>CM070512.1:36958067-37293638 GCA_036346375.1 Guadua angustifolia
AACCGTCTCGATATCGATTATCATAGACGGTTTCATTTACAAACTGTCTGTGATGAAAGCGAGAAGTTCACAGTAGGTTTATGGATAAAACCATCTGTGATGAGAGAAATAGCACAGACGGTTTTATCTACAAACCGGTTGAGATGATAGGTATAACTTTATAGACGGTTTGTGGATAAAACAGTCTGTGATATTACCCCCATCACAGACGTCTTTATCCAGGAACCGTGTGTGATCATCAATTGAAAACAGAGCAAACACGCGCCTTACAAAAGAACTAGATTGCATTATAAAAGATCATTAAACGCACGTTTTTGATGATTTTGAGAACCATATTGCATTATATATAAGAAGATCATTACAAAAGACTACTACAAAAGTACTACTTTAACTAAAAAGACTACTCGTCATCGTTGTCATCGGAGGAGGCTGGAGGGGCGGCCAATTCAGTCGAGTCGATGGAGTCGGCGGTGTCCTCGCTACGGCTGTCCAACTCGCTCTAGCTGGCTCGGTTTGGGTCATCCTCCAGCTCCCAACCGTCGCGATATGCCGCCTCGTCGTTGGAGTCAGAGGAGGAGGAGGCAGGCGCCAGACGCTTCTGCCCGGCGCGGGTGGAGGCGGTCGGAGGAGGTGGAGGCGGAGTCTTCGTAGGCAGTGTCGAGGGGGTGGAGGAGTCGTCAGAGGAGTAGGCGATCGGAGGAGGAAGAGGCGGAGTGTTTGGGTTGCTCATGGCGGCGGCGATGGACGGGAGAATGTCTGCTATAGAGGCGGTGGAGGAGGAGCAGTCTGAGGAGCTGTTCTTAAACGCAAGATTGCAATGGCATTGGGAAAACAAAACACCGCATTGGGAAGACGAAATGAAATGCCGCATTGGGAAGACGTAACGATTGTTGATAGCGCGCGCCTGCATTGGGAAGACGAAACGATCGAGTACTCGAAAGATTGTGTGCGATTGGGAAGACGGAACATCACAGACGGTTTGTAGATAAAACCATCTGTGATGGAGTCACCGCAGACAAATTTATCCAAAGACCGTCTGTGATATCACGTGACATCACAGACGGTTTATGGATAAAACCGTCTGCGATGACTCGATCACAGAACAGACGGTTTTATCTATAAACAGTCTGAGATGTGGTGATATAGTAGACGGTTTGTATATAAAACCGTCTGAGATGTCATCACATCACAGATGGTTTTTTCTACAAACCGTCTGCGATGTACCACATCGCAGACGGTTTGTAGATAAAACCATCTACGATGATACCTCTTACCTGTATAAAACAGAGAGCCTCGACCGTCTTTGTTTTTTTAGGTTTACTCGATATTTCTGAGGTGGCTGCGATTGAGAGGCATTCTGGTGAAAGAGGCCCTAGATTTGGAGATTTAATTGCAGATCCTTGTGCTCTTGGTCATCCAAGGTTAGTAATTGCTTCTAATCTGAATTACATTTTAGATCTAGCTTGGGGGAAATGAAGCTATGTTCTAGATATAGCTTGTTGTATCTATCTTGGTGAAGAGGGAAATGAAGCTGGTTAATTTGTTCTCTGTGATGTGAAGTATATACATTTGCTATACCTTGTGCAGATCCATTTGTACTTTATGATCTAAATTCATCATTTAATACCTATTGTTACATATGTTGCGTAGATGGACCGGAAGTCGATGTCTCGTTGAGAAACCGTGGCGAGCACCGAGTACATTAATAGTGTCTCCGCTTTTAGAAGAGTCAGAGAGGTAGATATGTCGAACAAGGGGTGGAATTTATGCCTTGTCCATGCATTGACCTGTGAGAATCTCTGGATGTTTCAAACCAGTATGATTGAAGCACACTTGATTCTACGGGGTTTCAAAAGGGGGTATACATGTTGGACCAGTCACGGTGAAGAGCAGATTATGCAGGGACCAAGTAGTACTACCATCGTGGACGAAGTCGACGATACTCTGGATGATATCGATTGTACTTTCGATGACAATCTGGATCAGATGCTACGGGATGCAGAAGGGAACAGTCATGAGCGGGAGTATGTAAAATTCCGAGGCTTGATGGATGACTCAGAGAAACTTGTGTTCCCGAATTGCAAGTCCAAATACACAAGATTGTCATCCGTGCTGGAATTACTGAAATTAAAGGCAAGCAACTGTTGGTCTGACAAGAGTTTCACTATGATGTTAGGTCTGTTAGCGAATATGCTTCCGGAGGGAAATGAGTTGCTGACAACCACCTACAAAGCCAAAAAGGTTCTTTGTCCCTTGGGACTGGAAGTAAAAAGAATACATGCCTATCCGAATGACTGTATCCTGTACCGCAAATAGTACACAAACTTGCATGTATGTCCGATGTGCAATGCGTCTAGGTACAAGCGTAAAGATAGATCGGATGATGAGGACGAGGGCATGGAGGTGAAGAAAGGACCTCCCGCTAAGGTGGCGTGGTATCTGCCTATAATTCCCCGTTTGAAGCGGTTGTTTGCGAACCCAAAAGAGGCAAAATTGCTTCGATGGCACTCGGATGAGCGTAAGAACGATGTAATGACTAGGCACCCTGCTGATTCAACTCAGTGGAGAAACATTGATAGGAGGTTTGAAGAATTCGTAGCAGATCTGAGGAATATAAGGTTCGGATTGAGTACAGATGGAATGAATCCTTTCGGTAACATGAGTAGCCGTCATAGCACTTGGCCAGAATCGTGTGTACAACCTTCCTCCTTGGTTGTGTATAAGCTTAAAGTACATATTGATGTCTCTACTCATCAAAGACCAAGCAACACAGGAATGATATTGATGTGTACCTAGCACCATTGGTGGAAGATCTCAACCCATTGTGGGCTCCTAGGTGCGGTATGGGATGCTCATAAACAAGAGTATTTTAACTTTATACGCTTATTGTTCTCGCACCATACATGATTATCCCGCCTTGCTAACACTGCCGAGGCAGTAGTACAAAGGAGCCAAAGCATGTACACACTGCTTGGATAACACCGAGAGTATCTGGCTAATTCACTCACGCAAAATCATGTACATGCGTCACCGTAGGTTCTTTCGTAGAAATCACCCATACCGCAAGATGAAGAAACAATTCGACGGCACCACCAAAGACGCTTTAGCTCCAAAGCCTTTAAGTGGGACAGACATTCATGATATGGTTAAGAAGTTGGATGTTGCGCTAGGGAAGGGATGTAAATCGAGGACCCATGAGAAGAGCATGTGGAAGAAGAGATCAATATTTTGAGACCTACCTTATTGTGAGCACTTAGAAGTTCGGCACTGCATCGATGTGATGCACGTAGTGAAGAATGTCTGTGATAGCTTGATTGGTCTCTTACTGAATATTAAGGGTAAAACAAAGGACGGTATCAATGCATGGCTTGACTTGGTCGATATGGGCATCAGACCTGAGTTAGCACCGAAAGAGATTGATAATGACCGAACATACTACGAGCCTACTAGTTATACTCTGTCCAAGGCCGAGAGAAAGGAACTGTGCCAGTGCTTGCATGGTGTGAAAGTTCCATCCGGTTACTCGTCCAACATGAAGAGACTTGTTTTGATGCATGATTTGAGTTTAACTGGCATAAAGTCCCATGATTGCCATGTGCTTATGACACAGATGCTCCCTATGGCAATTAGAAGTATTTTACCGTCCATGGTTCGGGAGACAATCACAAGGCTGTGTTATTTCTTTAACACAATTTCTCAGAAGGTCATCGATCCCAAAGGACTTGATGCTCTGCAGGCTGAGATGGTAATGACTCTATGTAATCTTGAGATGTATTTCCCTCCGTCGTTTTTCGATATCATGGTCCATCTCATTGTTCACCTTGTGAGGGAGATAAAGATGTGCGGGCCTGTGTTCCTACGTAGCATGTACCCGTTCGAGAGGTACATGGGAATTCTAATGTCCTACATACGGAATCGATCTTGACCGGAGGGTAGCATTATCGAAGGTTATGCAATTGAAGAGGTTGTTGAATTCTGCGTGGATTACAAGGCTCAGGTCGAACTGATAGGTGTGCCTCGATCCCGCCATGAGGGGAGGCTCCAAGGCATCGGGACCATCAGAAGGAAGGCAATCACGCTTGATTAGGTTGTGTGCGCGAAAGCCCATTTCACAGTTTTGCAATACATGGCTGTTGTGGCCCCGTATATTGACAAGCACAAGAATTGGCTACGGCAAGAGAATCCGACACGGTTGGAGTACTGGATCATCAGACAGCATAACCTTCACTTCAACAGATGGTTCAAGGAGCGACCGCCCATTACTGGAAACACGCCAGGTGAGACACTGACATGGTTGGCAAAAGGGCAATCTTTTACGGTTGTAACATGGAAAGGATATGATTTAAATGGGTACACATTTTACACGAGAGATCAGGACATGAAGAGCACAAACCAGAATAGCGGTGTTCGCATCGATGTGTTGAATACCGCTGGATCGATGAGGAGCTCGTATTATGGGTTCATTGAGGAAATTTGGGAGCTCGACTATGTGCTATTCAAGATCCCCTTATTTTGGTGTCGTTGGGTTAACCTGCAGGACGTGAAGGTTGACAAGTATGGCGTCACAACTATGGACCTCGAACGTCTCAGATACCAAGAGAGGAACCATTCGTTCTCGCCAACCAAGTTGTTCAAGTCTTCTATATAACCGCCCCATCCAACAAGCAGTGCCATGTCATTCTTCAGGGAAAAAGGAGGATTGTTGGAGTCAAAAATGTGGTAGATGAGGAAGAATACAATCAGTTCGACGAGTTGCCTCCTATTGGTACCGGCGTCACAATCCAGGAAGACCAACCTGAGGAAGCTAGCTACACACGTATTGATCATCGCGAAGGGCTAATTTTTGTACAAAAGAATAAGCAAGTGTTATCATGAGGACTTCTGTGTATATATACCAAGTGTTCATGTATTCAAATTAATTAATGACATGTATTAATTACTGAGATGTATTGATTAAAATTAAGCAGGTATATATGGACATGTATTAATTACTGAGATGTATTGATTAAAATTAAGCAGCTCTATATGGACATGTATTAATTACTGAGATGTATTGATTAAAATTAAGCAGCTCTATACAATGGCCAAATTTTAACAGTAGATACCTATGCCATGTTTCTAATTCCACACAAATTTTTTTTTAGTTTACTCCAGAGTAAAATTGCTAAATTCACATACCACGGACCTGAAGCCCGCTCTGATACCAACTGTAACACCCCGACGCCAAACGCGCCACAGATGCTACCAACCTTCCAACCTCCTAAAATCCAGCTTAAAATTAAGCCACCAAAATTTACAAAATTTCGGCATGACCTTTCTAGAAAGTAGGACATCCACTCAGCAGACAGAAAATATTCGCAATATAATATCATTCTAGCAGGTCCTTAGTTAACCAATCACGCATTCTATAGAAATTTAGTAAACTCCACCACATAATTATTACAGGACAGGGAATTTATTAAACATAACCGCAAACAACCTTTTACAAAAATGTTGCATGAGCTAAAATAGAACTTTAATTGATATGAGGGAATGATGATGATGCAACGTGATTGTGTTACTACCCCCATCCATGCATGCCGGCTTCAAAACACCTACAAACATTAAATAACAAGCGTGAGTTTAAACTCAGCAAAGTACACGAGAATATTAACCCAATTTATCGTAAGTAAACAAGAACTTAACCATAAGAGCAAGTAATGCAAATAACAATATCCGGACAATAAGCATCCATACCCATTTAAAGTAATAACTTGACCATACCAAAAATTACTACAATCAAGCTATCATCTTGATAATAAAACCAATCAACTTCCATGAACCATTACTTAACGCTAAATCACAAAGACTCCCGACTCAACCACCCCTCTTTACAACCCAAACCTTTTTCATCAATCTAAGTCGAGTTCATAACTCAATCTACACTCCACGATAGTCATATAACCTAATTAGCAAGGCAATGGAATGCACTCAATCATCAAATTCAATTCAATCTCTTTTTTTTTTGGGTTGAGTCCACGACTCAATCTTCAATTACCATAATCACCATCCAAATGACTCACCATTTACCACAACACTCATTATGAAAGATGCAATGCACATGAATGCTCATTTCCATGCACGTACCGGTACTACCGAGTGCCCACCCGTCGATGTGCACCCTCACGTTCCTTTCATCCCGTAGATGAAAGGTGCCTGCTCTTACTGTCTCGCTCCCATTCACCTCGATGAATGGGACTACGAGGTAGGACTTTCATGTTCACTACGTGTGAACACAAAGGCCCACTTGTCGAATGGGTCGCCTCTTCCATTATGAATGCATATCATGAATGCAAGAATGCAACATCAATTCTCAACTAAAACACATTTCAATCATCAATTCTCAACAAATACACATTTCCATCAACATACTCAACTAAAACACATTTCAATCAACATACTCAACTAAAACACATTTCAATCAACATACTCAACTCAATTACCTAGACGAGGCACAATTAAATACATCTCTTGTATATTAACCACGAGTATCCCCGTACCCCATTCTCGCTACTCAGTGCAATATTAACAAAGGTACAGTAAACTCACCGAGATTAAGGCTTACTAATGACCACCCGAATCCAATAGCTAATCACGTCCGCGAAGGGACGATCACCAATATAACTCATACTTGCCAAAATCAATAGAAATTAGCTATGAACAGATAAATAACAACGAACAACTCAATTAGATACATAGCTCAATGTACTTGCATCCATTCCCTTAACCATTTAATCATCATAAGCATCTTCATACAAGGAACCATTTTCTAGTTACAGCCAAGCAAAGCTTACCTCTTGCGTATTCATCGGCAATTGCGTACGCTAAAAGCAACAATCAAATAATCCTCCTAGCCGTGATCTAGAGAATGCACTTGCCTTTACCGACAGAGAATGGAGTGGCATGCAGCGGAGGCCACTCCCGACAGAACCTTCCATTTCCAACATAGATGGAGCGAGCATCCATCTTTACCTCCTGACCTGCGGTTGCTGCTGCAACTGGATCTTCTGGGGGAAAAATGTAAACAGATTGTAGAGCTTAAAAGCTACTGAGATCCCTGACTCCATTGAAGCATCAGGGTGTGTAAAAGAAAGAAACAACGGCATGACACTCACAAAGTCACAATCATACAGAATCAGGCTATAGAAAAAAAACAATAAGATGATACCAGTGAGCCTCTTTAGTTAATTATCCATGGTTCTATAAATGACCTTATCAACTAAGTGCCCTTACTTTGTATACCATAACATATTCAAAATGTCTGCATCATAAGCGTACCTTGTAAACCAAATCATCTCAAAATTTGCCTTTGCTATCAATAAAATATCGTAAGTAAAAGGATAAGCACCAATGATTGAAAGAGAGGCTATAAACATAACTTGAGTGAGATTATCAGTGTATGAGTATAAATGATGTTTTATATAGATTACACAACACTCGCATCATCATGGCATACAAAAGAGAGAAAATCATTCTTAATGCACCACTTGGAAATGTCCATTTTCACACCATATAACGTTCTTTTTCGGTGTTCCGTGATCACATAGATGTTGTTAACTTGCTAGCATGGAGAATTACGTAGCCACCTCAAATTAGGTACCTAGTGTATATCTCAAAAAAGCAGAATTGCAACCTTAAATATGGACTAGGAAATAGCATCTACATGCATTAGTTGAAGCACACATCACCATAACTCCTAAGGAGGCAATATATTGTTGCTTTACTAGACAAACAAGCCTGCCTTCTTGAATCACTAATTTCGAATATAAGCTTAGCACTTGGCATTTCAAAGAAATCTTGAAAACTAGAACATCTCTTAGACTCATCATGTCAGACAACCGCAATGCCCCCAACAGCCCAAAAAGGTATATGCTAACAACTATTTAATTCGCTAAGTAGATGCAGTCAATCAACAAATAACATATAAACAACAACAGCTCCCCACTCAGCCATCCCTTCAAACATTCAAGAGCTGTGACAATAAGCAATCTACCAGCAAATCAATTATTCATTCTGGACTCTGGAGTCAAATGAATTTCATTTCGCCAATTTCCATCTCACATGCACACTGCAACCATGATGGCCTACAGTTCTATACGGATAACATCTTGTCAACATTGCTTTGACTATTTAGCATCTCAAGAGCATTAACACATATATGGCATCCTCATATCCCAAATGGTACCAAACAAGGAGAAAATAGTGACATGCCCTTTGAAAGCAATTCATCAAACACCTGGTGGGCACAATGAACCAACCATCAATTTCATTATACCCGAGAACTCACCACAAGGAGAAGGCAAGAGGGAGGACAATGTCTTTGCTATTGATGCTTCTATCTTTAGTTGAGCCTTCTTCTGTCGCGCCAGGGAGGAAAGGGGCGCCGGCCAAGAGGGAAATGTCGGTTCCAGCTGCTGCGGGTCGTGCGAAGCCTTGCCTTCATCGCTGGTGCCTCCGATCGATGCTGCTTCCATTCTGCCGCTTCTCCACCTAAGCACTTCGCTGCATTCTTCTTGCCTCCCACCGGATCTTCTTTATTCTTCTTCTTGGGAGGAGCCGGAATGAAGAGGAGACGCCGCCGGGGAGCAGGCGCCACCAGAGGAGCTCTCGGCCGTAAAAGGTGGGGCGCAGGGGGAGGAGCTCACCGACAGAAGGCGGGGCCGCAAGGAGACTCGGTGGCCGAAGGGGTGCTCAAAGCGACGCAGGAGACCAGAGAAGAAGGTCGGAGTCGGCAAGAGACTGGAAAACAAAATCAGCAGCTCCATTGGGGAACAAATGATGACCACAAGTAAGAGGAAGAGAGAGAGAGAGGTGGGGAAGGAAGCCAGGAAGTGTGGCGGCTGGGAGAGGACCGGCTGGGAAAACAAAATATCAGCCCAATGAATCAATGGCAACCACACAAAAAGAGAGAGAGATTTCGCAGTATTACATAGTGTTACTACATGAATGTGACAATTGATGCATTGATTTAAGCCTTGAACTGCTAGACTTGTATGAAATTATTGATTATATCTATGGTTCTGCTCAATTTGTATTCATTCTGTTATCGCTTTGATTCTATCGGTATTACATCACTGTCTGTGCATTGCTTGGTTTAGTTGGTACAGTTCATAGATATTGATCTGAACAAATCATTAAAGGTTCGGTTCATTCTGCAAATTATTGATTAGAACACCATTAACTTCTGTAGTGAATCATCTAATTTGAACCAGTATTATTGTTCTACTAGTTGATGATTTAGCTAGTGGTCAGGTCTCTTCCAATTGGTTCTGTTAGTTGATTTTTGCTGATATTAATCTAAACTAACTTGTCTCTGTTGATAGAAATCTCTTGTCAGAGCACTGCTATTTATTCTGTTAAGTGATCTTTGAACCGATCTGAACACGCAATATATATTGGCTCATTATTAGTCCGATCGATCTTTGCTTATGATAAAGCGATATTTTCTAGCCGATCTGAACACAAATTGATTTTATAGCAGTGAATAATACTTAATCATTTTATGTGCAGCTAAGGTGGTAAGGGTTCAAGGCTTAAGTTATTGAATTGATTAGTCTAGTCCATTTGTGATTGTGGTGAAGATTCTTATCTTCATCCAAACCCTAAAATCTGAGAGCACAACAAAATTAATTTCTCTCTTTGAGGTAGACGGCATAATTCATATGATGGATGGCTTAAACTTGTTTAATACCATCTTGTTTATGTCATGTTGGTTGTTTGTGGATTATGTATTCTCATATATATATATATACACACACTTAGAAGTAATAATAAATAAAATCTTGCTCTTATACTCGCATCTTTTCCAACAGTCCAATAAAACCTTCTCTTCAATTTGCTTCTCTAAACTTACCTACTCTTAACCTTGCATCATACAAGATGGCATCTCCTCAATCCTCGGTGCGAAGGATCGATGACGCGCTTAGCGTAGAAAGAAAGCAAAGCAGGCAAGAGGGCTTAGGAAAAGGCCTCAAAGCCGATACACCATCACAACGGTCGATCCGCATGATAGGTGTAACAGCCCAAAAAATCTAGAATAGTAAAAGTATGATATTTAAACTTGATTGTGAATATTTTTGGGATTTCTGAATATTGTTTGCTTTATTTGGATTTTCTTGGATTTTTGTGTTGCAAGAAAAACCAAATAAAAGAGAAGAGAGGAATGAAAAAGAGAAAAAGTCAAAAATGTAAAAAGTAAAAATTTAGAAAATTGTCATGAGAACCCTGATCATGCAAGTGAACCATTTTAGCTAGCAATTAAAATTTCATACATAGAATAATGAAGAGATAAATTAAAAAGACAACTTTTAATTCTAAATAATGCATTGTCAGAATTTATACAACAATTAGAAAACTCATATGGATTTGTAAAAATTATCATGAAAACCTCAATGTAATATCTATCTCTGGTAAAAATATTATAAATTAAAAATGTGGTTTAAGACCTTTTCAAATTTAAAAACAGAAATCCTGAAAATTTGGAAACTGCAATGTCAGAATTTTTATTAAATAATGACGTAAGGTTTTGAGCTAAAAATTTTATAGAAGAAGTATTAGCTCAAATACATCTGAAAAAAATGTGTCAAAAATAATAGACTTCAGTTGATCTCAAAGAAAAATTAAAATCCTAAACAAAATTTAGGAGCAGTCACTGTTGCAAGAATATTAATAATTTTTTAGTAACTCATTTTTACCTCAAACTTTTACCAGACATCAAACCCTATTCAAAGACCTTGGTCAAAAAGTTTGGAAATTTTCTACCATGATTGGTAGCACAATAAAATCAGAGACTAGAAGTATCCGAACCGGGATC
The DNA here is from genome assembly GCA_036346375.1 of Guadua angustifolia. Taxonomy (NCBI): domain Eukaryota; kingdom Viridiplantae; phylum Streptophyta; class Magnoliopsida; order Poales; family Poaceae; genus Guadua; species Guadua angustifolia. Next base: position 36,968,920 of record CM070512.1, read on the forward strand.
ATTTCTTTTGGCACCTCACCTCACTGACTGGTTGACCCTGACCCCACTCGTCAGCTCCTTCTTCCTCCTATTCTTGCGACCGAGTAGAAGTCTCCCGAATCCATGCGCAACTTGACCGAGCTCCGTTCAATGCATCGCCTCTTCGAGTCATCGTATCACTAGCGTCAACGTCGCTCAGTCACGTCTGGCTTTGACTCTCTCGCGCCATACCGCAGCAATTAAGCCCCGCCAGCTCGCCATTTTATTTTGTCGCGTCTGGTGAAGCTCTCATCCGAGACCGAATGCAACCCGGCCGAATTCATCCTCTTCCTTGCCTATAAATAGCTCCAGATGATCACTTGTGTTGCGCTTTCTTTCCCCCTCCTCCTTCCCTTCCCTTGTTCAGCCAGAAATGCCAGAACCCTTGCATTTCTGCCATGACCGCAAACCCAGAAGCTCAAAATGCCATCACAATTCCTGTGGCGCAATTATCCATTCCTAAATTCCCTTGAGCTAAAGCATCACCAAGCACTGCTGATTAAAAGCCCTCAAAAACATTTGAGCTCCCCCATGTAAAATCAAGCCCGCCGCCATAGAGGCTTCTTCTCCAACTCCGGCGCACCGTGTGCAGCCATCTTTGCTTACTCTTCGTCTTCGCTAACAGGTGAAATGGAACCCTTGGCATCTTCTCATGCTTAAAAGGCTACCGATTCCATCCCTAATGCCTCTATTCGTCTTCTCCGGCTTGCCGCCGCCATGGTCGCCGCTTAAGCTCGGTGGCGCACCACCCTGCAGCACCTCCGGTCGAATCGCTACATCCCCTGGATGCGCCTTGCCGAGCTCTCTCTTCCTATGCCGTCCGTGCATGGAAAAGCCACCGAGCGCCGTCGCCGCCGTCTAACCCGCTGCTCGCTTTCCTTCTCTACAGCAGGGCCCTTCAGTTAGTGGCGCAGAAGACCTCAGCTCATTTGTCAAAAGGTGCCTTCCTCTCAAGGAAACGTATTTCTCTTTTTCCAGCAATTTCCAAGCTGACTGATAATTGAAACTTGAATATCTTTTGTAATTTTGATTCAATTTCAGTGGAACAAATTCTATAATCATATAAAATCAGTAAAATTCTAAATATACAAAAATATCAAAATTTTGAACTTGAGAAAGGTTATTTGAATTAAATTTTGTTAATAACCTTAATATGGTCTTTATAATAAACCCGTGAAAAATAAGTCAAGAAATAATAATATAAATTTTTATATGATGCTAAGATCAGGATGAATTCAAATATACAAAAATATTCAATTCTTGAATCATAGAACAATTATTTAAATTTAAGATGAGATAAACACACTATTATTGTAGGGACCCTGATTTCCAAATCCGAACCCTCTGTGTATATCCGTGCTAGTCCAGGAAAAGCTAGCACACATAGTGGAAAACAGTGATGATAACACAATCATATCACGAGGCAATAATGTTAATTAAGCAAAGAGAGATTCAGCCTTATGGCCAAATTGTTACAAATAAACCAGCCTCATGGCTTGAGTTCAATAAGAAACAGCGGAAATAAAATAGTAGCAGCAGAATGAGACAATCCATATGCCACAGGCAATTGACTGGGGTACGAGTCCTAGTAGTCCGGATTGCCTTCATCATAACCACAAGCATAGAACTTGTAGTCACCTTTCGCTTCAGCACACTCCTCTGGAAAAATTGGGATGTTGCAAGGGTGAGTACACACCGTACTCCGCAAGTCTTGGAAACATAATGCATGATAATTATATACATGGCTGAGCAATTGAAGGCATAATAGGGTTTCATTTGCATAAAGCAGGAATTAACTTTAAATACCATTAGTAATTTTGTAAAGCAACATTTAACAAAATGTAATAGAATAGTAATTGAATAATAACTGAATTTGATATAACAACTGAACAAGTTCTAACCACCTGACTGGCTCCATCCGCCGAACCATAATCCGAGAGTTCCCTCCACTCACGGATTCCCAAACCATCATTTTCATTTAAAACAAAACCAAAAGATCTACAATGTGCTAGCGTACCTTGCCCACCCTTGACCGTGGGCATGGCTACTTAAGTAGTTTTAACTCTGCAGAGTGTGTATACTTTACCCACAAGACATGATCAACTCTTGTCGCCATGCAATTAACACACTTCCTTTGGTGTGTCGGCAGAGAGATCACAACAAGGCCTTTACAATGCACGACCCTGCTACTAACTTCGCCCGCTAAGGTTTCACCGCTGTTAGGGTTCTAGCCACCCAGTACAGAAGCCCCCTCTTCCGCCTTGCGAGTGTCTCCATCCGACACCCACATTCAACCCAATGGCGAAGCCAATAATGAGACATACAAATTAATTAGCCAGGTCGTACCCATATAGACTTGTGGTTGTAACACATGCTTCGGTCCTTATTTGACTAGGGCGGAACATTCACTTAACAAGATCTCGTGCATACAGCACCCGCCAAACATCCATCCGCCCCGGTCTAAGCCATTTCCACTTTATTTCAAATAAATAACAGCAGCAATACCATTTACCACAACTCAACAAATAAGTTTAAACAATGTTTGCAAAGTTTTCCGTAATGGCACAATACCGAAACGTTTAAGCAGGACTAAGCAATTCTACCGTCCCATGCTACACTAATAGTTATCATCAAATATAATAGCTGGTATTATCTAGGGTGACAAAGGTTGTCATGATTAAAGTCAATGAGGGTATAACAAATCAGGAATTTAGCTAAACCCTAACACTGTATTTAAAGTACATTACGCAAAATAATAAGCATGCATAATTTAAAACAACATAAGGTTTTCATCAAATTCTGGGATCAATATGTTCAAGGAAGACTTGCCTTCGTTGACACCTACTGGTTCTATCTCTGTCTGTTGATTATGCCTGCACTTCGGCAGCGTCGTCTACACGTAAAACGAGAGCAAATAAATAAAACAAATTCAAATAAAATTCAAAAATTGAAAAAAATGGTACTGAAAGATAGATCATGAATTTAGATGAATTTAGAAATTTGAATCACTGGAATCGGAGCTCGGACAGAGGAGAACGGGCCTCTGGAAGTCTCTCGGGTAAGAAAATCAGAAAAATAACAAGGGTGACACGTGTCAGCACATGATTGGATGGAATTTCGCATTTTTGGTAAAAGATCAGAAAAGAGAAAAAGGGTCCTTCACCGACAGGTGGGGCCCACATGTCGGCGACTGGTTCACGGCGAACCGAGTCCACCGAGAGGACACACGGGTGACGCGGCAGACCTTGCTGACGCGTCGGATGATACGGGCTGCTAGGGCTAACATGGCTCCAACGTGGCGGCTGACCGGGCGATGACGCGGCTGCCACACAGGCGCTGACGTAGCACCGAGCGGGAATGGCCACGCGACGGCTATCTGTCGGCCCGAGGGATCGGATGGCTTATTAAGTTATTTAGACAAGGCTTTGCTCTTTTGGGAAGGCGGGAGCTAGCACAGACATTCCGGTTTGGTCCGCTTGATGGGGTCTCTACCTGCTAATGCAACGGCGTACGCCCTGCTGTGTTCAGAAATGTTGTGTTGGGTGTGTGAAAGTGGATCCATGACTTGTGTGTGTGTTTCTGCTTCTACGGCGGGGGTTAACGTCACGGGCTGGATCGAAGTCATGTCTAGGTAATGTAACGGCTATGCATGGTCGAATGATCATGACTTGTGGGTAAAGATGTACACCTCTGTAGAATTTAAATCTAATCGATTAACCACGCCCGCGGTCATGGGCACTTGGTGAAGTCATTCCAATGTTAGATGATGTTGTTATTTTCAAAACGGTTTAGTATCATTTGTTTTGCAACTGTGCTTTATGTCAAAGGGCCGACATTGATGTATTTCAAGATTTGGATGATTCATCGCTCACGTCATGGAGGACTGTGAGTGTAACTATGCTTTACTTATTAGTTATCAATCAAGCTTGCTCTTACAAATTTCGTTTGCAAATAACTTGATTTACAAATTCAATTTTGCTTTATGCAAATTAACTGTAGTAGCCTCCTTTAATTTGGCTTGCATTTATGCATTTGCAAATACCACCTTAAGTATTGCGGAGTACGAAAGTACTCACCCTTGCTTAATTTGTGGTTTTTTAGGTGGATAAGCTAGCGAAGCTTCAAAGGTTTGTTTTCGTCGCATGTTGCGGGATGCTTATTGTGGTGATCTTTCTAAGGATTTATTCCTGGTCAGTTGCCTGTGGGTTGGATGGGTACACTAGAAGGCCTTGCTTCTTTTGCTGCTATATTCTCTGAGTTGTAAGATTTATGTATTTATTAGTTTCCGCTTAATTGATATGATGTATGGTTGTGATTCCAATTGTTGTAAATGTACGTACTAGCCATTGATCTAGGGACTAGTACTGCAAGCACATTAGATTTCCATTTTGGCATTCTGTGCTAAAATGGGGGTCGTTACAGTTGGTATCAGAGCTATACTGACCGTAGGATAAACCTTAGATAGAATGGTTGTTAGCATTGGAATAAGGAAATTCAAAATCTTATTTTCAAAAGATACTTTATTTGCAAAATGTAGACTTTGCTATTCTTTTCTCATTCTTAAGACTCTATTCTTACCCCTACTTTTATTTTGATTTGTAAACAAAATTCCCCTTATCTCAAAAAGAAATTTTTGCCCATGGTTTATCTCCGCTGTTGCTTCTGAAGATGTTCGAGACATGTCGCTGTCATTCTTCATGCCAACCAAAGAAGCCTACAATGTCTACAACAACCATCTTAAGAAAGCATACAACGCATCGCTAACCTCGACAAAGCAGAAGTAGAGCTCGAAGATTCTATTTCATGAAGAGATAATATCACCCACCAGTAAAAGGCAGAAGATTAGAATATATTAGGATCAAACTTAAGATAAGAACCCTTACGCGTAGCATATTATTCCGCTCTAGTTATATAGAGCAATTTATGTTGTCGTTATGTCTTGCTACTTGAAACTGGTTTTTATTCTGAATGTCAGGACTGATTTGTATGTGAACTTAACCTCCAGGTTAAAGTTTCACAATAAATTGTCCTTATGTGTAAATATGGAAAACTCAACCCATAGGATAAATAAGAAATTATAAAATAGCTTATCTCTTCTCTCTATAGAACTTTTTATGAACTTATCCCTTGTTTCTGTATAACTTCTCATCTATGTAACCATTATTGTCATTAAACTTTCTTAAAATTTAATCTCATCAAGATTTGCAATATAGTCCCCATTACTACTCTTAGCTTTGCTTGAAACCGCACAACCCATATATAAACCAAGTTCAACATCTCACCATATTAGTAATACCAAACTAACCTAAGTCACTTTAGGCTAGATGAAACCTAAATTTTCCTAATAGTAACTTCTAGCCATGCCTTAAAACACACCTCGCTGCTCACTACAAAAGGACACCCCTTTTTGCAACGCATATATGCGATGCTAAAAGTCTGTATATGCGTTGCTAGGGTCTATAACAACGCATAATTATGTGTTGCCTATGCTACCGTTGCTAGGGGCTATTGCAACGCTTATATATGCGTTGGAAAACCCTACTAATAACCGTTGCTAAATTGCAACGGATATTTATGAGCTACAGCAACGCTTACATGTGTTTGTGCCGCCCATGGGCAGCTTACCTCTAAAGCTTGTTGCAACATTTAGATTCGAATTGTGGCAACGCTTATATGCGTTGCAAGAAATTAACCATTGGAAAAAATAATTAATATTTATTTGGAGCCAAATAAATATGTACAGGATGTGCAATGCGCATTTGAAACTTTTCCAGATCATCCAAGGCACACACATAGGAAATAAGCACAAATCAGTCTATATTAAAAACAAATATTCACATTATAGAGTAGCATCCACAAATTAATTCATCACATAATCTATGTTCAAACATTTTTGCTGTGATAGCAAGATATATACAAAGGAATCCTCTTAAATCAAAGTCATGACAAATCTTGATCCAAAGTAAATGAGAAGCAAAGCACTAATTTCAATGGAAGCCCTCACATCCTCAAGTAGTCATGCTACTGGTCCCAAACTGAAAATAAAATGGAAAGAAAATATTCAGGGCAAGTCAATCGGAACCAACATTAATTATTTTCGAGGTACTATATTCAAACTGAGAGGAAGTGTAAAAGTTAGAAACAAGCAAAGTTAGAAACATCACCTTGTGGTCAAATAAAACAAAATCCCCGTGTTGTTATTCATCTAAAGGGATCAAATAGTTGTTTCAATCTGCAAATGGAATTGGAATACTTTAATTCAATGCAATAGTTAGGAAAACAATGCCCTGTTAAGTATCATGATAGAACATACACAACTTGAAGGCCATGCTATAGGACTGCTACCTACGTCTCCAATAACCTCGAAGTTGTTGTATGGTCGTATTAGTGGTTCATCAGCCACAACAATAAGACCGACACGCACCATCCAACATTCTTTACCTAATCGAACACCTCCAACTTTATGTTTTGGGTCACAACCAAGTATTGTGCCTAAGGCAACCTTCTTATTTTGATTCCTCCACTCTTCAATATAACGTGAGTGCCAACCTAATCCACATGTCCAAGTATATGAATAAATATATGCATAGTATTAACATAGTTATGGCAAGCAAGATCAAGTGTACCATTATTGAGTTGTGAGTGGCCGCTCGGTTGTACCAGTGATGTTTGAACAAAAGAATGTAATCGGTAAAAGTAGGCTATAGAAACAAGATGTAGAGTCCGAAACTGAAATCCCAAAGACTATATACAACTTGGTTGTGGTAAAGTAATGTAACCTAAAAGCAGTTATTAGAAAGCAGGACTACGACCAACAAATGTTCAAAAGAGTATCAAGTTCTAAATTTTTACAGCCTAGTGGAATGATTAGATATCCAAACAACCTTGTCAAAATCTATTCCTATCTTATATTCCAACCATTCTCGAAGTCTAAATGAAATTCATTCAAATAGTCTAAATGAAATTGGAAAAGAGCAATTAAAACATTACGAACAGACTGTTGGGAAAGGAAGAAGCACACATACCAGTGAACTGTTGGCTGAACAACTTGTTCTTCCAGAGTGTTGTTTCTACAAAGGTATACTTTTATGAGTAACCGCAAACACAAACCATATCAACAAATAACAAGAAAAATGCATGTGGCATTAACTATTTTGCTAACAACTGTTTACCTGGTACTTATATGGTTCATGATTTGAGGAATTGGGAGTTGTTTCCTTGTCCATGACCTATGTTGTAGACTAGATTCAGTATAACTTTTTAATAATTGAAAAAATTCAGAGAATAAAAGGATCACATTTATCACCTTGGCTGCATTAGTATAGTTGCTTTTGTCGAATCTATTATCAGTGGGGATCTGGATTTGTTTTGCCTGTTATTAAATAATAATGAGTAGGATATGTGATAAGCATAGTTACATATAAATGATTTATGTACTAGAAATGGCATAAAAGCGACCTTCAGTGATGTTGAAACTCTACTAGCTTGTAGTGTTTGTCCTCGTGGATTTGCTTGCTTGATCTGCACTTAAAAATGGTATGAAATGAATGCTAACGTATTAATACCGGTGTGTAATTTAGTTCGTCAAGCATCCTAAATTCTTCAGTACGAAGATCACCATATACTCTCTTATGTTAGGACACAAAATATTAATTTGAATCAAATATGTAAAACTGTAAAATTGCAGTACACATATTTCCTATAGAGATGCATACTTTCCGTTTCATAGTAGTCGAACATCTCTGGAGTCGACAATGAATCATCTAAACATCCCTATAAAGACACAAAAAGAATTAGTACAGAAAATGCTAAGTAAATAAGTTATAACGTGTTTGGTAAAAAAAATTTCATCAAATTTACATGATGCCCTTGCTGCTGTTCCAAGGTTTTAGTCTTCTGTTGCAAATCTTCTATAGTAGCATCTTGATTGTGGACATGATTTACAAGTTTCTCCACCTGTAGTCTAAGAGATACTATATCTTCACTTGATGTTTCATCCAAAGAGGTTAAATTTAGATGCTTTAGATGCCTTGATGTTGAGCCATCGAACACTTCATGCGGATTTGGAACAAGACCCAGACCATGCACGTGGCCAGGCTTCTCTTCTCCTAAAATTCGGTTTAGCGCATCTCCTTCCACGCAACCTTTCCATGACTAGTGTCACCTAAATCTGTTCTTGTGCTAATAGTTCCTCAATTCACTCTTGCAAAAGGATTAGAGTACCCATTAATCATTATGGAAGAAGAATTTCAAAACAAATAATGAATCATATTTTAATGATTCTTGTACCACATGTGCATTTGTGTTCTTCTTGCTATTAGTCTTGTGTGTATTGATATACAATACAACCACAGTGAGGGTATTTCTTTTCGGATCTTGTTCCTCTGTAGAACATGTAAATTAATAAATATCAATAAGGAAAACACTTAATGTGGCTGTTTGAGATTTGGGAGCAAAGATCTTTGTTCACAAATATATTTGAGAAGGAAGTACCAAATCCTCTACTGTTCGAGCGAAACTCTTTGTTCCAATTGTATGGGTTGCCTTCCTTTTTGCACTGATTTATCCTATTTGCCTCACTTAAATCCTACCATAGAAAGAGTACATAAATTTACATAAGTAGCTTCGATGTTGCAGCAGATAAATCATGAAATGATTATTCTAACTATATCTATGTACTGTGCTTTTGTTGTCATCCAATTATTGACAAGCGCAATCCATTGATCATTTAATACCCCATCTGAACATTGCGATATTAGCTTCCTTGCTCTTATGCGCGTCAAAATATATGGATTTCAGATTGGACTTGTGCTGCCTCCATCTCTCTCAATGGTTCGCAATACCCATTTTTCCATGCGGGCGGTAAAGGAATCTCATCTGCATACAAAATCCAAAAGGCATATGAAAATGTCTTGTTATAGGTTAGCTAGCAACATTATAGGATGACCACTTAAATTTGCGTACCTTTACTTGCTTAAGTATAGCACGCTTGTTTTTTGTTCATTGTTTCTCTCTTTCTTTCCTATCGCTAGCCTCCAATCCTTGAAGCTTAAGCTACACAAGCACCATTTCGCAACCATGCCAAGGAATTTTCAAGGACTCTGCCTCCTCTCCAATCGGTGGTCGAGCTCATTACAATTAACTACAATCCTATGGCCTCTTGGAATGTTCCAAACATGTTTAAGTTTTGTCATGCCACGCTTTGTTACCTCCTCAGTTTCATCTATGCAGTGTTACATTGCAAAAAAGAGTACATACAATGGTTAAGATTTCATACAAGATACCATTAATTAATTGAAGATATGATGTTGTTCAGCAACAATTTTCAGTATTGATATTTATTTATTGCTCAGACGCAGGCAAGGATTGCTTCCCACAGTGAAAATAAGTATGATGCAGCATGTAAATATAAGGCAACTAACTTATGGTTAGATAGTGTGAGGAGTCCCAGTAGGCACTAGTGCCATGCGAGTAATTAATTATAAAAGCGATGCAATAATCCTAAAGCGATAAATCATTTTGAAATAAATTTAGCACTTGGTAAATACCTTGGGCATTCAACTCATTATCATTTTCGCTATCGAATTGGTCTTCTCGAGACTAGGATGATGATCGAGATCTTTGCAGATTTCTGCGGACTTTTTTGCCCAATATGCTCCTCGACAAATACTGCGTCATGGCTTTGAATGATGTGCTTTCTCCTACCCACGGCCATGTCCACTTGCACAATTACATCAATTAAAAGAATCCACAAATGAACGATCATCTATACATAATTGGACTAGATATGTAAATGGAGATGATTAAAGCATTGACGAGTTGATAGCATGGAATATAGACAAGGAGGAAATATCAAGTAAAAAGAGTGGCAAACAATGAAAAGAATTAGAATCGGGACATGTGTACACTTGTCGTACTAATCGCTTGCTGCTGATAATGATCATATCTTACTACACAAAGCACATACAAATGGACATGTGCTGCAATTGACACAAGACGTTGCTCTTTTTAGATTGAAGTTACATCATAATTCTTTTATTTATGAATCATGGCAATAATATGCATACTAGTCAAGTCGATGGGGTATTAAATGATCAATGGCAATAAGATTTCGAAAGAATTATGCGCCTAGCCCAAATTTTTGAGTATGAAACTAATTGAAAACTGAACATTTCAAGCACTTTAACATATCCGAAAGATCGTGACTAGGAAGTAGCAGAATATAATTGAAATGCTTGCCCATAATTTACGTGAAAATGAGTTGGAACCAGAAAAGTTATATTCTTCTGAACAGAAACCTTCGAATGAACGTTAAAAATGAAAACTAGGAAAAAAAACAGAAATCCTATTTTTCTAAAAGAAATATAAAAAGGATAGCATTAGTTATACATATACTCTTTTCCCATTTATAGAATTTAATCTCCTTATCTACGTACTGATTTCTCCTTTGTAGAATTTTCTTTCTCCACTCCTAAGTTATTCTTTTTAGAAGTATTTTCTCTCCTGATCTTTTTGCGAAATGAAAACCGCCAACAAATCTTTTGAAAAGAAATTCTGATAGCAAGTCAGCAACGTCATGACATCTATATCAGCAACTTCAAGAAGATGGAGGAAACGAAGTATCTCAACCTCTCCGACTCCATAGAAGCAGCAAAGCATCATAACTTCTCTGACTTCATAGAAGCCTGGGAATACCGACTCCAACCAATGGTGCAAAGGATAAAAAGGAGACTTGTCGTCGAGTAGTCTACTTCGAAAGACAGTATTATCCAAGTTACACATTATCCTAGCTATATAGTAAACCTCTTATGCAGAAATACGTATGGTACAACTAGTAGAAGAAAAACCATTGTAACACCCCGGCGCCAACTGCACCGCGAATGCTACCAAAAGACCCTAAACCTCATACCTCTACAAAAAAAATTGAACCAACCTTGGAACTCCCCAAATCAGATTAAAACTAAGTCACCGAAATTTAGAAAATTTCGGCATGACCTCTCTAGAAAACAGGACATCCACTCAGCAGACAGAAAACAAATGCAGTAGGATATTATTCTAGCAGGTCCTTAGTTAACCAATCACAAAACCAATAGAATTTAATAAACTCCACCACGACGCATAACACATTACAATCTTATTAGATACATCAAGACCGAATGAATCGGTTAAGCGAATTCTTTGGAGGCCAAGCCGTGCGTGTTACTACTCCCAACCCAGCGGGCCAGCTTCAAAGTACCTAAAACAAGAAAACAAACAAGCGTGAGTCCAAGACTCAAAAAAGCGCAATCGAGCATAAAAAATAATGAACTTCGGCTAGAATATAAATGCTACAAGACATAAAGTAAAAGTTTCTTTAATTGATATCCAGTAAATAAAAAACAGTTTGAATTCACATACAACCAAACATAAGAGCACAACTACTTCATCTTTTGACATAACCAATACTTAATTGAAATCATCCAGTAAAAGAAGCAGTATCTATCCCCATTTACCACATACAACTCGAAAACATAACTAAATCATACTCACGCCTCAATAATCGTTCCAGGATGAGTCCACGACTAAATCCTCAACTTGTCATTTCCCCTTCTCATCAATTAACATTTACCCATTGCAACACACAATGCAATGCTTTTATGCTCTCATCCCTTTTCTCATGAATCAAAACAATGAATGCACCATGCATGCTCCTAATGCACATTGTCATAGCGTATCTGGGGTATAGCTGATTGCACACCGTTGGTATGCACCCTCAATCCCACCCATCCGTGGCGGGCCTACTCTTCTTGACTCGCTCCCATTCACCTCAATGAATGGGACTACGAGGTAGGACTTTTGTGCTCACTACGGGTGAGCACCGAGGCCCGCATCAACATGGGACGCCTCGTCCATCATGAATGCAATTATGCAATTGGCGTGAATGCATTTCATCCTCATTCATTTTCACCACACATAGCCATAACCAATATGGAAGTACCAATTAACTTGCTATTTCCCCAATGTGATTCATTAGAGAGTAAATAAAGTCATGAATAAAATTCAGGAAAGGCATCCCATAATTTCTATGAAGTAAATTAAATTCTGAGATATGAACTAGGTGATTATAGTGCAAGCTTGTCCCTACACTTGCATCAACTTAACCATACTCGTTCGTACAATTTAAGTAATGCAATGCAATAAATGGGAATTGAATAACTTACCAATTTGCTAACATTCATCCATTCTCATCACCATATTAACAACTTCTAGACATGCTAATAAACATAATCACTTCATTAGAAATTTCATAATCTTATCGCAAACAAAGCATTTAACATCCTAACAACGCTCTAGGAGTTGCACTTGCCTTTACCGACGCTTGAGGCAACGCGGGGTCGTGACCACCCCCGAAGGCACTCTCCCTGAAAACAATGTTACACACAAGAATGGATCAAGGTCCGACTCAATACCCCAATGCACGACGAAATCTAACTCTTGCCAAAAACAGTCGCAATTCACACTAATGGAAACTCCGGGCAACCCACTAGACAGCAGACATTAAACCTTAATAATAGGAGAACACATTGACAATCTCTCTCAATTTGGGATCTTATTCAAAACCATTAACAAATTAAGCTAACATTCAAAGATCCAACTCTTCTCAATAATTCAAAGATCAAACGATACAAATGCTCATGCTAATTGTTCAAATTTAAGAAACATATCCACATTGCATTATGAGTAAATAGGGAATGTAACAAACGTGAACTAACCTTTAAATAGAGGAATAAGAACTGACAATTGTGACCATTGGATGAGATATATGCTGCTTAGATATACATTAAAGGCCATCGACATTTTTTTAAAAAAAAATAAAACACACAAAATTTTCCACTTTACACTCTAGTCTTCTCACCTTAATGAGATGTCTACCATTTTGATCTACGGCATCCAACATTTCATATTTGGGTTCTCATTATCCTGGTTTAAGGGTGTTTCTTTCAATGATATAATAATCCAATGGCAGCTACAAAAATATAAAAATCCAAAATTTCCAACCAAACAACATTATTAACCAGAAACGTTGTCACTTCTCTTTAGCTGCTTAAGATTCTTGAGAATCGCTAATGCACCATTCAATGACATGGGCCAAATTCTAGAAGCATGACAAGCAAAGCAAGAATCAGTAGATGTGCTACATTGACCTAATCTCAACATACTTACACTCTTACATACCATACTATCAAAATGAACTTTCCTACAATCAAATATATTTACTATTGCTTCCATTTTCAAAGTTATTCAGATGGAATTAAGCATAACCACCTAGAGATATAACGGCCAAGTCAAAAGCATACAAAGCAATATGAACTACACATGCATATACCTCACAGCCATTTCATCGAACACCTGACATGCATACTAGAAACTAAAATACCACAATTTCCATTGCTTGAGCTCTCACCACAAGAAGCAAGGGAAGAAACACATTCTTTGGAGCTGCCGCCTAATGTTCTTCTTTGCTCATTTGCTGTCTTCTGCTTCTTGCTTTACTTTCTTTGGAATTGCTTTTTGAAGGAGGCGCCACCAGAGAGCCAGGGGTAGCAGCTGATGTAGCAGTGCGGGTTGAGGTGAGTGAGGTGAAGGAGCCGCAGTTGTAGGCGGAGGAGGCGCCAAAGCCGGTGCCCAGCGTCAGGGCAGGCAAGACGCTGAGCCGATCTTGCGGGAGCGACCAGGTCAGGCGTGCTCAGGGTAAGCTGGCGGCCGGCCCAGCAAACGAGCTGGAGAGGGAGGAGGAGAACCCAAGCCAGTGTAGCCATGCGGAGGTAGGAGGAGACGAAGAAGGGAGAGTCGGCCGCAGGGAAGTGCAGCTGCAGGGAGCTCGGCTGGATGCTAGGCGCCAGAAGCATTCGGCCAGGGGAGCTTCGGCCAGGAACGAAGAAAAATCTCCTGGACTCCCACCAATTACAGCCACACAAACTAAAGGGGAGAGAGAGGGGTTAGGTGAGGGGGAGGGAATTCCAAAAAAACCCCTCCTAAAACCCAAAAATTCAACATCTAACCAATAGTGCAAACCAAAAATCTTGGAAAAACCACTTGCTGTATTACACTCTTCCCCCCTTCAACAGAATTCGACCTCGAATTCTGAACACCTCAAAACTCACCCATAAGAGCAACAGAAACTGAAATGTCAAAATTAGCAGGTCCATAAAGAACAAGCCGAGAACTTCTCACGCAAGAGAAAACTCCACAACTCAAACCACAGCTCTTGCGAAATAAAAGAAGCAAGCAACTGAACTCACTCGCCCCTCAACGAATCAACAATCACTCTAACTTTTCAACTCACATGATACAAAACTCGGAAGTCAAGTCTTTCTCAAAGACTAACCCTAAACTGTCAACTTTCCTTTAACGCTTCAACACACAACCTCCAATCAACCAATGATTCTTCTCGAAAGATCATAATACTAATCTCCAAACTCGCAATGATACGATCATCGCGAGCCACACGGGGCTTTTCAATCCAACAAGCTTCTAACCAAGTCCGAATATACCACTATTTCTAACCATTTAACACCGGAATCCTCCAGGAACCAAAACACAACTCTTTATCTTTTGCAGACGGTTGCTTTTGGAATACAAGAGCTAACGTCATTCCTTATTATCAAAATGAATCGCCCATCACGGCACAAATCCCATTTCCATTACAATACCAAAATCATACTCTACCTTCTTTCGCACCTTTCTCGCATGATGAGACAACCACTCAAAGAAGCAATTCATAAATGAAACATTGATTCCAACCTAGGAAACCAAGGTTGCCAACACACTTAGACCACGGCATTCGCCGACCGATTCCAAATAGTTCACCAACAAAATAATCACACACGACCAAGAGACAACAACAACAACTAATCCTCCCACAAAGGATTTGGATCAAAATCTGTCACACTCTTCATTACTCTCCATTCTGGATCCATTTACTATCCACCTTTACTCGGAAACAAATTAAAGAGTATAATCTTCTATTATACTCCACCAAAACTCACTACTCAGCATTTTCTTATATCACACTAGAGAACAAGAGAATCTTGCTCCATTTAACAAAGCCAACCACTTTCCTCAACTTGAACTTAAAGCAATAAATTTCACATTGAGGAAAAACTAAATCTTAAAAGAAACATCACTTAAATCTTTTATAAACACGATCACAATGATCTAAGAGAATCAGCTCGCTTTTACCAAAGCAAAACATCTCGTACTAACCCCAACAACATTTCAGAAACTGAAAATCGATCTTCGAATCCAACATCCTTCACACAACCACCATCCTTTTTCTTAAAAGAAAGAGAAACTCAACTTAGACGAGAAACACCACACAATTCTTTTCAGATGCGACCCCAAACCAAAGAAAGCTGAATTTTCCTTATCAACAAGAATCCGTTTTCATCACCTTAAGATCCATGGTGTACCACCTCACACCGAAGAAAATTCGAATAAGAAAAAACACATCCCATAACTTTTGCCCCAAACCACACAACTCGAGAAAGAAACCCTGTTCTGGGACCCAAATCTCTTCACTCACAACCAACATTTGCCTCCAAAGAGAGGGAAAATTTTCGTTTTCTAACCGAAAACCACTTTTAACATCAACTAAAGATTTAATCTTTTAGACCATTCCCAAAGATCATCCCCATTCAAGAACTTCCAACATTTTCCATACCTCTATTTATTTCATTCATTTAGTAAATCCACAAACTACCATCACATCAATTCATGATTAAGCATTCTTTCTTCCTCATCTTCATTCATCCACTAACCGCAACTTGGCGGCGCAACATTCTAGAAATTCTCCATTGCACACCAATAGAACGCATTAACAAAGGCATACACCCAACAGATTACACGACAATCCAATTCCACAGATTTTAATCATAAATCCAACCTTTCACCTAAATACATCACCCTCGGACGAAGTTACCACCAAAGATTAACCAATTCTTCCCCATGGTACTCATCACGGAAAGTAAGCTATAACTTCAACCATAATCAACCTACCAAATCAAAGTCCACTTCATAGACTACATTCAAGTTTTCCTTCTCAAAGAAATTTTCATGAGGTTTAACATCTGCCATCCATACTTCCGATTTGTTAGCAATACGATCAACCACTAGATCAAACTATTTAGGTCTCCCTCAATAAACAATGTCTCCTCAAGATATAAATCATCTAGAATGGCTATAAGACCATCCATTGCTAGAAGCAAACCAAGCTACAACATACTCCATCTAATGATTCTTCGCATTTTAACTCCAATTCCATTCTAGGTCATTTTATCGTCACCTTGTAGAAACTTATCATTAATCAACCCATTTCGAGCACTGAGGACACCTCTAGTCAAAGCAATCCTATCAACTTATTTAAACAAGTTTCGCAACCCAACTTGTTATTTCTTCTACATCATAACCACTACTAGCCTTTCGCATACACACCATTACCAATCCTCCACTATAGCCGTGGATCACCATAACCAACTCTATAATCCTTGCCCTCTATCAAATTTAGGGTCAACCACCCTAACCACCCAATCATTCTACTAATCTACTACCAGAGATTTTCAACCAACCCGCAATATACTCGATTGCCGCACTTTCCTTTCGGAAAAACCCAACGAAAACTTCCAAGGTAGCTCAACTCTTAAAGAGTTAAGAATGACAGGACTCAATCACGGTCATCCAACAAATCCCCAAATCATCATCAAACTCCCCAAAATTCCACGAAAGAAAGGAGTTGTACAACTAAATCCACGAGAAGGAAAAGCGGTCGAACAAATAACACTTTCCTTTAAAGTCCCAAATCTTGAGTTCACACGACCTAAGTTTTCAAAAACTCAATAGCTCCTTTTAAACTGGAAGAAGGTTCAACACGGTAAGGAAACCATGACTTTCTCCATAAAGCAACCAAAAAGGTACAACACAAAACTCTCTTCTTTATCTTAAATCCAAGAAGACCAAGGAAGACAAAATTCACATCGCACTCCATCAACTCTCCGATTTATTTACAAAGGCACAGGAACTCTCCTTCGGTCTTGGCTCTAAACTGCCGCACCAAAGAACCCACACCACACAACAAGGTGAACCCTTCGCACAAAGAGTCCCAATGAGACCTTCAAACTCCTCGTCTGAAATCCCAAAAGACCCACAGGACAATCAACACTTCATAAGCATAGCAATAAACACTATCATAGCCTTACCAAAACTAACAATTAACATGACCACAAGCATCAATATAGTATCAATAACATAATAAGCATTGTAACACAATACAACGATAACCCATCCCTTTCCTCATGCATCAAAGTGTGTCAAGTTTTAAATTATTTAACCATTCTACATCAAGTTTTAAGGTTATTGCCCTAGGGCCACATTTTAAAGGTTCAACCTAAACCATGTTTCTACCTTCACACAAACAACATTTTAATTCATTCTAGAATTACTTACTACATTCGAGACACCACGGACTGAAGCCCGCTCGATACCAATCTGTAACACCGGCGTACCAATCAAGCCGCCATGAATGCTACCAAAAGACCCTAAACCTCATACCTCTACAAAAAAAATTGAACCAACCTTGGAACTCCCCAAACCAGATTAAAACTAAGTCACCGAAATTTAGAAAATTTCGGCATGACCTCTCTAGAAAACAGGACATCCACTCAGCAGACAGAAAACAAATGCAGTAGGATATTATTCTAGCAGGTCCTTAGTTAACCAATCACAAAACCAATAGAATTTAATAAACTCCACCACGACGCATAACACATTACAATCTTATTAGATACATCAAGACTGAATGAATCGGTTAAACGATTTGCTGGAGGCCGAAGCCGTGTGCGTGTTACTACTCCCAACCCAACGGCCAGCTTCAAAGTACCTAAAACAAGAACACAAACAAGCGTGAGTCCAAGACTCAGCAAAGCGCAATCAGGCATAAAAAAATAATGAACTCGGCTAGAATATAAATGCTACAAGACATAAAGTAAAAGTTTCTTTAATTGATATCCGTAAATAAAAGAAACAGTTTGAATTCACATACAACCAAACATAAGAGCACAACTACTTCATCTTTTGACATAACCAATACTTAATTGAAATCATCCAGTAAAAGAAGCAGTATCTATCCCCATTTACCACATACAACTCGAAAACGTAACTAAATCATACTCACGCCTCAATAATCGTTCCAGGATGAGTCCACGACTAAATCCTCAACTTGTCATTTCCCCTTCTCATCAATTAACATTTACCCATTGCAACACACAATGCAATGCTTTTATGCTCTCATCCCTTTTTCTCATGAATCAAAACAATGAATGCACCATGCATGCTCCTAATGCACATTGTCATAGCGTATACCGGTATAGCTGATTGCACACCCGTTGGTATGCACCCTCAATCCCACCCATCCCGTGGCGGGGCCTACTCTTACTGACTCGCTCCCATTCACCTCAATGAATGGGACTACGAGATAGGACTTTTGTGCTCACTACGGGTGAGCACCGAGCCCGCATCAACATGGGACGCCTCGTCCATCATGAATGCAATTATGCAATTGGCGTGAATGCATTTCATCCCTCATTCATTTTCACCACACATAGCCATAACCAATATGGAAGTACCAATTAACTTGCTATTTCCCCAATGTGATTCATTCGAGAGTAAATAAAGCCATGAATAAAATTCAGGGAAAGGCATCCCATAATTTCTATGAAGTAAATTAAATTTACAGATATGAACTAGGTGATTATAGTGCAAGCTTGTCCCTACACTTGCATCAACTTAACCATACTCGTTCGTACAATTTCGTAATGCAATGCAATAAATGGGAATTGAATAACTTACCAATTTGCTAACATTCATCCATTCTCATCACCACACTAACAACTTCTAGACATGCTAATAAACATAATCACTTCATTAGAAATTTCATAATCTTATCGCAAACAAAGCATTTAACATCCTAACAACGCTCTAGGAGTTGCACTTGCCTTTACCGACGCTTGAGGCAACGCGGGGTCGTGACCACCCCCGAAGGCACTCTCCCTGAAAACAACGTTACGCACAAGAATGGATCAAGGTCCGACTCAATACCCCAATGCACGATTTAAATCTAACTCTTGCTAAAAACAATGTAATTCACACTAATGGAAACTCCGGCAACCCACTAGACAAAGCGAGACATTAAACCTTAATAATAGGAGAACACATTGACAATCTCTCTCAATTTGGGATCTTATTCAAAACCATTAACAAATTAAGCTAACATTCAAAGATCCAACTCTTCTCAATAATTCAAAGATCAAACGATACAAATGCTCATGCTAATTGTTCAAATTTAAGAAACATATCCACATTGCATTATGAGTAAATAGGGAATGTAACAAACGTGAACTAACCTTTAAATAGAGGAATAAGAACTGACAATTGTGACCATTGGATGAGATATATGCTGCTTAGATATACATTAAAGGCCATCGACATTTTTTTTTAAAAAAATAAAACACACAAATTTTTCCACTTTACACTCTAGTCTTCTCACCTTAATGAGATGTCTACCATTTTGATCTACGGCATCCAACATTTCATATTTGGGTTCTCATTATCCTGGTTTAAGGGTGTTTCTTTCAATGATATAATAATCCAATGGCAGCTACAAAAATATAAAAATCCAAAATTTCCAACCAAACAACATTATTAACTAGAAACGTTGTCACTTCTCTTTAGCTGCTTAAGATTCTTGAGAATCGCTAATGCACCATTCAATGACATGGGCCAAATTCTAGAAGCATGACAAGCAAAGCAAGAATCGATAGATGTGCTACATTGACCTAATCTCAACATACTTACACTCTTACATACCATACTATCAAAATGAACTTTCCTACAATCAAATATATTTACTATTGCTTCCATTTTCAAAGTTATTCAGATGGAATTAAGCATAACCACCTAGAGATATAACGGCCAAGTCAAAAGCATACAAAGCAATATGAACTACACATGCATATACCTCATGACCATTTCATCGAACACCGACATGCATACTAGAAACTAAAATACCACAATTTCCATTGCTTGAGCTCTCACCACAAGAAGCAAGGGAAGAAACCACTGCTTTGGAGCTGCGCCTAATGTTCTTCTTTGCTCATTTCTTCATTCTTCTTCTTGCTTTACTCTTTGGAATTGCTTTGTTGAAGGAGGGCGCCACCAGAGAGCTGTGGGTAGCAATGATGTAGCAGTGGGTTGAGGCTGGTGAGGTGAAGGAGCAGCAGTGGAGGCCAGAGGAGGTGCAAAGCCGGTGCCCAACAGCGGGCTGAGCAAGAGAGCTGGAGCCGTCTGCGTGAGGGAAGCGACCAGTCGTCGCGTGCGCCGAGTAGTCTGCGCCGCCCAACAAACAATTGGAGAGGAGGAGGAGAACCCAAGCCAGTGTAGCCATGCGGAGGTAGGAGGAGAGGAAGAAGGGAGAGTCGGCCGCAGGGAAGAGCAGCTGTAGGGAGCTCAGCTGGAAGCTAGGCGCCAGAAGCATTCGGCCAGGGGAGCTTCGGCCAGGAACGAAGAAAAATCTCCTGGACTCCCACCAATTACAGCCACACAAACTAAAGGGGAGAGAGAGGGGTTAGGTGAGGGGGAGGGAATTCCCAAAAAAACCCCTCCTAAAACCCAAAAATTCAACATCTAACCAATAGCGCAAACCAAAAATCTTG
The DNA here is from genome assembly GCA_036346375.1 of Guadua angustifolia. Lineage (NCBI taxonomy): Eukaryota > Viridiplantae > Streptophyta > Magnoliopsida > Poales > Poaceae > Guadua > Guadua angustifolia. The sequence goes on from CM070512.1 coordinate 36,989,682, forward strand.
GAAAAACCACTTGCTGTATTACAACCATAAATACCATCCATGTACTAAGTTGAATATATATAGTACTTTTGTGTTATTGAAATTCTGTTTGTAAATCTTTTGTATTGCGTTCGGGTTACTCTCGTGAATGTTAAACCACTAGGTTGAAATTTACGATGCGTTAACCCTACTTAATAAGAAAAAATTAATTAAAAAGATTTTAAAGAACGAAATGTTGCCTTATAAACCAAACTAAAAATTATTTAATCTACATAGAAATTTTTCCTAAAATAATATTTTAATGAACGGAATGTTGCCGTGTAACCCACAAGAATTCCATCTAAATAGCTTTACTCTAATAAATATTATTGCAGGATGCCTGCGACACAATTCATTAATACATCTACTAAAAGTAATGAGTAATAAAATTTTTAGCCTTTATAATTGACCTTCAGCTCTCCCCAAATAAATCTGGTTGAAATGCATCCTTTCATTCATCCCAAATATTTTAACATTTTGTGTACCTCTCCTTAAATTAGCTTATTCTTGCTAATGATTCTTGGTATAAATTGCTAACACTCCTCATCTAATTCGTGAAACTCCGCAAGACACTCAATTGCCAAGAAATGATAATCCTATCTAAGTCCAACCAAATCATTTGTATTTAGCTAAGCACTTCCTTTTCAACATAGCAATCGTCTTAACTCTCCGCTTTCTCAAGGTTCAAAAAAAATGTTAGAATCTGTAACTATGGTGTAAATGCTCACCATAATTGAACAAATCACCAAGTGCACACCCTTCTGTCCTAACAACTACTACAAAATATTTCTAACCTTGGTGCAGCTTTTGTCAGAAAAAGAAATGGTTTAGATCAGAAATCTACTCTTATACCATATTCAATATCTAAAAAGTGTTCTTTGAAATGTTGTCAACCCAGCAAATCCAAAGACTGTGCTTATATTCATTATGGAGAAATAAGACATACAACTAATGAGCATGCAATCGATTGCTCCAACTGTGAAGGAAATCAGTCTCGAGGAAAATGTCTTATAAGCAATATCACTCATTACCTTTGTGAAGGTCAAGATTATTGTCCAGTTCAATGCCCTCTCGATCTGATAGTCGCCAATACAATTTTTGCTCAAGATTTGGGGATCAAAAGAGGAAGAAAACCAGCCACATAGGAAATATCACTTGAGGAATTAAAGAAACAACACTTGACCCTAACTACACTAAGAAAGTAGTAAATGGAAATCTCCAATAGCATGTTTCTTGTCTGATAAAAAAAGTCATTAGGCTAAAGAATGTTCTAAGAAGCAACAAATTCAAATTCACGAGATAATATTAAGCATGCAATTAAACTGAACAAGATACCACGAGAAAAATGTGAATGCTTCAACTGTCACAAAAAGAACCAAGGAAAGGCTTTACTGGTTGTTTTGCTTTTGCATCAATATTTTAAACTACTATTTATTTAGATTGAAAGCATCAAAACCATATTATGATTATGCCTTCCTGGATTCACTATTTGTATGCTGTCATGCTTCAAAGATTCAATATGTGTTGTTGTAGCTATACTGATTCATGGTTTTTGTGTATACTTGGAACAATTATCATAATAAAGTTGCTAAAACCGCAATTACTTCAACAATCTAGAAAACGAATCTTAATGGCTTCTAGTTCCGATGTCGTTAAGCCTGAGGTATTTGATGGTGCGAGCTTTAAGCACTGGCAAGCTAAGACTAAACTGTGGTTAATGGACCTCAAATTATTTTGGGTCATCGCAAATCCCCCTGAACTTCCCATGGAAGTAGAGGCTAAAAAGTGATGGGAGGAAGCGAACTACTCAGCTCTAGTTAGACTGTTGGCCGTCATATCCAATAGGCTTTTTGATGTGTACTCAAACTTCACCTCTGCCAAGGCGCTATGGGATGTGCTCGAACTGAAATTTTCTGAAGGAGACAATGGGAATGAGTCGTTCACTGTAGAAAGCTATCTTAACTATAAGATGGTAGACGGTAGATCTGTATTGGATCAAGTCCATGAACTTCAGCTATACATCAGGGACTTGACTCAATACAACTGCAATCTGCCAGAAAGCTTTCAAGTGAATGTGATACTTGCCGCCTTCGTGGCGTGACTTTGTGACTGCTCGGAGACACATTAAGGAGCGACTATCTCTCTCTGAGCTGACAGCTGCCATTAATGTGGAAGAACAGGCACACGCTAGTAACAAGACTCCCATGCCTCAGGATCAGGCTCATCATGTGGAGACCAAGAATGCCAGCAAAGGGGCCAAGAAGAAGATCAAAATTCCTTCCCAGACCAAGCCAAAGCAAATGAAAAAGAAGGAGAATTTTATTTGCTTTGTTTGCGGAACCCCGGGCCACACTGCTCGTAGGTGCCATGAACGAAAGGGCAAAGGACCTGCGCCACAGCAAGGGAGCCAAAAGACCGTGGCAAACGTCGTACTAGCTTTAGCTAGTTCTGACGGGTATGTACCTAGAGCCTTTATGGCTAATCCATAAAATGACTGGTGGATTGATACAGGTGCTATACGCCATATTTGTGCTGATCACAGTCTATTCTCCTCTTTTCGGGGTCAAGGAGGTGGCTCCGTTTTAATGGGCAATGGTGCGGCTGTAGCAATTCGAGGATTGGGGTAGGTCTGCTTGAAGCTTACTTCAAGCAAGACATTGCTTCTTCGAGATGTGCTATATGTACCGGCAATGAATCAGAACCTCCTTAGTGGAGCTTTGCTTTATAGACAGGGTCTAAAATTAGTTTTCGAATCAAATAAGGTCGTGTTGACCAAGTTCGGAACTTTTGTTGGGAAAGGATATGAAAGTGGCGGAATGTTCTACCTTTCTATTTTAGATCTTAATAACATCTCTCTTTATAATGTATCTTGCAATAAAGTGGATGATATTTGGCATTCTCGTTTGTGTCATGTGAACTTTGAGGCCATTGTGCGGTTAAGCAAAATGAATTTAATTCTAAGTTATAACCATGAGAAAGGCTCAAACTGTGAAGTGTGTGTGCAAGCAAAGCAACCTCGAAAACCGTTTAATTCGGTTGAGAGTAGAGACACTTTACCACTTGAGCTTGTCCAGTGTCGAGGGTGGCGATGGTGCAGAGACGGGCAAACGGCTGAGGTGGGAGATGGCTAGATTCTAAGGGAGAGGAGGGGAAGGTGGATTTTATATAATTTTGAACAAGAGATGATGTTAGATCTAATGGTTGAATATTTGAGGTTCTCTAATAAAAAAGTACTTGTCACTAAACACGTCCATCAAAAATAATGTCTATAGTAATCACACCACCACCAAGAGAGAAGTTATTAGAACCAGCTTTATCCCTCCAACCAAACACCAACTTGAACCATCTTACATCATTTCGTACAAACAACCAAACACAACTCCGTACCGTCTCATACAATCAACCAAACACACTACCTCATACAATTAACCAAACACTTTACTTGAACCATCATATTCAGAATTACTATCCCATCCCTCCAACCAAATATACTTTTATTGCAGGATCATTGTTAGCATGAATATATATTGTACACATTTAGTACAAGATTGTTTGCAATGAACTCACACTAGCACAGCGAGGCTTATATCAGACGCACAATCACAGACGGTTTTGAAAAACCGTCTGTAATATGGAACATCACAGACGGTTATGTACTCAAACCGTCGGCGGATATCCTGATTGTTTTATATTACGGCCGTCGTGATGTAAGAAATATCACGACGGTTTCTAAATATAACCGCTGCAGCGATGGCTCAAGATACTCATTACGCGATTTGAAAAAACCATTTGTGATTTCACGACGGTTATGTAAAACAACCGTCTGTAATATCTCGATAGAGTCATTACAGAGCGGTTATATTTAGAAACCGCTCTGTATATTTCTTCCATCACGACGCCCTCGAAATATAAAACGATGCGTGATAAAACCGCTCCGTAAAACAGAGCCTCGATCCATCCACTTCGTTTATGGGGTTTCGGTTTCTATCCTAAGTGGCGGCTGTAGAAGTGAGGCGATTTTTTGAAAGAATGCCATGGATTTCGAAAGGTGATATTAGATTTATTTGATTTTGGTGATCTAAGGTTAGTAATGAGTTCTCTAATTGCATGCATCCAATTCAATATCTAGGTTGGTTAGGAGAGAATTAATTTAAAGATTATTTGATTAGATCTAGCTTAATTGTAGCTGGATCCATATGTTGTTTATGATATTTGGTTAGTAATGTGTTTTAATTGCATTATATTCAACATCTATCTTCATAAGGAAGGAATTTGATGATTTTTTTAGATCTAGCTTGTAGAACCATGTGTTGGTTGTTTGATCTATAAGGTTAGCTAGTAATGGTTCTATTTGCACAATATAATATTCGATCATGATGTAGCTAGCTAGCTTGTTAAGGATAGAATTTAAAGATTGTTTAGATCTAGCTTATAGATCAATTCAAGTCTTTTGGTGATCTAAGGTTAGTAATGGGTTCTAATTTCATTATTATATTGAAGATTAATTTGAATTGTGTTAATTATTTCTTTGTGATGTAATTAAGGTATGTAATTGCATAATTAGTTTAAGAATGTGTGCATACGCACTACACCTATGGTGCACTTAATATTTAACACTAAGTGTTACATGTGTAGCGTAGATAGATCGAAGCTGGATGTACACTGAGAACCGTACGAGTGTTGAGTACCTTAATGGCGTCTCCACTTTCAAAAGATCTGCAGAGGAGGATATGTTTAATAAGGAGGTGCAATTCATGTCATGTCCAGTGCATTGATTGCGAAAATCTGAAGATGTTTGAAACTCAATACATGATCGAAGCACACTTGATTGAAGGGGTTTCAAAAGGGCTATACATGTTGGACCACCATGGCGAAGAGCATAATATACGAGAAGCAGCAAGTAGTGTTAATATCGTCGGCGAAGTCAATGATATGTTGAATGATCATATCGATTGTGCTTCGATGAGGACGGAGTTGCACGATGACAATTTGGATCAGATGCTACGCGATGCGAAGAAACCTTGATGACGGGGAATATGGAAAGTTCCAGGGCTTAATGGAGGACTCGGAGAAACCTTTGTTCGCAGGGTGCAAGTTGAAATACACAAGGTTATCATCCGTGCTTCAACTACTCAAATTGAAGGCAAGCAACGGTTGGTCCGACAAGAGTTTCACATTATTCGTCTATTGGCGGACATGCTTCGAGAGGGAAACGAGTTGCCGACAACCACCTACAAAGCCAAGAAGGTTCTTTGTCCCTTGGGAATGGAAGTAGAAAGAATACATGCATGTCCAAACGACTGTATCTTGTACCGCAAAGAGTACACAAACTTGCATATATGTCCAGTGTGCAACGCATCCCGGTACAAGCGTAAGAGTCATTCAGATGATGATGGCGAGAGCATTGAGGTGAAAAAAGGTCCTGCTAAGGTGGCATGGTATCTGCTGTAATTCCCGTTTGAAGCGTTTGTTTGCGAACCCAAAGGAGGCAAAAGCTGCTTGCGTTGGCACTTTGAGGAGCGTAAGAATGATGGAATGCTAAGGCACCTGCTGATTCCATCTAGTGGAGAAACATCGGCAGGAGCTTTCAAGAATTCGGTGCGGATCCGAGAAATATAAGGTTTGGATTGAGTACGAGATGGAATGAATCCTTTGGTAACATGAGCAGCGGGGCATAGCACTTGGCGTAAATCTCTGTATCTACAACCTTCCTCCTTGGTTGTGTATGAAGCGAAGTACATTTTGTTGTCTCAGTGCTTATCCAAGAACCGAAACAACACAGGAGCGATATTGATGTGTACCTAGCTCCATTGGTGGAAGATCTAAAAACACTATGGGTTACCGGGTACACGTATGGGATGCGTACAAACGAGAGAACTTTACTTTGCCTCTGCTTGTTGTTCTGCACCATAAATGATTACCCTGCCCTTGCTAACTGTCAGGGCGAGTACAAAAGGAACCAAAGCCTGCACTCACTGCTTAGATGATACCGAGAGTTTATGGTTGAATCACTCCCGCAAAACCGTGTACATGCGTCACCGTAGGTTCCTTCGGAGGAATCACCCATATCGCAAGATGAAGCAACTTTTCGACGGAAGGAACGAAAATGGTTCAGCTCCAAGGCGTTTGGCGGAGAGATGTTCATGACATTCTTAAGGATTTGGATGTTGCATATGGAAAGGGACGTAAATCAAGTACCGTGAAAAGAGCATGTGGAAGAAGAGATCAATATTCGGGACCTACCTTCTTTGGGAGCACCTAGAAGTTCGCCTTTGCATCGATGTCATACACGAGAGAAGAATGTCCGTGATGCGTGATTGGTCTCTTACTCAACATTAAGGGTAAAACAAAGGATGGTATCAACGCACGGCTTGACTTGGTCGATATGGGCATAAGACACGAGTTAGCACCGAAAGAGACCGATAAAGGCCGTGACGTGCTTGGAATCGCTTGTTATACTCTGTCAAAGGCGAAGAACTGAATCGTGCGGTGCTTGCATGGTGTGAAAGTTCCGTCGGTTACTCCTCCAACATGAAGAGACTTGTTTCGTTGGAAGATTTGAAATTAACCGCATGAAGTCTCATGATTGTCATGTCTTGATGACACGATGCTCCCCGTCGCAATTAGAAGTATTTTGCGGTCAAGGTCAGAGACAATCACTAGGCTGTGTTATTTCTTTAACACAATCGCTCGTAAGGTCATCGATCGAAGGACTATATGCTCTGCAAGCCGAGGTGGTGATGACTCTATGTAATCTTGAGATGTATTTCCCTCCATCATTTTTCGATATCATGGTCCATCTCATTGTTCACCTTGTGACGAGATAAAGATATCTGAGCTAGTGTTCTGCGTAGCATGTACCCGCTCGAGAGGTACATGGAATTCTCAAGTCTTACGTCGGAATCGATCTCGTCCGGAGGGTAGCATTGTCGAAGGTTATGCAACAGAAGAGGCCGTCGAGTTCTGCGTCGATTACATGGCCCAGGTAGAACCGATAGGTGTGCCTCGATCTCGCCATGAGGGGTGGCTCCAGGGTATCGGGACCATCGGAAGGAAAGCAATCACGCCTGATTCGGTTGCGTATGCTCGAGCCCATTTCACGGTTTTGCAACACATGGCTGTAGTGTCCGCCTATATCGTCGAGCACAAGCAATGGCTAAGGCAAGAGAATCCAAAGACGGCAGAGTCTTGGATCACGAGACAAGATAACCTTCGCTCAACAAATGGTTGAAGGAGCGACCTATCACTGGGAGCTCGTCAGATGACACGCTGACATGGTTGGCAAAAGGACCAACTTTTACAGTTGTCACATGGAAAGGATATGACTTAAATGGGTACACATTTTACACGAGAGATCGGGATATGAAGAGCACAAACCAGAACAGCGGTGTCCGCATAGATGCATTCAATAATACCGCTGGGTTGATGAGGAGCTCCTACTATGGGTTCATAGAGGAGATATGGGAGCTCGACTACGTACTTTTCAAGATTCCCCTATTTCGGTGCCGTTGGGTCCACCTCCAGCACATGAAGGTTGACAAGAATGGCATCACTACTGTGGATCTCGAACGTGTCGGATACCAAGATGAACCATTCGTACTCGCTAACCAAGTTGTTCAAGTCTTCTATATAACCGACCCGTCCAACAAGAAGCGCCACGTAGTTCTTCAGGGAAAAAGGAGAATTGTCGGAGTTGAGAATGTAGTAGATGAGGAAGAGTACAATCAATTTGATGAGTTGCCACCTATCGGAAATGACATCCTGGTCCCAGAAGAACAACATGAGGAAGCAAGCTACACACGCGTCGATCATCATGAAGGGCTAATTTTCATACAAAAGGATAAGCATGTGGTGGCGTAGTTATGAGAAGGTGCATTGTCATCATGCTTACTAATTTTCATGTGTAATAATATTACATTAATGCTATTGTAAAGATTATACGACCCATCATGCTTTGTACATATGATTGTGATGATCTTTGTAAGTAGCTTGTGAAGCATCTGAATTATGTATATAGGATTGTGATGATCTTTGTAAGTAGCTTGTGAAGCATCTGGATTGATGGAAAAGATGCAAGTATAAGAGCAAGTATTTATTCCTTAATATCAATATGATTCCAAATACATGATTCAAAGATGGCCATTCAGACATAATTGATGACAAGAAATAAATTATGTAGACTATGGCAAACAAGAACAGAATCATGTCTACTTTGACAATATGGAAATAGTTGTATGTGATTGCTCTTAGATTTTAGGGTTTAAATTGAGGATTAGAATCTCCACTTCAACCACAGTACAGTCTATATTCTATTAAAGACAACTTTCCCAGAAGATACAACAAAGTGGCATGCACAAGAGTCGATCGAATCGAATCGACAAGTGAATGTCGTGAACAATATATATCACAGACGGTTCTTTAACATAACGATGCAGGATGTTATTATCACGAGACGGTTATGTTACCTAACCGCTCGTGATATCTCAACATCATATATAACCGTCGTGATATCTCAACATCACAGACTGTTCTATTATATAACCGTCCGTGATATCTCAACATCACAGACGGTTATGTTACCTAACCGTCTGTGATATCTCAACATCACAGACTGTTCTATTATAGAACCGTCTGTGATAATACATCACAGACCGTTATATTTTAGAACCGTCTGTGATGTGCTCTCCTCTATATATCTCCCGCGCGCAGGGCTCATTCACAGCGCGCCAAACCCTAACCCTTTGAGACGTTTTGTCTCCCGCGGCGGCCTCCCCCTCGACGTACGTGCTTCCTCGGCGTCCTCCCCCTCGGCGTCCTCCCCGGCATCGACGTGCTCCCCATCATCGTCCTCCCCTGCAGCGACGTGCTCCCCCTCGGCGTGCTCCCCCTCAGTTGTGTTCTTGTGCATCTCAGGCTTCAACCGTGATTTTCGCGCTTTGCCTCGGCTTTGTTGGCTCGGATCCAACGCTACGTAAGCAAATACGGTGCCCTCTCTGTGGATCTAAGGATCAGTGAACCGATTGAGCATTTCTGGGGGACTAGCCATCGAGCTAGAGGCCGTTTCTCGATCTGGAGGCACTGCCTGGCCATTTGCTCTATTTTTCGGTGTTGCTCTGCTAGTTAGTGAGCTATGGGACACTTTCTGTGATTATTCTCGGTCTTGCAAAGGGGCCAGTCGATCTGCGGCTTGGGGACCTTGCATGTGGGCTTAATGTTCAGTGATGATTTAGGGGATAGAATAGACTAATTGTGACAACAAATCTTAGCAGTCAATTTCACTTTCATATATATATATATATATATATATTTGATTAGCTCTATTGCAAACCTGTCTTTATATGCTTAGTTAGTGAATATTTCTGCTTACTGCTATTGTCATCTATCTTGCGGTTGTTCTGGTAATATTTCACTATCTTGTTTCCTTAGCATTGCTTCAGAGCATGTTATTTACTGTCCAGTAAGCTTGCTTTGAATGATTCACTATTCTTGTGCATATAAGATAAGCAATTGAGTAGATTTATACTTAACCTGTCAAGTATTAAATCTGTTATTGAGATAAAGTTGTCACAATCTAGTCTATTACTTATCCATTGTGGCGAGGAGGGCCTTTTAAGGCAACTCGACATCTGAGAACATTCAAACAATCAATATGAGCTTTATGCTAATTGCTTTATTCGTAATACTGTACATGTTCATATGTGAGATCATGAGCTTCTGTTCTATTATTCTGTTAACTGTCAAAGTTCAATCCATATGTATTCTTCTGCTTGTCTGCTGTGTGGATGTCCTAGTTTTAGGGGAGGTGCTGCCGAAATTTTTATTAAGTTCGGCAACCTCCTAGTTCGCTTCTTTGCTAAAGGCTAATAACAAGCCATTTAGGCTAGTCCTTTTAAAAGGCTAATAACAAGCCATTTAGGCTAGTCCTTTTAAAAGGCTAATAACAAGCCATGGTATCCACAAACTCATTCACTCTAATGTGATTTTATTTGTTCTTTTCTTTTAGTTACGCCTGAAACTATTTTAACTTGTAAAGAAGATGTAGTCCTCTAATCCATCGTGCTCAAGGACATGATGTGCCCTCAAAAGAAGAATCGACCCACGCAAGAGGACCAAACAAAAGGCCAACAGACCGATATACCATTACAGAGATCGATCCAAAGGATGGGGCCCCTAGAAAGCCAAAAAAGGCAGCGAATGCATTTCGGAGTATGTGCGGGATAGTAGCACGGGAACGGGTTCCGATCACGCTATCTTCCTGGAGGTTGGTGACTATTGAGGCTCGCAATGCCTTGCTGACGGAAATTCTTTCATCGTTCAACATTCCAGAAGAATCCGCTCCCCTAGTGCGACGGTATGCACTGCTAGCGGCAGGAAAGGCATGGAAGACCTTCAAGCATACGCTTTTCGTAGACTACGTCAAGAAGGATCTGGTTCCATACTCTAAGTATGGGTTCATTGATGAGGACACGTGGGGGCGTTTTGTTGGGATGAAGACGACAGACGAATTCGTGCGTCAAAGTGAAGCAAACAAGACCTTGCAGGCAAGGAACACTCACCCCCACAGACTCGGCATCTGCGCTCTGGGGAAGAGAGTGCAATGGGACAGGGAGGACGAGGAGGGTATCGCGCCATTTCCATCGATCACAAGATCAACGTGCAAGAGATGGGCTAAGAGCGAGGTCACCGCCACGTCCTCCGCAACTGTCTCCTTTGTAAACCCCTCGGACGAGGAAGTCTGCCAATGCCTGGTAATATATAAATCGAACTACCAATTTTACGTAATTAGTCCATGACTTCATAAGTGAAATAACTTGTCCGGATCTTGCAGGTAGCGTTGAGTACACAATCGGGCGATGGCTCTTTTTTCCCAGACAGGGAGAAAGATGCACTGTCCATAGCCTTGGGAAACAAGGAACACCACAGTCGTACAAGAGGCAAAGGGTTTTTGTTCCATGGAAAAGCGGATTCCCTGCGACTTCCACATATACCAAAGTAAGAAGAGAACTAAAAGTGCCGAAAGCGAGTCAAATCTTATAAAGAATTTGGAGGACAAGTTGAGAGGAGAGTTGAGAGAAGAGTTGAGGGAGAACGAGAGAAGAATTTTATGAAAGGATAAGAATCCTCGAGGAAAGGCTCACCAATCAAGAAAGAAATATTGTACAAGCCCGAAGTATGTCATAAGTCAGCCCCATCGTCAGAAGAGCAAATGCGCATCCGTTCCTCCAAGTGACATAGATGAACATAGCGGGACTTATCCTGTATGTGACATTAAGGTGGCCACGCGGTGCAATCTCCAAGTGAGAATTAGCAATGGCACCGTTCCTCTGACGGCTGCTTGGGGCATGGCGTATCCATCCACTAAGGGGACCATGGTGCACGGTACCATGATAGCGCCGGGTTTCACCAAGGTCAATGTGGACGGGGTATTTGATAGTTTCAAAATTGTCGATCTACAGAAGCCGCCAAACGACGAGATCGTGAAACTTGGGGATGCCATTGGCACATTCATCCAATGGCCTAGCAGCGACATCTCCCTGGTCATCCCTTCTATTATGCAACAACCGCGACGATCTGATTCGCCTATTGTATCGTTTGATCAGTTGGCTACCAAATCAGCAGTCGTAGAGCAGACTCCACTTGATGTACATAGTGTTGACGTCTTTCCTGCCCATTCCTCTCCCGTGAAGGGTTCATACAAAACAAAGAAAGGCAAGGACAAACAGAAGAAAGACAGGAAAGAACAAGTCGACTATCCATCTGCTGAGTTGGCTAAACAATACAAGCTAGGAGAGCCGTTACTAACGAAAGGCAGCGTAACTTCACTTAGTATAGCTTGCCAACAATTGCATAATTGGTACACCCAACAAGCTGGAAAGCCAGAGCGTGAACGTACAACAAGTATCAGCGTTAAGTTCAAGTATGAACATCTATTCAACGACTCAGCGGGGGGCTTCTTCGCGGTCGATTTTCTGGACTTGTTCCATCTCTACAACCTCGACGCCCTCGACGCCGCACTCCTAAGATCTTTGGACCTTGTAAGTGTGTGCTATCACACTACATTCGCCTAATAGTGATAAATGTCCTCCAATATATCTATAATTCGCCTTTGTATATATAGATACATGCAACTTGAAGCGACAAGGCAGAAACTATCGATCGGTTTCCTCGACCCACATATAGTCTCAAAGCAAACAATGGATCAGATATAAACATGGTCGAGAATACGTGATAGAGGCATTGCTAGCACAAAAGATAAAGAATTCATACTTATACCCCATAACCGTGGTAAGTGCTACCACATGCTATACTTTGGTCTCATCTTTGTGCACACAACTCTGTTTAGTTCATTGTCCATTGTGATATACTGTAGGTTTCACGGGTTCTAATTGTAATTGAACCAGCCATAAACCGGTTAAGTACCTTGATTCCGGACGTATGAAACCACGACTTGACACCTATCGCAAAATTACTCACTGTAATCACGCTTCCTCGTAAATGGTCGTGTAAGTTGTTCCAGATTTATATTGCTATTGGAATGGCTTATGCTAACCTTTTGCAATCTTGTAGAGCGTTCAAACACGTGAAAGATTGGAGTAAACTACAGCATGATTTGAACTTTCCGGTATCCGCTATACACAACAATTCTATATCAAACCCGTAATAGTGACTCTAGAACTAACCGTAGGTTTTATTTGCAGATGCCACCAAAGAAGGTTAGGAAATAACCTATGTGGATTTTATGTTTGCTACAACATGCAAACCATAAATAAGCTAAAAAAAAAAAGCAAGATCGGTTAAAAGCGTGTTGACTGAGGCCCATTTGAGCAACATTAGAGGGAGAGTTTGTTACTTCCTGCTCACCGAAGTAATACATAAAAAAGGCGCGTTCTACGCAGCCTGATAACTTCTGGAGTAATACAATTGTCAAATGGTATTCATTAATTCGGAAAATATGTCAAAAACTTGCGGTTATTCTTGTTTGTACGATTCATTGTATTGTCACATGATATTATCCTTAATACATATTTGCTCATCTTGAATGCAACAACTTAACAATGTCTTGCTTGTTGGAACTAGATGTTTTTCCTACACCCTCAATGAGAACCTCCATTATTTATGGTTTGTTGTTGAAATTTCCATCTACTTAGGTATTCTGCATTAATATTTACGAGACACGGCGATAATAGATGTTGTAATTGAATATCTGCACTTCCTATATGCATTGAGGCAACAGTTTGTCCGATCGGGATAGACTTAAAATATAAACATTTGTAGCGCTTTTCTCCTTCTTATGATAATATTGATGGAACTCGACTAATAAATCAACCAAGACCATACCTTGACATGGCGGTGGCGGCAACCATAGAGTGCTTGATCGAACTGACACCTTTGGTGTGTGATCGCTTCATGCCATCTGAAGTGGCCTTCTTGAAGTCACCGTCGTGCCACGGTCTGAAATGCAGACGGCATGCTCTTGCACAATAAGTCACCGTCGTGCTACGGTGGGAGAACATGGTACTGAAAAAATTTGTAGATGTACTTGATAGATTACTCTAGGTAGGGTAATTAAAGATTGAATAAATGTGATTGCAAGTCGGGTCTTCCATGTCCTAATAGATTACTCTAGTTAGGCTAATTAAAGATTGAACAAATGTGATTGCAAGTCGGGTCTTCCATGGACATGGAAGACCCGACTTGCAATCACATTTGTTCAATCTTTAATTACCCTACCTAGAGTAATCTATCAAGTACATCTACAAATTTTTTCAAGTACCATTTTCTCCCACCGGTGCACGACGGTGGCGCCGCAGAAGAGCATGCCGTCCAGGTACTCTGCACCGTGGCACGACGGTGACTCTGCGCAAGGCCACTTCGTATGGCATGAAGCAAATCACACATTCTAATGTGTCAGGTTCGATCAAGCACTCTGTGGTTGCCGTCGCCTCGTCCATGCTGCGTGCGGGTCTTGGTTGATTTATTAGTCGAGTTCCATCAACATTATCATAAGAAGGGAGAAAAAGCGCTACAAATGTTTATATTTTAAGTCTATCCCGATCGAGACAAATCTGTTGCCACAATGCATATAGGAAGTGTAGATATTCAATTACAAAATCTATAATTGGTTGTGCCTTATAAATATCGTTGTAGAAATATTGATGGAAATTTGAACGGCACCATAAATAATGGAGGTTCTTTGAGGGGTGGGAAAAAAGGTCATCATAGACGGTTCTTATTTGAAACCGTCGTGATAAGTTAATATCACGCATTTGTTATGATTTGAAACCGCTCTGTGATATTTAGTTATCACAGCAGCGGTTTCAAATGAGAACCGTCTGTGATAATTAAATCTCACAGACGGTTTATTAATAGAACCGTCTGTGATATATATTTTCTCAGACGGGTGGAAAACCGTCTCTGATGATCTCCTTCATCATAGACTTATTGTTACTGACGGTTCACAAAACTGTCTCTGATGACGTTTATGAACCGTCTGTGATGATGATTTCTGTAGTAGTGTCATTTTATGGTTTCAACTGACCAGCTTTTTGTGTGTGTCGTCTCATCAAATCTATCGAGCATTCATTTAGTCCAAATATATGACTCATCTTTATGAATCAGTCACTCAAAAGAGGAAGGCGTGCAGGCTTAAGCTGCTGGTGCAGTGTCATTTCGATACTCTCGGAAACTTTTAGACAGTGAGGCCATTAATTTGTTCAAAATCACGCTGCCAATTTAGCACACACTTCAATCGAAGCTCGTATGGGTAAAAACAGGCTCATGAAAGTTTGAAATAAAAAAATACTAAAAAAGAATAAAATCTAATTTATTGAATTATTTTTATACTAGAAATTCTAATTATTATGCAATGTTGACGCCACGGCTAATATTGAATTTTGTTCAAATTCTTTTACTAAAAGAAAGATCTAATTATGACATCATGCTAATGTTATAAACATACATTACTGAATTAAAATAAATCTAAAACTAATCTATCTCACTAGCAGGTGAGATCACGGGTCTATGGGCCTGGTTGATGGATCAACGCGAGTCCATGGGTTTATGGGAAGGTTGACTGGCAGGTGACGCTAACTCAAGAACTATCGTCACGCGATGATGCAAGCAACGACGCATGTCGTAACACGATGGCAACAAGCGGCGGACAATGCAGACTACACGTGGCACAATCCCAGCCCTCCACGTTAGATTGGATGGTCAGGATTACGGTGAAGGGTAGCGACAGCGATGATACAGGGCAGACTGACATAGTGACACGCGTCTTGATCTGGACCGTACACACCAGATCGGATGGATGCGATTGCACGATCGATGGCAACGGCGACACGGACACACAGCAGGTAGAGGCGACATCCATGTGACATAATGACGATAGCGATAGAACGGCGTTGAGGAATGACTATGCGACACGCGACGCACGGGCACAGTACTTACGCTGCATAATCGTGGCCATTCGTAGTAGATTAGATGGTCAGGGATACATGATTGACAACGATGATGGCATAGCGGCGGGGTCTCACCAGAGATGAAGATGACAACATTGGCCACAATGCTCCACAGCTCCTCCAACGATGAGACTATTCTGATTTGAGGCGGCTTGACATGGCGAACTGAGATCTGGCCACGGATATGGCTGAAAGGGCTTAATAGCGGCAGGCATGGATGAAAAATGCAGTGATACGACCTTCCAACTCAGGCGGTGTGACCTTCCAACTCGGGCGTTGGTTCCTAGGGCAAAAGGGGCGACGCAAAGTGGAGATCATGATGTGGGGGTCGGCAAATTAAATAGCGTCCCTGGCTTCCGTGTATAGTGTGGAAAGCGAGGAAGATATTGCAGCAACGATGGATTTCGGTTAGGATATGATGAGGCATCATGGCATGATCTAGGCCGTCCATGTCAACTCGATCCGATGGGCAGCAACGCGTGGCTACATTGAGAGATCTCAACCGTGCAATCAAGATCAGACGGACAAGGTCTAGGGTTTGCATGGGTTGGGCTGTGGTGGTGGGCAGGGCTGGTGTGGTGCGGGTTTTTGGCCAGGCCGACTTGGGTTTAGGCCCATTAGGCCCTAAATCATTTTCTAAGCTTTTCTTAATTAAAATAAATATAGAAATTAAGCGAAGTCGAAATAAATGTTAACAATATCAAAAAATTCCAAAAAGTTCCAAAAATATTTTGAAACGTTTGGAACTCAAATAAAATACTTTCAACAAAAGTTTATTTAAAATTTTCAAATATTTAAATACTTTTCAAAAAAAGCTTAATTCAAATATATTATTTAAAATCCAAATAAATTTTAGAAAAATTTCAAAAATATAAAAAGCACATTAAATCCATAAAATGCATAATTTGGGATGTTACACTTTGCTACTTACCTTGCAAGTTACTGCCCTAGCTAAGATAAAAGGAAAAATATCCTGTGCAATCAGACATGTTGGTGAAACCACGGTGCAACCCAACTAAAAAAAGTTTCAAAAAATTCTGAAAAAAATCATGGATGTACATCTCAGCTAACCCCATCTACATATAAAATTTCATGATCAAATTTGTACATCTCAGCTAACTGTTCCTGTTCATGATCAAATTTGTCTTTTTTATTACTCTTAGCACAGGACGAATTTGATCATGAAATTTTATATGTAGATGGGGTTAGCTGAGATGTACATCCATGATTTTTTTCAGAATTTTTTGAAACTTTTTCTAGTTGGGTTGCACCGCGGTTACATGAACTGTCTGATTGCACAGGATATGTTCCCAAGATAAAATCCCACAATCATATAAAACTCTTTATTGTTGGGATGGTACGGTATGCACCCCGTCGTCCCGTCACACGCTGCTTTGCTACAGTAAACATCTAAATGGACTCATATATTTGTTTTTGGTTCCATTTCACGTGAGTCTCTTAGCTCGGTTGGTTAAAGCCGTTGCTCGCTAACGGTAGATTTGGGCTTCGAGTCTGAGGAACCGCAAGACACTGTAGCGCAAATACAGTAGTAGCTACAGTATTTTTTGAACCAAAAAAGATAATAAGCTTTACTGGTTTGATTGAACTGTTAGATCATGTCGTAAATTTTTGAAACATTTTTATAATGGTCCTCAAAGCATACGTAACTTTTTTTATAATTTTGAAACTTTTTTATAATTGTCCTCAAAGCATACCTAATTTTTTATAATGGTCCTCATGTCGTAAATTTTGAAACCTTTTGTCATGTTGTAAATCAGATCATGATCAAACTTGTGCGATTTAAAAAAAACTGATGATGTTACTAATACATTTAAAGTAACTTTGCTGATTTAATTGAGCTTTGAAAATTATTGAAAATTTTTGAGAGTGGTCCTGAGAGCATGCCAACACTATGGTCAAAATTTTAGATCATCATCAAACTTTTGTGTTTTTTAAAAAATTTGGCAATGTTGTTGGCGCACTTAAAGTAAGTTTATTGATTTAATTGGGCTACTAGATTTACAAATTCCACTAAATTTGCAAATTCTTGAGATTTTTTTAGAAGGGTGCTGAGTGTGTGCCTATGCTGCCGTAAAAATTTTGGATCATGATCAAACTTTTATGATTTTTAAAACTTCTTACAATGTTGCTAACGCACTTAAAGCAAGTTCACTAATTTAATTGAGCTACTAAATTTGTAGATTATTTAAAAGTTGTTTGAAGAGTCCTGAGAACATACCTGAGGTACCATAAAAAAAGAATTATGATCAAGCTTTTGCGGTTTTAAAAAATTATAACAATTTGGTTTCTTTTTTTCGAAGTGTTTCCAAAAAAGATTTCCTTTATCAGTTAGAAACTATGTCTGTGTCGACGATTCCTGTCGCTCATAGTAAGGCGCGGGCCCGTTGCAATCTAGTTTCTAAAAACAATCCATCAGAGCGATAGGTATGAAAGTATTTTTTATAAACACATGTTGAGAATTTTCAAATGACGAACGTAATAATTTTGTATATGTAAGCTGTCAAAATTTCAAAACGATTGACTGTACGTATTCTGAAATAACATATAAAAAAGAACAGAGTATGAGTTTTAATGTGACTCTAAGTCGATGCTGGTGACGCACTGCACAAATTAACTAAGAATACGATAGAATGAACAGAGTATATTAGACTGTGAGTAGTAGAGGGACTTGCACGGTCCTGTTCGTACAGATGGAGGTCTGAATCTGATTGCACCGGCAGACATGGCCCACACTTAATTTGCTTTGGTGTTCGATCTCTTGTCATGGAAATATATATAGAGAGAGGGAGAGTTTACACCCAAAACAATCCAGCTAATTTGTCGATTGATAAGATTAATCAGCTGCAGCAATCAGGTAATCATGCGCTGTTATGCCATAAACTCACAAAACCGATGGTTGTTAGCGACTCCCTGTTCTGGCCGTTCAGTGAAGCTAAGCAGCAGCAACGTGATTGGATAAGAAGGGATAAAAAGAGGAGCACTTTTTCGATACTTAATATTGAATATTGGTCGTCCATTCTATTTAATCTAATAGATCATATTAAATAGGATTTTATTATACTTACGCTGATAGTATTGATAGTAGAAATCATATAGTGATAGTATTGTAATTAGCTATTTTTAAAATTTTTAATGTATGTGTATTTTTTGATGCTTTTATGTAAAATTCATAACTGATTCGTGAGCCACGCAGGACAAAGCGCTCGATGTGTTAGTGCGAGGCTATAGTGTCGTCACGAGTCAGAGAGGGCACTGATAGGAAGACAGATGCTGTGGCATCGACAAAATCGAACTGGCGGCGGTGGAAGAAAAAGGAGGGCAGCGATAGCGAGTAACGCAACAAAGGGCAACGGTGATAGAAAATAAAGGTCAGTAATAACGATTAACGAGTAATGTAGTAAAAGATTAAAAGTTCATAATACCTCTAAGAAACATACGGCTATATCTAATTTCTACTACCACTATTTATTACAAATGTTATCCACTGTAAAATTGCTCAAAAAAAAAGAGACCGTGGCTCCAGGCAGAGGCATCGCCGTTGCTGTTCGGTAAAACTCGTGTGACATGCTTCCGATTCAATCTTGATGTGGATACCATGAGCTTGTGAAGCATGCATGCATATGGTTGTTGCACTTAGAGCATCTCCAACAGTGCCTAAAATCCATTCCCAAAACCTGATTTTGGGCTTGATTGCAAAAAAAAGTACTCCAACCGTTCCTCTTTCTAGCTCCTCAAATTTTGGCACGCCCAAAAACAGCACCCGACTCTCATTTTTATGCGCTCTGTCCGCTCCCAATCAACATTATTTACGCCCGGGATGGCCCACGGACCAATTCAAAGGTGTTTTTGGGAGAAAATATAAGAACTGTTGGAGAACAAGGTATTTTGTAGATCCAAAATTTTTTGGGAAGGTCCCAATCTAAGAATATTGTGAGTCTAAATATTAGGAACTGTTGGAGATGCTCTTATGAGCTAGCTGCAGTTTTTTTTTCTTTTGTCGTCAGCGTCTCCATCCATCGGCGTAAGCCGTCGCCCTGATGGGAGGCGAAGTTAACGTCATTCTGGTAGGTGCGACCAAATTCCAGGCAACAAGTGAAGGACACAAGAAAAAATATCAGAAAAAAACTAAAAATTAAAAGCAGAAACCTACCTCCGTGTAGTAGCTGGCAATACATATTACACAACATTTCGAATTTGTTGTTCTTTTCGAGGTGCTAGACCTTTTTTAGGACCTAGTTAGCAATATCGTTTTCTCTCCCTCTTTTAGAAGAGCTCGACTTAATGAGGTCCCTTGATTTGAAGGCAGAAATTAACATCGTCTTATCTCGTTTATATGGAAAAAATAATAATTTCGGTACGCATGATGGAAATCCCAGGCAATATATATGTTGGTTGCCATCAGCTTAACTTGTTTGGATCTAGCAAGTGCTGATAATGAGGTAGAAGTATGCTAGGGACACATGAATGGCAAGCGCACCATATGTTTCATCTTTAGTCTGTTGTCAGTGATCACAGTTTGTACAACCATGACAAGACCTCACAAATAAGGTTGAAAAACCTTCGACCACCCTATCAAATTAGATGATTTGTTGCAAGGAACTCATCCCGAGTTCATGTATATATATTCACTCAATGTGACTATTAACACCTGTGCCGGACAGGAACAATACACGGCAAGAAATTAAGAGAGGCTACAGTACATGGTAGGAGAAAATACAGAGTAAGGAAAGAATTCTGATAATTTGGAAATGAACAAGAAAAGAATCCTGGTGATTTGGAAATGAATTAGACCAAAATTAGTCTTTCTGTTTAACATTTCCCCTCAACCTCAACTTGGGCAACACAAGTTGAGATTGCTTTGCAGCTTAATGAACGCCAGTTTTGGTAGAGCTTTGGTAAATATATCTGCGACTTGATCATTGGATGACACAAACCGAACATCGAGAGCTTTGTTCATTATCCTTTCTCTGACAAAATAAAAATCAACTTCAATATATTTTGTCCTAGCACGAAAAGCTAGGTTAGCTATCAAATAAGTTGCTCCGATGTTGTCACACCATAGAACTGGTGCTCTAGAATAAAATATACCAAGTTCTTGCAGAATGGATTGTAGCCAGATTAGTTCAGCTGTGGCATTTGCTATAGCTTTGTACTCAGCCTCTGTACTTGATCTCGATAGCTTGTTTTCTTGATCTCCAGGACACAAGGTTTGATCCGAAGTAAATAGCATAGCCATTTATAGAGCGTCTATCATCTGATGAGCCCGCCCAATCAGCATCTGAAAACACTGACAAAAGCTGAGATGATGACCTCTGAAAATGGAGTCTAGTATTCAGTGTTCCTTTGATAAACCGCATAATTCACTTTACAGCTACGCAATGCTGATCGGTAGGTGCTTGAAGAAATTGGCACACCTTATTGACAGCATAAGCAGTATCTGTTCTTGTGAGAGTCAAATATTGTAGTGCCCCTACAGTGCTTCGATACAGAAAGATTTCATCTTCTGTTAATGGCATCCCAATCTCTTTTGATAGCCTCTCAGTTGACATCATAGGGGTAGATTTACATTCTTGCATGTTTGTCCTGCACAACAAGTCCATCATGTATTTCTTCTATGTTAAGAGTAGTCCATTCTCATCAAACGCAGCTTCTACTCCAAGGAAATAATGCAATTTCCCAAGATCCTTGACTGAAAAGTTCACTGACAGCTTGTGAATGAGAGTATCTGTGGCTTCACGAGATGAGCCTGCAATGATAATATCGTCAACATATAGATGACAATTCCAGTCTTATTGAATATGAACAATGAAGTGTTAGCTTTAGAAGCCACAAATCCCAACTCATGAAGCCTTGCGCTAAGCTGTGAGAACCATGCCCTCAGAGCTTGTTTAAGTCCATATAACGCTTTATCAAGCTTGCATACATACCTTGGGAACTGCTGACTCTCCCTTGGGAACTACTGACTCTCATATCCTGGTGGTTGTTGCATATATACTTCTTCTTATAAAACACCATGCAGATTCGCATTTTGTATATCAATTTGGCGTAAGTGCCATCCTCGTGTGACAACTATAGAAAGAATGAGCCAAATCGTGGTTGGCTTAACTACGGGACTGAATGTGTCACTATAGTCTATTCCATAGCGTTGCTTGAATCCTTTTGCTACCAATCGTGCTTTGTATCTCTCAATACTCCCATCTGGTTCTGTTTTAACTTGAAAACACACTTGCATCCAATAGCATTATGTCCTCTTTTTGGCAGAACAAGTCTCCATATTTCATTCTTCAGTAGTGTATTATACTCACTGTCCATGGCTCCTCTCCACTTTGCGTGCCCAAGAGCTTTCTCATGCGATGCTAGTTCTGCAATAAAAGGTTTGCGTCCAGTGAGTAGGTACTTCACTGTACCATCTGTGTATACTTTAGTCTTCACCACATTGTTTTGTGCGCGTGTACGCACACGATTTTGTTGCACAGGTTATGGAGAAGATTGAAGCATGCTTGTTGTACCAGATGCAACTGAATAAACTGATTCCAATGTTGGTGTTTCTTGAGAGTTTTGTACTTATTCATGTATTTTTGCTCCATCATCTTCACCTGTAGAGCTAGAAGCTTCATGCACAACATTAGATATAGGATGATTTTCATCATATTTGTCATGTACTAATACTGGCTCAACTATAGTGGAAGGAGTAAGAAGGTTCGGCAAGGAAACACTTGGAGACAAATCAGGACTAGGATAGGATGAACTGGAATTAGGCTGGATTGAGAAAGGAAAAACACTCTCATCAAAAACGACATCACGAGAAATATACACCCACCCAGTAGATCGATCAAGGCACTTGTATCCCTTGTGAAGATTACTATAGCCCAAGAAAACACATTGGTGAGATCGAAAATCAAGTTTCCAAGAATTGTAAGGATGCAAATTAGGCCAACAAGGACATCCAAAAACACAAAGCATGTAGTAAGTAATGGGAACACCAAGAAGACGTGTAATGGGAGTGAAATTGCCAATGACATGACTCAGAAGTCGATTAATGAGATAGGTAGCTGTTAGGAATGCATCATCCCAAAATTTCACCAGAAGAAAGGACTGAACGAGAAGAGCTAACCTGGTTTCTACAATATAATGATGTTTTCTTTCAGCTACCCCATTTTATTGATGCGTTTGAGGACAAGAAACCCGATGATTAATCCCTAACTTAGAGAAGAATTTGTATAATTTTTGGTATTCCCCTCCCCAATCAGATTGGATAGTAAGAATTTTTTGGCCAAGAAGCCTTTCAACATGATTATGAAAGTTCATAAAAACTTGTTCCACATCTGACTTCCATTTCAAAAGATAGACCCAAGTATACCTACTTTAGTCATCAAGGAAACTTACATAATACTTATATCCTCCTACAAAAGTTATAGCTGGATCCCAAACATCTAAATGGATGAGCTCTAAAGGAGCACTAGAAACACACAAAGAGGAACTATAAGGTTGTTGATGTATTTTTTGCTTGTTGGCAAGCATCACACACCATTACATCTTTATTTTGAAAAAAAACTTTATTGAATGAAGAATTTTTTGAACAATTTGGATATCTTTGGATGGCCAAGCCTCCTATGCCAAAGCTCTGAAGTGGACTTGATGGATGAAAAGTAATGTCAGTGGGAAGATCAGCGGTGAGGATACAATCCTCCTTTACATTTTCCTTGGAGAAGGACTCTCTTCATGGCTTTGTCCTTAGCACAAAAGTGATCTTGATGAAACTTGACGGATACACGAGACATGGGTCTCCCAGTGAGTCCGAGGGAAGGCAGATGGGCCGCCTCAAAGCCCAAGCTTCGACTGGAGGCCCCGCTCAAGGATGCGCGGTTCCCGACCAATCCGACCACTGAAGGTGGCCCGACCCACGCCAGGTCGGGCACCCTCCGAGCTACGGCTTAGGCGACCCTGGGGTAGTCAGACCAGTCGTCGACCGCTCGAGAACTCGGCCAGGGCTCGGATTTTTTCAGGAAGCGACGTCAGAACCTCGAGGGCCGTCCTCTGTTCCGGTCACCTACCCGGCTGGCACAACACCTCAGCATGACCGCCCTAAGGTGGGAGCCCCTTCTCGAGGTAGCGGTGGCAAGGTGCGCGCCCGAACTTCGTCGGTGGTCAAGAACAAGTGGGGGGCGTGTACCCTCAGGCGACTCGAAGCGAGCGTCTCAACGTCGGCATGAGGCCAGTCTTGTGAGAGGGTGGTCGCCGTTCCGGCGACATGGAATGCTCGCGCCTCTCAGTATCCACCGACCCAGCGTGGGGCACACGACCGCCCGTCAGGCATCAAATCAAAGGACCGGACGTCAAGGTTAAAGACCAAACTCCCAGACGTAGGGCACCCCATCCTTCTTTTTCCAGACTCCCATGTAACCTACTTCCCCAAGCTATATGAGGGGAAGCAGGACCCTCTGGAAAAAGAGAGTTCGATCGATAGCAACGCTTAGGGGTTCGAAGGCACTTGCGTCCTAAAACTTCTAGCGCTCAAGGCCATCTCGGTTCTCTCCACGCACGAGGTGCTCGAGGCCAGACCTCACCCTCTGCTTGTAACACGATATAGTCCCCTACATCAGGAGCAATATACGACCACCTCACGAACTGGAGTAGGGATTTTCAGCCCGAGCCAGTATACATCTTGGACCCCCTCTTGGTCTGACCATTCAGGGAGCGGGATCACGCGGCCCCAAGACCCACAAATTTACTTGCCGGTTCTCGAAACACCGACAGTTGGCGCGCCAGGTAGGGGCCTCGCGCGTCATCGGCGTCTCCGGATTCCCATCGCCTCACGATGGCTTCGCCGCGGCGACGATACGCTTGCGCCGGGGAGCTGGATCCGTTTCGGCTCCTTCGACATCGTCGCCACCACGACGGGAGATCTGCTACTCGCTCCCGCCACCTCCCAGGACCAGGCCCCCGCTGGGCACCTGGGCCCCGTCACCTGCGCCCTCGGCAATCTTCGGATCAAGGCCCCAGTGCAGGCCTCGGCGCCGGAGTTCGCCACGTATGGGCCTATACGGGCGGCGCCATCGCCTCCCGCAGGTTCACACTTCGTGGTGATGGCCGGCTACGCGCCGGCCTCCATCCACGAAATAGTGGAGAGCTCCTCCGACCACGGCTCTAGCTACGGCGCGAGCACGCCCGGAGGAATCAGCTCACGTGAGTGCAACATGGCGGCGTGACCGTCGGCCGACGCCACCTCTCAAGCAGAGGGCCACCTCCGGCCGCCGAGCGAGGCAGGCCACGCATGGACAAGTCTGGCATCCCCAAGCCCGCCACACTGAGCTTCACCAACAGCACCAGGAGCTGGAGGCTCAAACGGCCAAGCTCGGCAAAGCACAGGCCGACCCGGGGCCAAGCCAACTCGCGCCCCCACAAGCACTAGGCAGCGCACGCGCTCGTGCGCGCCAGGTACACCAACAACTGGCTGAGGGGTCGGACGTTGTCCCGTACTTCCCCCACCCAAGCCAGAACTTCGCCGCGGCCGCAATACTGCTCTGCGGCATCCCTGAGCCGAACGAGCCCGAGGCTGTCGGGACCCGAATGTGCAAATCCGGACCCTCTGTGTATTCAGCACTAGTCCAGGATCACGCTAGTGCACACAGTCTCAACATTGGTATATATCACAGTCATAACCAGCGAAATAATAAAGTACTTTAATTGAAAACTCAAACTAGTTGATTGACCTTATGGTCAAGATACAAAGATACGCCTCGCAGGGCGAAAACTTATTAAAATATTCAAAAGCAGCGGAAATAAAATAAACTCGTGGTGCCAACCAATTTGCCACGAACAATCGATGGGCCCGCTCCTAGTTCGTCGGCTCCTCGATACTCCTCCTCTGGCGAGGGTTGCTTCCTCTTCAAGCGAAGTTGTGTTGTTGTGGGGTGAGTACTTTGAGCACTTTCGGCAAGTCATGCCTGTAATGCAATGCTAATATACTATATGCATGGCTTAGTACAAAGGATAGGCTATGGTTCATGAAGCGATCAAACATTCAAGATAAATAATAATAGATTGCAAAGCGATAAAAGCAGAGTAGGAATAGTAGCTTTCACAAACATTTCAATCGTAAATCATTTTTCCATCCTAAGTCAAGTTCATCATCACCAACCCAAGCATTTTCCACAAACAAGACATTTTCATGAAAATCTAACCCTTGATTTGTAATCACCGGCGATGCTCAATACACGTGAGCACGCTATTCGAATAGGTTGTACACTCTGCGAGAGGTTATACACTTTACCCACAAGATCTGATCAAATACCACCCGGGCAAATAACCGTAACAAAGCCTTTCCAAAGTTCCGTCTAAACCCAGTACTGCCCGCTAAGGTTTCAACACTGGAGGGACTGGTTACCACACCCAGGGCCCCCCTCTTGCGCCATGTGGGTTCTCATCCGCTTCCCCGGGCCCCACACCACCACGACAATTACTAAGAATAGATTTCCCATTTACTCACTAGGTCCGTCCCATTACGGAGCTTGTGGTTGTATAAAAGACTTCAGTTCAAATGCTTTCGCAAGGTTAAGTCCTTAGTTGGCCGAGGCAAGACTAACCAAGAATGACCTTAAACATCCAAAACCAATAAAACCAAATCTGACCGCCTGATTGCCACTCTTGGCCCACGAAACAATCTTGCCACATGCCTCGGTCTAAATCATTTTCCCACCCCTGGTTCTTTACCATTGCACCACGTGCCATCATCAACTCAATAACACATGTCTTATTCACAAATCATGTTCCATATCTCATTAA
Source organism: Guadua angustifolia (assembly GCA_036346375.1). Classification (NCBI taxonomy): domain Eukaryota; kingdom Viridiplantae; phylum Streptophyta; class Magnoliopsida; order Poales; family Poaceae; genus Guadua; species Guadua angustifolia. The sequence continues at coordinate 37,015,967 of CM070512.1, forward strand.
GTCAATATTTACTTTGGTATTCCAAAACCATAAAATGTCCACGTGGCCGGGCTAAGCATACTACTTCGGTCTACTCAACCCATGTTGGCAAATTATTAATGTCCAACTATTAGTCCATAACCTAGGGTGACAAATGATTCAGGGCATACAATTATATATGACAAGGTGGCATACAGCAACTAGGCATTTAGCTAATCCCGAAATTCATTCAAACAAATTTTTACTAAATTAGCATGCAATAAATTAAATCGAAATAATTTTCTCTAATAGGTTCAACATGATCAAACACAACTTGCCTTCAAAAAGTACTAATTCTGGCTCCTGAGCTTGTTCTTGGGTCAGAACCTCTCCCTCGAAACCGTCGGGGACTTCAACGTCTACGCGTAACGCAAACACAAAACAATAAAATAAATAAACAGTAGACAAACAGTGCTCAAAAATTCAAATAAAAATCATAAACAGAAAGATCACAATTTTACAAATTTATAGAAATTGGAATCACTCAAATCGGAGTTAAAACGCAAAAGTTATAAGCATTTGAATTTTCAAAATATATTTAAAATCAATATACCGAATTATTTAAATATTTTATTTTTCGAAAAATTAATTATTGCGTCATCTGTGACACGTGTCGCCACCACAGAACGACACGTGGCCTTGCTGACGCGTCATACCCGACTGGCTCCGTCTTGGCGTCGACGCCAAAGACGACTCGGCTTATCTCATCGACAAGTGGGTCCCACCGTGACGCCTGGATGAAGATCGAGCAGGTGGCGCGCTTAGGGTTTCTCCGGGCGGGCCGCATAGATACTCTGCCCAGTACTGTTCATCGGAATTTTTAATTCTTTTTCGATTAAAAAATAATTTCCGAAAATAAAACAATTTATTTGGGGCCTTAAAATATCGGAAAAATTCGGAAAAATTCCCAAAAATATTTTAGGACATTTGTGACTCAAATAAAATATTTTCAGCAAAACTTTATTTTAACTTTTCCATTATTTAATTGATTTGATAAATGGTTTAATTCAAAATAAATTCAAATAATTCCAAATAAATCCAAATAAATTCCAGAAATTCCCTAAATTCAAAATACCATTTAAATGCAAGAAAAGCAAAAATTGGGGTGTTACAGAGGCTAGGGCCACCTACCAAGACCTCCGGAGTCAGTGGGCGTCTGCGGTCACAGACAAAGACGTCCCATCTCCCTCTCACCACTCAGGGGTCCCCTCGGGCCCAGAGCTGGTTCACCAAAGCCCAGCCGAGACCGCGACTGCAACTTGAACGGCCTCAGGCCTCAGATACTCCAAGACGTCATACGCCTTGGTCAAGAATTCACTACTCATCCGCGACACCCTCGATGCTGCTAAAAGGGCGATGAGCGAGAAGGTTCAGTCGCAGAGTCACGGATAGCGGCAGCGCCTTAGCAATCATAGCAAGCAGGACGGCCCGGTCATGGGCATTCTCACGGAGATCCGTAGGCGGATTTCGCCTTGCCTCGCACCGATCAACATAGCCAATATACGGGCGACAACCCTGGGTGTGTGTTAGAAGACTACGGCTGCTTTCCGAAATAAGTGAACTACTAATGATCTTTTATCATTCAAGCCTCCCCATCTACCTAGCGGACGGCCGAGTTGGCTCGAGTACCGCCTTGCGTGAGGGACCGTCGAGGAATCGGGCCGATTCAAGAGCGCTTCGTCGAAAACTTCAAGGCACGTATAAGCGCTCGAAACTCCGGGACTTGAAAAGTCGCAAACATCACCGGGGAAACGCCGGGACTATATATGGCGCTTCAGCTGGGGGAAACGCTCTGGGACTATATATGGCGCTTCTCCCAGCAATGTAATGAACTCCCCGACATTAGCGACGCCGACGCGTCGTCGGCGTTCATCTGACAGACTCGTGCAAGGCCTTGGTACATAAGTTGGGTTGCGTCAAACCCAACCACCAAGGAATTGCTAGACATCGCCACCAACCACGCCTCGGTGAGAAGGCCGTGGGGCCATCTTCGATAAGGGAAGGCTAGCGAGAGTCGGCACCGAACTCCGCCCCCTCCGACCGCTCCGACAAACGGAAACGGAAGGGGAAGCAGACCCGCGAGGGTCACATGGTCGCGGCCACCGACCGCCCTGCCAAACAGCAGGCGCGACGGGTGCCCGACCACTTCGAAAAATTGATGGAGAGCCCGTGTCCACATCACGAGTATCTCGTCAAGCACAAGTATCGGGACTGCGAGGTCCTGAAACGATTCCTCTCTGGGAACCCCCCTCAACCGCGGGGTAAGGGAAAGAAGCGGGACCCGGCCGGGAGGCGGAGGAGAAGGCATGACGGGTTCCGGAGCTCGACGGATGCCTTTATGATCTTCGGAGGCCCCCAGATCTGCCGATACAACGACAAGCAAAAAGCTTGCCTATCGCGAGGTACATGAAGTACCCCCGCATCAGAGGTACCTCAGATGGTCGGAGTCCCCGATACCTTTTGATCGGAAGGACCACCTCACCACATCCCGCAACCGGGAAGATATCCACTCGTTGTCGACCCCATCGTGGGGCCGAAATGCCTTACCAAGGTGCACATGGACGGCGGCAGCGGTCTCAACATCATGTATGTTGAGACGCTCGACGCCCTGGGGTTCCCTCGCTCGACCCTGCGGCCGAGCAAGGTGCCCTTCCATGGAGTCATCCCGGGCCAGCAGGCTTACCCACTCGGACAGGTCGACCTGCCTGTCACCTTTGGGGGACCCGAAAACTTCCGCATCGAAAACCTCACCTTTGAGGTTGTGGAGTTTGCAGGCTCCTACCACGCTATCTTGGGGAGGCCGTGCTACGCCAAGTTCATGGCGGTCCCCAACTATACATACCTGAAGCTGAAGATTCCGGGGCCACGAGGTGTGATCACCGTGGCCTCATCCTTCCAACTTGCTTTCAGCTATGAACGGCGATTCTATGAGCTAACCGGCGGTCATCGCATCCGCCGAGCTCGGCCGCCACTAGAAGGAAACATCCGGTCCGCCTCCTGCCCCGACAAGTTGGGACCTGGATCCTTCGAGTCCGCCGAGACACGAGGAGTCGCGGATCGATCCCGAGGATCCGACTCAAGACCGTCGCGATAGGAGCCGCCTCCCCGCCAAATGGGAAGACGCGCTGTCGACTTCCTCGCCGAACCGAGATGTCTTCGCATGGAAGACCTCCGACATGCCGGGCATCCCAAGGGAAGTCGCCGAGCACACCCTCAATATCCGACCTGGCGCAAGACCGGTCGCTCAGTACCGCTCGACAGGCGAAGAGAAGCAAGCTCATAGGGGAGGATGTCACCAAGCTTTTGGAGGCAGGGTTCATAAAAGAGGTACGCCACCCCGAGTGGCTTGCGAACCCTATCATTGTAAAGAAGAAGTCCGGGCAATGGAGAATGTGTGTTGATTACACGAGCCTGAACAAGGCATATCCCAAGGACCCTTTTCCTTTGCCTCGGATCGATCAGTCGTCGATTCCACATGAGGTCGAATCAACGGTCTTTCTCGATGCCTATTCGGGCTACCACGGATCGCGATGAAAGAGTCCGACCAGCTCGCGACTTCTTTCATCACCCCGTTTGCCTCGTTTTGTTACGTAACGATGCCTTTTGGTCTAAAAAACGCGGGCGCTACATACCAGCGATGTATGTACACCTATTTTAATGATCAAATTGGCCGTAACATCGAGGTATACGTAGACGACATCGTCGTCAAAACCAATAGGGCCGGCGACCTCATCGCTGACCTAGAAGAAACTTTTGCGAACCTCCGACGGTTTCGCATAAAGCTCAACCCCGAGAAATGCGTCTTCGGGGTCCCCAAAGGGAAGCTCCTTGGCTTCATCATTTCCAAGCGCGGCATCGAGGCCAACCCGGTCAAGATCTCTGCGATCATGAAGATGAGCCCGATCGCCGACCTAAAGGGCGTCCAGAAGCTGACCAGATGCCTCGCCGCCTTGAGCCGTTTCGTGTCACGCCTCGGCGAGCGCGGGATGCCGCTCTACAAGCTGCTCAAGAAGGCCGACCAGTTCAGCTGGACACAGGAAGCTCAGGAAGCCCTCGATCGGCTGAAGACTTTCTTGACCTCACCCCCAGTTCTAGCTGCCCCGGTGTTAGGCGAGCCGCTGCTCCTCTATATTGCCGCTACGACCCAGGTCGTAAGCGCGGCACTCATCGTCAGAAGCGGAAGAAGGCCGCAAGACTCAAGTATAGCGATGCGGTCTACTTCGTCAAAATGAGGTGCTCTCCGAATCCAAAACCCGGTACCAGCAAGTGCAGAAGTTGCTCTACGCGGTGCTCATTGTGAAGAGGAAGCTAATCCATTACTTCAGCCAGCATTCCGTCTCCGTGGTAACTTCCTCGCCGCTAGGCGTGATCATCCGCAATCGCGACGCCTCCGGAAGAATAGCCAAGTGGGCACTCGAGCTCAACGGCCTCGACATTTCGTTCGTCCCCAGAACAGCGATCAAGTCGCAGGTCCTGGCGGACTTCGTCGCGGAGTGGACCGAAGCCCAGGCGCCTCCAGTGCTTGAGGACCCCGAGTACTGGACGATGTACTTCGACGGGTCCTACACGAAGAACGGAGCGGGTGCCGGGGTCATCATCGTTTCTCCGCTCGGCAACAAGCTTCAGTATGCCATCCGGCTATTCTTCGATGTTACCAACAATGTCGCAGAGTACGAAGCCCTCATCAATGGTCTCCGGATCACAGCCGACCTCGACGCGCGACGGCTTTACGTACACGGCGACTCCAAGCTGGTGGTCGACCAGGTCATGAAGGCCAACGGAGTCGCGGACTTCGCGATGGCGGCATACTACTGAAGTAAACGCAAGCTTGAAGAGAGGTTTAAGGGTTCGAGCTCCACCACCACTACCGACGCTATAACGGCGAGGCCGATTACCTTGCCAACCTCGCCTCCAGCAAAGGACCGATTCCGTCTGGGATCTTCGTCCACGACCTCCACCAGCCGTCCATCTGACTGGATCCCACGGACGTACCGACGGTCAACCCACCGGATGCGGTTGCATCAATCGCCGAATGATCGATTCAGGCACCGCCCGAGCCAGGCCAAGACATACTGATGGCGGACTCCGACTGGAGGAAGCCCTTCGTCGACCGCTTAACGGACGGATCGCTCCCCACCGACCCAACCGAGGCTCGGCGCCTCGCTCGACGGGCGAAGTCATTCGTCCTGGTCGACGAAGACCTCTACAAGAGGAGTCGCCGGGGTCCTTCTGGCGCATTCCGCCACTAAGGAAGGAGTTCTTGCTCGATATCCACAGCCGAGTTTGCGCCACCATGCGCGCCGCAGTCCCTCGTGGGAAGGCTTTCGGCAAGGCTTCTATTGGCCAATCTTGTATCGACGCCGAAACAAATCGTTCGCACCTACGAAGGGTGCTAGTTTTTTGCCCGGCAAACACACCTACCGCACAGGCCCTTCAAACGATCCCCATCACATGGCCGTTCGCAGTCTGGGGACTCGACCTGCTTGGACCTTTCAAAAAGGTGCCCGGGGGCCTCACCCATCTGTTCGACGCGGTGGACAAGTTCACCAAGTGGATAGAGGCGAAACCGGTCGCCTCCATCACGTCGGTGCAAGCGACCGACTTCTTCCGCGGCATCGTCTACCGATTCGGGGTCCCAAACTCCATCATCACCGACAACGCACGCAGTTTCACGAGGAAGGAGTTCTTGAATTTCGTGACAATTTCAATATCGCGCCGATTGGGCGTACCGTGGCTCACCCATTGCACTCAACGGCCAAGCCAAGAGGGCGAACGGCATGATCCTCGCATATTCAAGCGCCAATCTTCACCGATCAAGAAATTCGTGGGCGATGGCTGCCACCGAAACTGCCATCCGCTCTTTGGAGCTCATGAACCACGCCAACCCATCGAATCGATTTACGCCATTCTTCTTGGTATTCGGCGCCGGCCGCCCTACCGACCGACCTAGAATACGGAGCCCTAAGGCTGCAGGCCTTCGACGAGACACGGGGGCTCGATTCGCAGCAAGACGCCGTCGACCAGCTCGATGAGGCGCACGACGTCGCCGTCTTATGGTCGGCCAATACCAAAGAACGCATGGCGTTATCGAGTCGCGATCCGCTCGGGCCTTCAACGTTGGCGACTTGGTCGCTGCCAGTCCACCCAACAAGGATAGACACTTACGGCTTCGCCCCGAGGGCCCTTCACCATCGTGGAAGTTATCTGGCCCGGCACCTACCGACTCAAAGATACCAATGGTGACGTCCTTTCGAACGCTTGGAACATCGAAAAACTCAGGCGGTTCTACCCGTGAGGTTTTCCCTTGGCCCCCCGACCTACGTACCAACAGCTCCGGCAGATACAAGGGAAGGGAATGTGAAGACCAAAACATTGAGCAAAACAAGATCTTCTACAGAAGGCGTTATATTCCCAGGAAGAACACAGGTACATAATACAAAAAGGAAAACGTGAATGACAGCGAGCCTACTGCTAAATTATCTTTGTCAAAGGCGTAAAAGAGTGCAAAAATCTGAAAAGCGAAGATCGGGCGCTGGTGACTCAAAAGGCGACGCTCAGCGCGGTTGCCTCGCTCGCACGACGAGTTCGGGGGCAGCGCGTGATGGACTCTACTCAAGAACCGGGTCCCTGTAAGGAGCCGCCTCCCGAGCTTCCGCTATCCCCGGCCTCATCATCGAGACCTCCAGTGCAAGTCGCCCGCCTCACCAGCCGCCCGCACTGCCCGGCGGCGCTGGGTGGCTCGCTTCAATCCGGGCGACGGCCGCCATCGGGTCAAGGCGCCACACCGAGCGGGCGCAGCGAGCAAAGACATACTCCGCCGCTAAGACCGACGCTCTCGCCCTTCACACGGTGGAGCGTGTAGCAGAGAGCATGGGGTAGGTCTCTAGAGCCTCTACCGCCCGGGTGAGGCCGGCGTCATTGCGACGGCGGCATGCAGCAGGGCTCGCCCAACCGCACTCTAAAGACTTCAAGCTCCTTCCCATGCTCTCAGCGGCGGAGCATGGAAAGGAAGAACACAGCAGCGAGTCAATCTTCCGCACTCGCCGCCCACTCTGGGCCGGCTTAGGCGTGATCGGTGAGCCTGCCATCGCTCGAAAACGGCTTGCATGAGCTAACGCCTCCGCTCTCTAGGGGCGGAGAGGACGCCACGTGGGTGGCAGGAGGCCTCGGACCTGCCAACGCATCCACATCTTGGCCGCCCGCCCTCATCGAAAAAAAGATTTTGTGCCACCGGCGAACGCTGGCAGTCCGGCGATGTGACCAACGGCCTCTGCTTACCCGAGGCCTGACCTATCAAGAGCGAGGACAAAAGACCGCTCGTCACCTTTTGAGACGCAGGACCCACCAAAAGAGCCAAGCCGAACTTACACTCAAGGGTTCCACATATAGAAGGCCAGAGGGAAGGCCGAGCCCACCCCGCAACGGCCAGTGGAGGAACTTGCGTCCCGTCGAGGCCTCTGGGGGTCGACCCCGAGGGCTCGCCCCGGCGGCCGTGATACAGCCCTCTCATCACCGCCGCCCCCGCTCGCCATCGCACCCTCTCAGGTCTTTTCCGAGGACGAACTCGGAGGATGAAGGGGGCGAAGAGGGTGAAGAAGCGGACACTAGGGATGGGGAGCTACCTCACACCCCGCATGCCGTGATTATAGTAGCGGATGATGCGGTCCAAGCGGTTGCCGCCACAGGCTCTGCCGCGCCGTCGCCCCACATACCCACGGCCCACGCGAGACATGACGCCCATTAAAATCCCACTCCGTATTAAATGGCGGCGGACAACACGAGGGAGAAAAGGACGCCACTCGCGTGAGGCGGCGTGACTTTCTTGCTGCCCGAAATGCACTGGCCACGCAGAGAGGCCACCAAGACCTCGAAATTCGTGCCCACTCATGGGAGTCGGAGACCTGACTGGCATTGGGCCCTGCCCGAAGCGGTAACTCTCCTGACTTGAGCGCATGACGACCACGCCCGGGGTTGCGGTTATAAGTGACGTCATGAAGAGTAATTGGCTCACGCTATCACCTAGATGCCAACACCCCGGTCTACGCACGAAAGGCCCTTATGGTCCCTAAGTGCTACTAATCGCCGAAGTCAAGATACCGCCAAGAGGAGAATGCAAGCAACAGGATTGCAAAAACAACCAACATACCAAATCCGAGGTGTCCAGAATATATACAAAAATTACAGCACAAAACATCAAGTGCTGGCTACTGGAGTATCCCCGAACTAGACGGCGCTGCTGCCGCCAGAGTCGTCCGCCGCCTCGGTGCCACCGCCCCCTAATGTCCACACACGGCACTGCTCGCCACCTCCTCCACCGCTGCCGCACTGGCCGCTGGCCGGGTCAGATCACCTTCGATCCCGGCGACGGTGGCCATCGGATCAAAGCAGATGCCACGGTTGGCAAGGCAAGCCAGTACGTATTCCGCCGCCAAGGCAGCGACCTTCCGCCCTTCGCGAGCAGAGCGCTCATTCAAGGCACGAGGCAGGCCGGACAGAGCATTCGCCGCCACGGTGAGGCCGACGCGCATCATGGAGGGGAGCGTCTTCGCGGCCCCTTCAGCTTCACTCCCAGCGGCTCCAAGCTCCGGGCGATGCTGTCGAGGGCTGGGACAAGCATGGACGAGAGATTGTTGCGCAGGGCCCAGCGGTCCCTCGTGGCATCCCATCGACTCGCTCCTCTCGCGTCTCCTGACGCGCGACTGCCAGCTGATGAGACCACCTCGCCTGAGCAAGCTCCTCCTCTTCAATCGGGGCGGGCCTGGTTGATAGGCCGCCTCTGCCTCATGAGCCGCACGACACAACGAAGCGCCGGGGAGGCTTCATACCTGAGAAGCATAGGATGCAGACTCAAAACGTCCGGCCTCAACGCTACGACGACGCTGACGGCGGCGTCCATGAGAACCCGAGCCAGAGACGCTGAAGAAGGAATCAAATAGAGACCCGAGTAAACGATAGAAAATACCGCTCGCTCCAAGACACAAAGAAAGCTTACTTCGGGAGATGATCCCGGATGCGAAGAACCGGCGAGGGTAGGACGATCTCGCCACTCGCCGCGGTCCTCGACGACCCGGCTTCAGCACGCGCCCTTTTTCCGGCCCTACTGTCTCCACCGCCATCTCGCCCTTCGCCCGACATCTCCCCGTCAAGGAAAGAACTTCGCGACAACCGCCAGGAAGATGAAGAGACAACAAGAAATGGAAAAAACAAACCATCCTCATCGCCCCTAACGCCCTATCTTTTATAGGCACGGCAATATAGTCCGAATGAGCATCGCTTCGGGTGAAGCACCGCACGCCTCATCATTCCCTCTGCTCCAAGATGCGACACCTATTAATTCTCCACTACGCATTTAATGCCGATGGGACGTCAGCAGGCAGGAATGCAGCATTCCGAGACAGGAGCCTAGAAAAGATAAGACACTCAACCCTCGATCTCCCTTACGATTAATTTGAAATCCAGCGCTGCGTGCTGACCACAACTTGGTCCCCACGCACCGCCGGGGCTCGGGGATAACATCAATTGCATATTCATGCGGATCGATGACCCGATCGGGCCGTCGAGATCCCCATCGAGGACTCCTCGACTCAGGCACCACGACCCACGCCTCTAGTGGCTACGGCATGCGAGTGGTGCCTCGGAAGAGGGAAGCATTCGACGATTTATCCACAATCGGTCGGGAACACTCTTTCCCAAGTGCTAACACCGACGGGTTGTCGATCCCCCATTGGTGACCCTTCGACTCCAGCACCACGACACCACGCCTCTAGTGGCTACGCTGAGTGGTGCCTCGCTGAAGAAGGAAGTACCCGACGAGGCGATCCACAATCGGTCGGAACACCCTTTCACAAATGCGACAGACGCTTTCCGCTTCCCAGATTCGCCCCCATCCTTTGCGCGCTCTCCTTGAAAATATCAAACACACCAACCTACGTTAGGGCAACCCCCGTGGTTTCCAGGGTTATCGTCACTGAATATTCACCAGCATGAGGGAGCGCGAAAGGCCAGGTCGTTGCACGTCAAAAGTTTTTCTTTACATCCTTAAAAAGTGTTTGACTTCATTCATACTCCCCATGGAGGACGCTCTGCGCGATATCGCTTCGGCGATCGCCTCGCATGCGGTTCGACTTGGAGCACGGCGCTTCGACTTCCTCGCTTGGCCCAATTCCCCGCGATCCCGCTACTAATGTTTTCTGTGTCGAGACCGTTAGAAGGACATGGTGCGGACAAGCGCGAGGAGGCCCCGAGGCGGCGCTTTGCTCACCGAGCTCTCAACGCGTTCCCCTAAGACACGAGCTAGCTCGATCGCGAAGCGAACTTGTGCTCAATGTGCCCCGAGAAGCACTCGATCGCGGCACAACTCGACCGACCTTCCTAGGGTTGCGCCACGGCGCCACGGACCGACCGCCCTCCGCCGCACCAATGTAGCGCTCTGCCGCCTCCTTCAGCAGCACTTTCAAGATCACGCTCTTCCACCGCCACCTTCGATGGCTCCATAGCAACGTCGCTGAGACTCTTCTGAATCTCAAGATCGACGCAAGATCGAAAGGCGCCTGACGGACGGCGAAGGCTCAGAAAATCAACCAAAATGTCGATTCTCACCACCGCGGAGCTCGTCTATAGCCTCAAGCCCGGCCCGGTCTCCCCATCAAGTTTTCGCCCACCATCTCCTCCCGAAAGCGTCCTTATGCGCGGGTTGGCCTCCGCCAGAAGGGACTCAAGATCTGACACTCGCCTCAAAGACCGGGTTCGTTAGGCGTTCTCTTGCAGACTCAAGCGATCTGTCCAGCCTCCTGAGCTTCCCGCCACCGATCTCAAGGCTGCCTCGACCTCCCGAGCCTCAAGCAGCTCGAGTCCATTTGGTCGCGACCTCTTCAGCAGCCATCCTCCCGGCTGTCAGGCGCCAAGGAGCTTGGACTTGTCCTCCGACTGCCTAGCAGCTGCCAAAACCAACATCCTGTCACCATGGAAAAATCATCAAAAATATAGAGGTGGAAGTCCCCGAGCACTCATTCATCTGCTCACGATTGGGTAACTCCCCAAAGAATGTGATCCAGCGCCTTTCCGGAGGATCCAAGGAGGCGATCCAGTCCGCCCCGATCCGTCCACCTCATCCTCGACCAGCCGAGAGCCGCTCCGCAGAGCTCCCATTCCCGATCTCACTTCATCATCCAAAACATACGGCGTTCAGCGACGGGCGTCACGCTGGCAGAAGCGGGATGAGTGGCCGAGGGGATTCTCGGTGGTCACTTCGGCCGACACGCACCGACGGGTCGACATCACACCACCACCAACGCCACCCGCGAATCACAACGACACACCCTCCGGAGAGCCCTCCGGCAGCGGCCGGCTGTCGCCTAAGCGCTTAAAACACTTGCCATCGGCGACCCTCCGATAGCCGTGGCGAAGCTCTTCTTCGCTTTTGTCCGCTTTCAACCACGGCGCCAGATCACTAACGGTGCGTCGGGGTCCTAAGATGTCGTCACCGAACGGTCTTGCCATGCCTTGAACAACGCTCGCGTTGGGCGACGCCACCGAGTACGGCCGGCGCCATTTTTGCCATGCTTGCATTGGGGCGTCCTTCGACTTCGCCAATGGCGGGCGGCATCATCTTCGAGCGGTACACCGCCAAATCCGCCGTCGCCATTAAGCTTTCCCTCGTAAAGGTCCTGAGTACGGCAACCGGTCAGAAGTAACTCAGGTAAAGCTAGCACGGCGCGACCCGGGGGCAAAAGCACTAACCACGTTGAACGGGTGCTGTACAGACGTGCCCTCTTCGCCGGCCTCTCTAGCGGAGACGAGTCACCCTCCGTTTCCCAGGGTGCTCTCACCGGCCGCTCACTTGGGACGCCACGACGGCAGCGGTCGTGACGCGACCATCTAAGTCGCCATCCGATGGCGGCCCAAATCCCACAAGCCGTGACGGATCGCTCAGACGCCGCCATCGCTGGAGGACGACCCTTGACCCGCCACTTGAGAGGATGGTCAGTCGAGACCTCCGCCGCCTCAAGGCCTCGCCTGCTGCTCGCCTCTTCTCCATCCTCCTTCCCTCCCTCCGCCTTTACGGGCAGGACCGGAATAGCGGCCTCTCGAAGGCTGAAGCCCTCATCGCCTTTTTCCCCAGAGCCACGCCGAAGATGCCCTTAGGCCTCGAGAGTACGAAGGCACCATTCTGCACTCAAAGCATGAGGGTAAAAGGAAAGGGGAAGGAAGGACGAAGAAAGAGAGAACAGCTTGAAATTACTAAGTCCGGGATTCTCCGCCAAAAGGGCCTGGGCACCACTGCCGCCACTGTGGCTCTCCGAATCAAAACGCGGCCACCCGAAGCCCGACCTTGCTTCAGGAAGGTCGGAACGATCCATCCTCATAGGATCAGACACTCCCTCATACGCGAACATGGGGTGCAGCCTATCCATGAGGGGCTGCACGCGTCTCGCCATGAACGCGCGAATGACGACCTCACCGGTCAAGCCTCGCCTCCTCTGATCCTTGATTCGCTCAAGAATCACCTCCATTTTCCTCTTCTCCCTCTCGTCGGGACCCTAGTTCCACTCGCGCCGCCAGACACCGGCGGTGAAGGCCGGCGCTTATTCCCAAGTTCCGGGCATAGAACTACTCAGAATGCCATCCCTGCTCGATGTGGGCAGCTTCACCTCAATATACTCCGCCATTGTGAGATATTATGCGTTGGATGGCGGCCACGAATGCCAGCGATGCGTCGGCCGACCTTGTTGTTCTTCCACGATCATTTGGAAGAAGTACTTCCAGAGGGCCCAATGAGGCTCAATCCCCAAAAATGCCTCGCACAACGTAGTGAAGACCGCCATGTGAAGCACACCGTTGGGATTCAGATGATGTACCTCCACCTTGTAATAATGGAGGAGCCCGCGAACGAACGAGTGAAGAGGGAGTCCCAACCCGCGTTCAAAGAATGACGCGGACACGACGACCTCATCGACTTCCGGCTCTGGGACGGGCGTTGCCGACACCCTCCATCGCGAGACATCCCATGAGGGAGGAACCGCTTTTTCTAAGCCGAGGCGCAAGGGAGAATAGAGCACTCGGCCACGACATCTCCGATGAAATCAGCGAACAAGAGAGGGGTGGAGGCGAGGAATTTTTTCCAGAATCCTTCCTTTTTCTTCTTTCTCGTTTTTTTGTGAAGCAAAGGAAATGGGGGCAGATCCGACACGTGACTTCCGAGCCAACCTATAAAGGCCCAACCGGACCGGCGGACAAGCATCGCCAGATAAGCAAGCGCTTGGCGAAACGAGCGTGCGATCGTTTTCCGACCACCACGGCGTCCAGCGGTGCAGACGCCTTCGATTCCGACCCTGTGCATTCAATCTCGACAGGCAAAGAACCAGCGAAGGACTGCAGACAGAGTAACGTCACATGACCCCTCGGGCTCCGCTTCCGGACTGGGCGAACCACCCTGTGACGGGCAAAGGGCCCACCAGGCCGCTACGATCTCGAGAGCCATCAAAAAGGCTTAACAAACTCACTTATGGCCCCACTTAACGCTAGGGTTCCGGAGGCCCGATCCACCAAGTGGACTCAAACGCCACTAGCGGAAAAATCGAGCGAGACGAGAATGAGGGCGAGTCATGGGCCTCTAGTTGGGACGGCGGACGACCCAATCGCTCCGAATCGTGTCCGACACCATACTTCACACTCTCTCGCGGAGCCCATCGATGGATAGTATGCACCAAGGCCCGGCCGCGAACGGCCGGGGTCCCAGATGATCGAGTAAAAAAAATTCTCATAGGTCGCCGAGGGCGGGCGCCCACGCCGATAACGCCGCCGAATGATTCCTATTTTGGGAATCACGGGGCCCACTTTCGGATTATCGTTGTTAGCTCAGCGCGAACACTGCGGCTCAAACCGACGATGGTAAACGCGCTGTGGCTCACCCCTCCGGAGTCCCACATCATGCGCGACGGGCGTATATATGGGATGCATAACGCCACCTCACGACACCCGGCAGCCGCAAGGGCACGGATTCGACAACCTCCACCCAGCTCGATTCAAACCCAACTTGCGGGCGTGGTCGAGGATGCGTGATAAACGGCACCGGACGTCGGACTTGAGTAAGGCGCCCACCGCCTACCGAGCCAAGGTAACGCCGAGGTCACGCCTATGCTCAGGGTTAATTTCCAACCGGTCTCGACCCGCCGGTTCCATCCACCGGATAAGCGCCATACGCACTTGGCCAAAACGTCAACCGACAGGCGCAAGCATACCAAAACGGCCGCCTGATTCGCTCAAGGTACGTGAACCGACCAGCGCCGCCAGTGGATGCGCTGGCGCACTTTGGCCAAAACGCAAAGCGACTCAAGGCAACATGCATCAAAACGCCGCCCGATTCATTAAGGTACGTGAATCCGACCATCGGCAAGCTACCCTCGCACGGATTGCATCGCCCATGACCAGGAGAACCCCAACCGGCCTCGACCCGCCGGGGCTCAGGGCTCCATCCACCGGATGCGCGCCACAGCACTCCGCTAAGGTCGACCAACCAAGTTTGTCGGCACCGATCGCGGGCAGCCATGCGACCTATTCTAAATATGAAGCCCAACCATGACAAATGACGCTTTGGCCGGAACCCACCGATCGAGTAAACCCCCAACCGGCTCTCCGACCGCCTGGGGCTCGGGAAGGCTATTGACGGACACCGAGACATGGGTATCCCCAAACGCCCAGGGAAGACGACGGGCAGCGCAAGCCAAGCTTCGACCGAGGCCCCGCTCAAGGATGCCCGGTTCCCAACCAATCCAACCCCGAAAGGCGGCCCGACCCACGCCACAGGTCAGGCACCCTCCGAGCTACGGCTTAGACACGACCCACAAGGTAGTCTGACCAGCAGGTCGGACCGCTCGAGAACTCCCCAGGCTCAGATCAAGCCACCAAAAGCAGACGCCAACCTCGAGGGCCGGGCTGCTCCTGATCACCTACCCTCACCGGCACAACACCTCAAGATGATCGCCCCTAAGGTGGAGCCCCTTTCCGAGGTAGCAGTGGTCGAAGGTAAGCGCCGAACTCGCTCGACGGTCATGAACAAGGGGGACGTGTACCTCTCGAGGCGACTCGAGGCCGACGCTCTCAACGCCAAGATGAGATCGGTGCGAGAGGGCGTGTACGCCATTTCCGGCGACATGGAACGCCTCCGCCTTCAGATCCACCGACTCCGCCAGTACACACACGCCCGTCACGCATCAAATAAAAGGACCGGACATCAAGGTTAAAGACCAAACTCCAGACGTAGGCACCCCATCCTTCTTTTTCCGCATCTCATGTAACCTACTTCCCCAAGCTATATGAGGGGAAGCACCCTCTCGAAAAGAGAGTTCGACGATAGCAACGCTTAGGGGTTCAAGGCACTTATGTCCTAAAACTTCTAGCGCTCAAGGCCATCTCGCTTTCTCTCCACGACGAGGTGCTCGAGGCCGACCTCACCTCTACTTGTAACACGATATAGTCCCTCGTCAGAGAGCAATATACGACCACCTCACGAACTGGAGTAGGGATTTTCAGCCCGAACCAGTATACATCTTGGACCCCCTCTTGGTCTGACCATTCAGTGAGCGGATCACCATGCCCTAGACCCATTAAATTTACTTGCTGTTCTCGAAACACCGACAAAACTCAAAGTAAGCATTATTGTCAAGAGCAAATTTGTGAACAGATAATAAGTGCTTACTAATATGCGGGACAAGAAGGACATTAGTAAGGGCTAGAGGATGAGAAGAGCCAGAAACAGTAAATTGACCAACATGAGAAATTTTTAAACCTGATCCATTGGTGATTTGAACTTGATCATTCCCCTTGTAGCATTCGCGAACAGAGAGCCTATCAAGATCACCAGTTAAGTGATCTGTAGCCCTAGTATCCGCATAACAGATGGTGTTGACCACATAGTTTGTCATGGCAGCAGTAGCAACAAGTGAATCTTCAACTTGGTAGGAGTGGTCAAAACATTGGTAGCAACATAGTGCATCATGCCCGACTTTTCCACACACTTGACATGTCAGTCAACTTGAGTTATTACTCTTTGATCCTCATCCAGATGGAGACCCTTGCCCATAGCTATATTCCTTCCATGGAGGATGAGAGCCAGAGCCACGATTGTGGTTGTACTAATGATTGTTGTCGTTACCATTATTGCCACAGGTCACATTATTTGCCGATGAACTGTGCTGCATCTTTGAGCTGTTGAATTCTCTCCTGAACTCATAACTAACCAAATGAGCATAAAGATCATTCAAGGTTATAAGATCAGAACGGGTTGTTACCGAGGTGACAAGAGAATCGTGGATGTATAACACGATCTCATCATCACACAGAGGAAAGCCAATCGAAGCCATGGTCTTAGCCAACTTCTTCATCTTGTTGAAGACAGATCTGCATGACCTGCACCCTTGACTGTGATGCAAACATCGTCTCCAGAGTTGTCCATACAACTACAAAGGATGTTAGGAACAGAACTTGCACCAAAATTTCCTCACTTAAGGAGGAGAGGAGGGCGCTAAGTACAAGCTAGTCCTGCTGATACCATTGCACATACCTAGGATTTGGCACCTACTGTTGACCCTCACTAGTTGTGACAGTAATCACAGCAGACAAGCTTCGACCCATCTACAAAAGCTTGCAAGTTCTGACTTAGAAGATACAGAATCAGCTACGCCTTCCAAAGTAGATGATTGTCACGGTTGAGTTTCACTGTGACAAAGTTGTTGAAGGATGGAGCAGGAAGAATCCCTACAAAGCTAGAGGCTGCAGGTGCAGAGGTCATGCTTGAGTTAGTAGAGGAAAAAGAAGGGCTCACGGTAGAAACGAGAGAAGGATTTGTCATCTCAATAATGGCTCTGATACCATATCAAATTAGATGTTTTGCCATAAAGAACTCATTGAGAGTTCACGTATAATTCACTCAATGTGACTATTAACACCTATGCCGGACAAGAATAATACACGACAAGAAATCAAGAGAGGCTACAGTACATGGCAGGAGAAAATATAGAGTAAGGAAAGAATCATGATAATTTAGAAATGAACAAGGAAAGAATCCTAATGATTTGGAAACAAATTAGACCAGAATTAATCCTTCTGTTTAAGACACCCTCTCGGAAGTACCTTTTTTTTTATCAGCTCTCGGAAGTACTTGCCACAAAAGAAGATGAAAGCTCCATTGCTTTGGACGGAGACCCAATTCATTTGAGGATGTGAGTTGGCATGTTGAAATAAGCCACATGCTCATTTACATCCTCTCAAAAGTGATTAGATTCTTCGGTTTTTAATAAGCTTTTTTTTCAGCTGTATTTGTATACACTTTTAAGAAACCCAAAGAAATAAAAATGCAATTTGTAAAAAGTAAACAAGAACATTGAATACGAATGGGATTATATGCCATCTTGTGAGAAAGAGCGAGAGAAAGATATTACGGGAGTGGCCAGTGGATTGTCGACCTATGCAAATCAAGCTGGTTCAGACCAAGGCTAGGGCCTAACGGGCTCACGAGCATGAAAAGTTTGCTCAGGTCTACGGCAAGTGTATTGGGCCATGAGGACACGTGGTGCGTCGTCTAGCATTTTCTAGTCCCAACGGCTCTCTCTCTCTCACCTCTATCCCCAAATTCCAACTGTCAAATCTCTTTTTTTCTAAAAAATCAGCAAGCTCGTCACTATTATTTCTTTTGTGATAACTAATGTGACTATCGTTTCTTACATAAAAATTTATTATGATGTTCTTAGTGCTATATCACAATCGATTCTAACCTGAGAACTGATAGTGATTATTAACACCCCTTTCAAGTCATTTATCACAATCATTTTTTTTCTAAAAATTTAGAATTGATTCAGATGAAACGACAGTGATGTATCATTCTGTAGTAGTGTCACAAATAAGGTTAAAAAACTTTCGATCATCCTCTGTGAGTTGCTTGCCACAAAAGAAGATTAAAGCTCCATTGCTTTGGATGGAGACCCAATTCATTTGATGATGTGAGTTGGCATGTCGAAATAAGCCACATGCTCATTTACATTATCTCATAAGTGATTAGATTCTTGTGTTTTCAATACGCTTTTTTTCAGCGGTATTTGTACACACTTTTAAAATACCCAAATAAACATGCAATTTGTAAAATGTAAACAAGAACATTGAATACGAATGGGATTATGTGTCATCTTCTGACAGAGATATCCCCAAACTACAACGGTCAAATCAACTCTCTCTCTCGAAGAATCTGACGAATCACAGCGAAACAGAGAGAGACAGAGATGGGCAGGGGAATCGCGGCCAAGGACATGACGACGGCACGCAAGGGCTCGCCTCCTGGGCAGGCTACGGTGGCCGGCGACGGAAACGATGGACCCGAGGAAGCTGCCGCCGGCGCCGCCGGAGGAGGAAGCGGATTCTTCTGCTGCTACCTCCTCCGGTCGCTCTGCCCGCGCCGCAAGGGCCACACCTACATCGGGTACTTGTCTCACATCACATAAAAAAAAATCCTTTGATCTTTTTGCTCCTGCGCACCCGATTGATGGGTGCATCGATCGATTGGTACGGGCAGGTTCACGGTGAACCCGCGCCGGCGGATCCGGCAGCACAACGGCGAGATCCGGTGCGGCGCGTGGCGGACCAAGCGCGGGCGCCCCTGGGAGATGGTGCTCTGCATCCACGGCTTCCCCACCAACGTCTCCGCTCTCCAGGTGGGTTCTCAGTCACCCAATCGAATCGTCTGTTCTTGAGCCTTGTAATATTCGCCGCTTGGATGAATCATGGATGGGAATAGTTATTGCCCTCTGTTTCTTGCTTAACGAAGGCCTGTTTAATTCTTGGCCGGCATGCAGTTCGAGTGGGCGTGGCAGCACCCGATGAAGTCGCTGGCCGTGCGCAAGGCCGCTTCCAGCTTCAAGTCGCTCGGCGGCGTCGGCAACAAGATCAAGCTTGCCTACACCATGCTCAACCTCCCCACATGGGAAGAGTAAGACGCATCTCCATTCTTGTAATGTTTCTGAACTTCTCGCTGCTCTAGTCTTGCAATCTTGGGACCAACGTTAGGTAGTATGCTGATGTGAATGGTTGTGTTGCCAGCTTGATTCTTACGGTGAACTTCTTCTCCACGAGGAACACCGAGTTCACCGCCGGCTGCCCGGCCTTGCCGAGCCACATGAAGACGGTCGTCTGCCCGATGGAGGATCTCCAGTGCTACGCCGGGGGCCTCTCGTCCGAGGAGGACAGTAGCAACGAGCCTAGAGAGAAACAGGAGCCCGATGCACCTGTCAGGGATGAACCTTCTGATCACGGTTTGCAGCCAGTGGAAGCTGAAATCAGAATTGCAGGCTGTGAATCAAACATCGATGAGTTTGGTCCAATGGAGTGGAGTGGAATCTTTAGGGAAAGAGAAATGGGCCGATCAAGAATTAATGAATCATCTGAAGTGCAACCAGCGGAAGAAGTCAGGACTGCAGGCTGTGATATTGAATGTTCCATTGATGAGTTTGCCTACATGGAATGGGTGGAATTCATGAGACAAGGAAATTGGACGAATCAACAACATCGCCTCGATGTTCCTCAAGCTCCTGGAGCGATTATGATGGTGGAAGAATCGTCGACAGTGTGGTAGGGCAAGCGTCTCCCGTGTCCAAGGTTGGTGCTAGTTCATCAGAAGATGATTGTAACCACCCTCTCTTCCACGAAACGGAGGTGGTAGACTTGGTTACCCCAATAGGCTGGTTAGGGAGAACAGGCAGCAAAGTAGCTACATTTTGCCCCAAGGTTATTGATCTGACGAGCTCCCCTATAATTATTGAGTTGTAAACTTGTAATGTCTTTTTGAATCGATCCACATACTATAAAATCTTGTAATAACAAAACCAGAAACACTTTCATGGTCAGATCATGAAATGAAATAGCCAAATTTGCACAAAAGAATGTGAGCTGTGAAACAGGATGTTCTGACAGCATTGGGAAGTATTTTTTTATCGGCAATGGAGTACATACGATCTATCACATATTTTTAATTGAGATGAGACTGGATTTTCATAACAATAGCTCACTGGTCGAGCGTCAGCCTTGTAAACCGGAGGATGGAGCGGGCCGGAGTGAATTTTAATTTCTTTCACCGCATATGAACTTACTAAATTTATTTGGTTAAAGTGCCCATACTACAAAGAAAGATCTAGCGGAACGTCTGGTTTAGTATGTTTGTACAGGAGATGGATCCAATATAGTCCCAGATACAGAACTGTTGGATCAAAAAGTGAGGGTCCAAATCTACTCTCAGTTTAATAACATTGTCAATTTTCTGCAGTTGCAGCACTGTAGCAATATACTGTAAGAAAATCCGGATCAACGTTTGCTCGATTGGAAGGCCCTCAGCACCCTATCCATTTGTACGTTGGTAAAGAATCTGCACATCCTAGGAAATCAGGTGTAAAGACAGCTTTAGAGCCACACCTTTACACGAACATTATAACAATGTATTCGGTACAGCTTGCATGTGTTGTATAACAGGTGCAGTTGCAGCACTCGTATCACAATGCTAAGAGCTTAAACAATGACGCATTAACCCGGAGAAAATATGACCGTTCATAAGATTGCATAGCTGTTCTTATTTAACGAGATGACAGTGATAAATAAGATTCACACGAGATGACAGTGATAAATAAGATTCACACCTGGGTAAATAAGCACGGTAACATGTGTAGGATCGAGGATGCGTCTAGAGGGGGTGAATAGGCGTTTATAAAAATCGATCGCTCACTAAACAATCGCTCTAATTCAACCCCTATGACAAAACATAATCAAGAGTAATGCGGAAGCGATAAACGCGGTTTTGACAATTAAGGCCTAAATCAACTAGGCTCACTAGTGCACTAACTAAATTAAGTCTCTACACTAGAATTGCTAAATTGAACAATCAATTAATACTAAGCAATTCTAATACATTCAAGCAATTGATTAATATGCAAAAGATAAATACTTGAGTGTAAAGAGACAAGAGACAACCGATGTTTTTCCGTGGTGTTCGGAGACTTGCCGGTCTCCCCTAGTCCACGTTGAGGCAAGCCCACACTTGACCGCTCCCGCCGAGCACCCGCCTCTTCCACTAGTCGTGGTTTTTCACGCTAGCGCGTAGGCTCAACCCGAACCTTCACAAACTTGCCGGGGCTTCTCACACCTTAAGAGCTCCCGTGCATGACGCCTACACCATCTAGGAGTCGGCAACCTCCAAGAGTAACAAGCCGCTCCTCCGCTTGAACTTCACCGAGCACAACGAATGCGCTCCCGGTGATCACCAAGTGCAACACATGCACAAGGACCTCACTCAAGTGCAACACATGCACAAGAGCCTCTCAAACCCACTCCTAATTGCAACACATGTAATTAGTTCACTCTTTAGCTCAAGAACCAAATGAGAGTGTGCAACACATGCAACACCTCTCCCAAATACTCACACAATGCAAAGAACATTCGCTTCTAAGCCCCAAGGGTATTTATAGCCCTCCACAAGAAAACTAGCCGCTTGGGGGCAAAACAGCAAACTAAAAAACGCGGTCCAACTGGCCTCACCCGATCCAACTTCCTCAGAAAGCAACAGCCGATTTCGGACACAGACGGGCCGGCTATACCGCCTCACGGCTGATCCGATCCAGACACGGCCGTCGATCAAGACGGTGAGCGGTCGCACCGCCCAACAAAACTCAGCAAATCAGCCAAAACACGTGCTATTGGAAAATTCACGCCGCAGGAATGCGGCTCGACCGCCGGCGGTCCAACCATGGGGTTTGCCGATCGCCCAGGCTTGAGCACACCGCCCCTGGCAGAAAAAACTCCGGTTTTTCGCAAACTCTTCTCCGAAGATCCAAATGCTATTCTTTGAGCCTCAAGGATGATCAACGCATGATCATTTACCCGCAAAACACATTTGCACCAATTTAATCATGCTCAAAGAATTCAACCCAAATTGCGAAAACACATTTCGCAATCGACTCAAGAACTATTCGCAAATCGATAAGCTTAATCAAACTCGAAGTTTATGAGATTAATCCCCTAGCCATGTGAAGGTCAACACAAGACCTTGGCCAACTTGCCAACACCTTGCAAGCCCCACTCACATGCTCTCGGATTCCGAGACTCATAAACCTCAGTTTATTCGCACAACTAACTTCGCAAATAACATAATAAGCACATTTCATGCTTGAGCACTACTCTTGCAACACATGCAAAAGTCTAGCTCAAGCAACATAAAATCATGAGCATGAACTCTCTAATTGCAACACATGCAATTTTCTCGCTCCATGCAACACTAAAACCAAATCATCCAATAATGAGCTCTCCACTTGCAACACATGCAAGCCTCTAGCTCCAACAAACACATAAACACCAAATCGAACATATGTGCTCTCTACTCACAACACATGCGAGTCTCTAGCACATACACAAACACAAACATGCTTGAGCTCTCTCCTTTTGCAACACATGCAAAACTTAGCTCCAAGCATCCACAAGGTTTTATAAAGATGTTTTGCGAAACCAAAACATGAAGCTTCAACTAATGCAACACATGCGTAGTGAACTTCACGAGAACCTCAACGGATTAGCTTATCCTATTTGCAACACATGCAAATCAAAGCATAATGCGAAAACCAAATGCATATACTCTTTCATCTTTGCAACACATGCAAATCAGAGCATAATGCAAAACAACCAAGCATAGGCTTAACACATTTGCAACACATGCCAAATGGTTAACCCATATGCAAAAACCAAATCAAATAAGATTTGAGCTTGAGTGAACGCGGGATTGAGATCATCAACACATGATGAAGATCAAACGAAGGGAACGACCCCTCTTAATAGTTACGGCAATTAAAACCTTAGACTCAAAGACTACAAAGTCCTTAGCCTATCTAATTATACTTTTCGCCGCCGCGCGCAAGCAATCCCCTTTGGGGTCTTTATGATCATCACTTTGATTACTCCCCCCGGGATCATCACTCGACTCCTCTTTATCTTCGGGATCCACACTTGACGCCCATCACCTCATGATGCCGTCCTTGTCCCGTTCTCATCCATCTTTGGACCTAACTCAATCACAACTCAGAAAACCTGTTAGTCCAAGATGCATGGTTGTCTCAATTATCTCTTTCACTCCATTAACACATAATGGATGTCTCTAGATCAATTGAGCACAACCTAAATCAATTTGAATGATTTATATATGTCTTAAGTATAATAATGCAACTCATGCTTTATTATACTTAAGAGCTATTCATTTGTCCTCAATTTATCAAGGAACACCATCAACACATGTTGAAATGTTCTTTAATGATTAATCACGACAAATGAACTCAATTTAAATTTTATCATTTAAATTGATGTGAGTATATATTAACTACACAAGTTTTCATATACTCATGTTGATGAGAAGTAATGATCCATTATATGTAAATTGTATGGAAATGATCATTACTCTAAGTCATCAACTATAGAATAAACTCCACATGTATATGTGCATAAGTGTGATTGACTTGGATATAATATGCACATATTCACTTTGATCATATTGGAGTATATCCTATATTACCATGAGTATATTAATAACTAGGCAATTCAAATATATACTCAAGGATTTAGTTTCTTTGTCTTGATCCTTATATGTGTCAATAAGAATTAGATCAATACAAAGAGACTTTCAAGTTAAACTACAAACTCCCCCTGAGTGTGTGCATCCATGTAATATATGGATTGGAAAACATGATGCACATTTTGTGGTTAATGTAATGGGGACGTTCATACTTTAACTTGACTCCAAAGTATGCAACTAATATAAAGATGAATACGCATACATCCCTCAAGTTTTCCATTTTTCAATGTGATGAGACTAATCAAAGATATTCTAAATAAACAAGTTAGTCTCAATATAAGATTTGTCATTAATAATAAAATCACATTAATGGATAATCTCAATATTAGATTTGTCATTAACACCAAAACCATAACTAATGAAGGTTGAACTTACAACATGAGTGTCTGGATGAGAGGAAATGTCTTTGATTCTACCAGCATTTATTATTTTTATTTTCAAAACTAATAGGCATTCCCAAAAGAAAGGCATGTACATCTATCTCCAACAACGACTACTTCATAAATATTAGTACAAGAAAAATCTATAAACGCCCTCATAAATCACACACTTTTTCAATTCATCCCTAATATCTAATTATATTTTACTTTGCCCCATATCTTTATGTTTACTAATTAGAGGCTCCTCTAGGTGCCCTCACGTTAATCCTAGTAGTCAAAAGCTAGAAATTCTCACATTATTCAAAAAAATCTTAAAATTATCAAATTAATTGAAATGACCATCTATTGGTGTAAGCGGGTAGGCAAGCATAGCGCATTTAAACACAAGCCGGGCCACGCCACGAGCGAGGAGGAGGACGAGGCGACATGGCCCGAGGCACTAGGTGTGTTTAGTCAATAATCACAAATATAAGAGGATTAGTAAGATATGGTGCACTTAAAGTTATTTTCAAGATCATACATGTGGACATGCATATATATTGGTAATTAACATTGATTAAACATGGACCTGAAAGGTGGAAGGACCTAATAGCCATAAAAAATTAAAAATGGTATGATGATTTCATGGAAAACATGGGCATAAAAAGGCTTCATTTCTAATTTTTTTTATATCAAAATCATTTATCGTTGCTCGGTAGTATTCCACCGACGGGCCCGTGATCTACAGACCGGGTTTTGTTAGTAGTAGGGCGTCTTCAGGGCGAAGCTAATCGAGAGGATGAAAACCCTAGAGGACTCCACCCGGAGGGTTTGGTGTCTCATTTAACTAGAAAGAACAAGCGATTTTTACCTGTGTTCGTGCCCCTTGTTAGAAGGGTAATAACCTTAAATCCCGCTAAATTTCTTATGGGGGTGTATTGAACGAAGACTGAGTTCTTGAGTTACAAGCTCATCCGTTAGCTTTCTCTAGTATTGCTTGGTTGGTCGATCCGAGATCCCATCCCCTTCCCCATGCACCCAAGGGCCCTTATATAGACCAGGCTGAGGGGTAGGTACAAGGAGGGTCATCATGCTTGATCTAAACACATTTAATGCTCCTTCCCGGTTGTCCTGCTCCTCCGGCCTCATTAAATGCCTCACGCGTGCGTTTTGCTCGGTCCGTCGGATGGAACCCCTTTGTGGCAGTAGGGTGAGGCGTCGGAGGAATGGAAATTTCGCGTAAACCCTGTACAGCGAGCAGCTGCTGGCGCGAGCTCGCCATTCCCGACAGTCAGATGGCGGAAAAGAGATTTGGCGAAGCGGCTACCGTCGCCTAATTTTTGCCTTTGCGGCCAGGCGGTAGGGCGTCTCGCCGCCGATCGCCAGCCGCCACGGCTGGTGGCCGGGCGAAAGGTGGCGTGCTCGCCCACACTCGCCAGGCGCCCGTGCGGACCGGCCTTTGGCGGCGTACGTGATCGCCCGCCCATCGCCCGAGCCGCCGTGGTAAAACGTGGCGTCGCCCGCTTCGGCCGCGCCGCGTGGCGCCAAGCGACTGGCGGCGGGCCTGCGTCGATCGGCCTCGGCAAGCAGCCGTGGTAGGCGCGTGGCGTGCTTTCACCACTCGCTCGCCGGGCGCCACGTGACCGACCGCACGCTCATGGGCCGTGATCGCCCCGCCTCGGGCCAGAGCCGCCACGTGGATTGGACTTTAGGCGGTGAAGACGTACCCTAAGAGTATATCTGTTGAGCCAGTATCCCTCGGGCCGCCTATGAGCGCAGCCTCAAGACTCCTTTTTTAGAAC
The DNA here is from genome assembly GCA_036346375.1 of Guadua angustifolia. NCBI lineage: Eukaryota > Viridiplantae > Streptophyta > Magnoliopsida > Poales > Poaceae > Guadua > Guadua angustifolia. The sequence goes on from CM070512.1 coordinate 37,041,790, forward strand.
ATTCATTTAATGCACTTAATGCTTAGCGCTCTTGGGTAGGGCCACCACTCATGAGGATCCGACCGCCGGTTCTGCGGCGTATCTGCGGTTTTTCCTTGGGACCCGCACGGCGTGATAACTCTGTCTCTTTCATGAACCGCTCGCGCTAGGTATACATATATAAATGCATCTATATCGAGCAGTTCCATATACCTTTTTGTACACTTTGCCTCCTTTTTGCCTTTTGCCTCTTTTTCTCGAGCTCTTTGTCTTCCTTGATTCCATGCCCTGTTTCATTCACGCGCCGGCCATGAATATTCTCGCGGTGAAGAGAATAGCTATCATAGCGCCGAGGGCACCTTCCGCTTCGGGCGTGGGACCGCCACGCCACGATGCTCTTTCGACGATCATCATACACACTTAGGCAGCGGCGGCGGGTTTGGTCCCGCCCTTTTCTCGATTTTTTTCTCACCGTACTCCATTTCTATAGAAATTCACCATCTTCATCTCACCCCCAACTCTATCGTCTTCCTTGCCATCTTAGCACACCTCTCGTGAAATGTTCATGGAATCTTGCCGAACCTTCCTCTCTTCCGCTACTTCTTCATCTGTCGGCCTCAATCGACAATGAGGTAGTGGGGAGTTACTACTTCGTCTTGAGGCGGGATGGCCTCTCACTACATCGCCTTCCAACCCAAATCCAATTGGAAGGCATGGCGCGGCGATTGTTGTCACGTCAAGCAACGCATAGTAGGTCGGCGCTTTGGGGGTGCGCTCAGCGAAAGCGGGCGACGCTGACCAGCGGAGTTGGCCGATTCGAGGCAGGCGGAAATCCTACCATGGCGGCACGTGCATCAGCAATTGCGGGTCACCGGATTAACTGGGCGATGGTGGCACAGACCGCGATCACGATCGGCCCATTTCTGTTACGCCACCGCCTTGAGCATGGCAAGATTACTCGGCGACAATAGCCGGCTACGCCGTGGGTCGTATCGAAATCTTCCTTCTTTCTTAGTTTTCTTTTACTGCGCACATGTTCTTTCACTGTGGCTCCCTACCAGCAAGCGGCCAATATCCTTTGCCTTTACGGTAGCGCTGAAACTCCGGAGGATATAGTCATCGGCAGATGGCTCGCTGTCTTGATCTGCTATCCGTAGGTAGTTCATCGCTCTCAAGATCGCACGCGGCCATTCGCCCGATCTTGCCCAGTCGGCCGAACGCCTGGAACACGTCAGGCGGCTCCCGCAAATGGACTCCACGGGGCCGGCCGTGAACCACGCCAGCGACCAGCGGTGATCGAGGGACACGGCTCCTACGGCGGCAAGACCAACGCGAACAGCGATCGATTGCCTCGGATGTCATGTCGACCCTAAGAGGGTCCGGCCACGGAATACGCCACCGCTGGCAAGTGGCGTTTCACCAGGGGCGCGAATGCAAACCGCCCCAGTTGACGATTTCACCTCCGATGCCACCTCAGCCTCATGTGCCCCTGATATCTCCCGGCCTCACAACCGACGCGCTAACACCTCCGCCACGGACCTGTGCCACCATCCACCACATGGGGACGCCCTGACGGCCGGGTTCGCTGAGGGTGCCGCCAAGGGTTTCTCGAGGCGCGCCGACGGCGCCCAAAGACCCACCGAGACGGAGGAAGCGCTCACCAGGCCGCCGCCGGGGGAACCATGAGGCTAACCCCGAGGCCGCCGACTCCAAGCCCCACGCCACCATTCCCCGCCACGCCACGCCGAGATCTTCACCCGGCGCGATCTTCAGAGCGCATTCGCAACACCTCGCCGGCCGCCAAGCACGGAGCCGAGATCGCCAGCATCGCGTGAGAGGTGGAAGGCGCGAAGCGACGAGGCGACGCGCGAGGCGCATTGGTGAGGAGGACGATGTGACCGCCATGCAAAGCTGCGGCAGAGAGGGCGAAGAGCGCGAGAGGGCCAAACGGCGCCAAGACCTTGAGCCGAGTCTTCGCCGCGACGCAACTCGTCTCGTCTATGCTCAAGAAGGCATTCCAACGCACTCAAGAGGTGCTCGAACTTGGGGTGGCGCCAACACGCCATCGAGGACTCAAGGCCGCATTCGCCCACGCGACCAACCAGCCGCAGAGGCGCCCGGGCTACCCGGCTCGCCGCCGCCTCCGCCAGAGAAGGACGTGAGGTCGCGATCATGACCGCGACTACATTTCAGCTCACGCGCCACCGCGACGCCGCTCGATCCAATGGCTGGTGATACGACGCCGAGGGGATGTTGCTCAGCGGAGGCGCTGGCAAACAACACATGGCCGGATCACAGAGTAGACCACCGATCATGGACGCCTCCACCCCATCGCAATGGCGCAGGCGACGATTTAAGCTCGACTTTTGCGACGCATTTATCGATGAGCCGTCGCCGCGCTGTTTTTTGTTTTGTCTTTATTTGATTTTCATCTGCTCAAGGCATCAAGAACTTTGAATATTTTCCGCTTAAGATTACCCGCACGCTTCGCTTGTTTGTCGCTTTATCAAGGAACTCAGCCCGTAAAAAATCTTGGACAACTTCTCGGATGAACGTTAGATGTTTAATCGTTATTCATATGTTTGCTTGTTAGACTACCGTTATTTGACTTAGCAAAACGCCTTTTTTTAAAAAAACACCTAATTCGTGGTAGCTTAAGTCCCGCCAAGTGATTTCATGTGCCCGCCGTGATCGCGAAAGCATAGATTATGCGGCCACATAAAATGTAGGCAAAAAATGGCCTTAAATCGAACAAGGAACGCAAGACGAAAAGGCCTTAGCGCCAAGTTTCCGCGAGACTATCGCAGTTCCAATTCCGAACTTAGACCTCGATGATTGCTCGAAAATATGTTACTACAGAACGCGGCGAGACAACAAGTTCTCGGCGTTTTAGGCCAAAGAACACTCAACGGAGACGACAAAGAAGGCTCCATAGAGCTAACCCGAGGCGATGAGTTGCGCAGAGCGCCGTGTTCAACGGACACCGATGACTGGTCTCACGACGCTAACACTTAGCATATCTTCTTTATCATGAGGAGCCGCTGGTTTCAATACTTATGCGAGCAATTCACGCGGCTTGACCCATCTTAGGATATAATCATATGAAATGGCCAAAAACGCCAGATAAAGCGCTTATCTTGTTTTATATGTCGCAGATAGGCAAGTTGGGGCATCAAGTAGCAATTTCAAGCCATCGGGCGATCAGGGCCAGCGCCAGCATCAAGAATCGGGCGGCGGCACGATGGACTGGCGAGCAATGGCATCAAGACAGCTTGCCATCGGGCGAAAGAAGCCAAGGCATTCAAAGAACTGGCGCCAAGGCATTTATGGAGCGCTGGCGAGCAAGGCATCGAGCAGCATTCCAAGCCATCGGGCGACCAATTTTCGAAGCGGCGATTAGCAACTGGGGCCGGGCACGATGGAGCGCCGGGCGAGCAGCCCCTACATCAGACAGCGAAGACGCAGGGCCTTTTGGAAGTATGCCAAGACTTTATGCTCGTTTCAACAAGCATGATGACTACCGGAAGGTGAGTAAAAGGTATACGCAGGTAAGCTCAAGACATTCTAAGTCCCAAAGATGAAGTGTCCTGCTCGCCTGCTTGGATCCTAAGTCCTTGTGAACTTGCCAAGGAATCGAGTCATGGCCAGATGCCAAAGCAACGAAGTTTTCTGGGTGGCATTAGGCCGACGCGCGGTGACGACCAATCTGCTCAGGAGCCAACCCGAGGTGTGCGAGCGCTCGAGGCCAGATTTAGCCCGCCTTCTGCCGTGCTTATGTACATCGGCGGGATCGCCATGGACTTCACGGCGAATTAGTAAACACATGGAACCAGCGACATACATGCGCATAATTGCCACTCAAAGCATAATGAAGAGGAACAATAATGGCGACAGAGAGCTTTCCGAACAATTTTATCGATCCGACCAGCCGACCACCGAGAGGGACGACTCGAGGCCGACCGAGCAAGTCATTGGTACTAACAATTCCCTTAAGGATAGAACTTTCAAGGTACGATGTTAGAGTTAGCCCTCGTCTGTCTCTAGCTAACCGATCGCCTGCCGAGATATCGAGACCACTTTGAAGGGCCCTCCCACCGGGAGACAATTTTATGCAACCCCATGCCTGAATTCTTCAGAAGACCAGTCACCCACCGCCAAGAATTCTTCAGAGACCCGTATGCGGTATCGCTCGAGGCTTTGCTCGATACTAGCGCAAGAAGTCGCTCGATCCCGCACCTCCTCCAGAGGTTTACTCTTCGCCGGAGATCTTCTTGGTTTCTTCATTAAACACCGAGACGCTGGGGAACCGAAAGCGACAACTGGAGGGGAGAAACTTCGGCGCCATACACCAAGAAGAAGGGTGTCTCGCTGTCAGACGGCCGGGCGGGCGGCGACCACAAAGACCGTGAGTTCTTCCGCCCATCTTGCACCCCGCCAGGAGTCGATCAAACGCCTTTTGTCTTGAGGCTCTTCAAGACAGCAAGATTCGATTCCGCTGACCATTGCTCATGGGATGGGCCACCGGGTTAAACACACCTTGGTGCCCATTTCTTCACGTAACTCCGTAAAAGCCGCTACGTAAATGGTGCCGTTGTCGGTGATGATGCGACATGCGACAAAGCGTGAAGATCCCGCGATGAATTTATCAGCTACGCCGTGATGGCTCCAGACCGCTTCGCCGACTCCACTTGGTGAACTTGTCGATGGCGACAAAGAGGTGGGTGAAGTTTCCGGGTTCGTGGGAACGGCCCAGATATCCAAATTTCTGCATCGAACGCATCAGAGAGGGATGGTTTGCGTAGCTTGGCTCGGTGGGTTTGTTCGGCGAAGAACTCGACAAGCCAGATGTCCTCACCAACGAAGCATCCCGAGGGCGGTAGGCCAATAAAATCCTTAACTAAACGCTTGCCGACTAGGGTTCTACGGACATATGGCTCCCGACACACCTCCATGGATATCGAGAGCGTCGCTCCCTCTTCCCGGTGATGCACTTCAAGAGAACTCCGTTTCTGGCGATATAGGTCCCCACCTACCGAGTATAGCACTTGGCCTTTCGCAATCTTCTCACCGAGGCATCATCGTCGGGATCACTTGGTCACGCAGAAGGCTGTGATAGGATCCATCCATCGATCTTCTTGCCCAAGGGTGGCGACCACCGTGCTCGCCGCACTACTGGCGAAGCTTTTGGCGCCGCCGGCAAGATGCCGCCTTCCCTCCCGGACCGGCCGAGGCGGCACGCTTCCCCTCCCCGGATCGGAGGTCGCGGACAAGCACCGCTTCCCACTGAAGCCGAGGTCAGGACACTTTGCCGTTGCTGCGACCGAATCGGTCTGCGCAAATGACACCATCATCCCCACCTAATCGGGGTCGAATGGATTGGCCGCGATAGTCTTTCTTCAAGACCCCGACTAACAGAGCCCTTGAGGATGCAAGCGAGCCATCCGCAAGGTGGTTATCGCACGGGGATATGAATATACCCTGCACCTTCAAAATGACGCCCATTCTTCTGACCTCCGCCAGTACGCCGCCATGGTGGGGTTTTAACATTGAACTCCTTCCGCTTGATTGATGACTCGCAGGAGTCTCCTTGACTTGAGACGCCTGATGCCCAACGCCGTAAGCGATACCGCCACAGACCTTCATACTCAAAGAATGTTGTTAGTGGCCTTGAATTCAAGGGCGTACCACATACTGAGGGTGTCACCGCGGGGAGACCAGATTTACCCTCAACTTTCCAAATTTCAAGGAACCATCGAAAAACAACGCCTGTGGAAGGGCATTTTTCATTTCAGAGGGCGGAGTCCACTCAAGCGATGAACTCCGCCAACTTTTGACTTGATGGCTAAGGGCACAAATTTGATGTTAAACTCCCCACTTCCTCGACCATTATTAGCAACACGCCTTCGCTTCACGACAGGAGAATTTCCGGGGATAGGCCGAACGACGTGATTTCGCCGAAAATAGTGCCGCATTTTTCGACGCAACCAGACCGATACAAAGATCTTTCGAGCTTGAGGATACCGAAGCTGTCATGTAATACTCATCGATATAGTAAACCGGCTTCGACGCCTTCCTCTCAAGAATTAACATCAAGGCCACCACCCTGGGTGGCAGCGATATGTAGCTAAAGGCTCACTCCGTGGGGAAACCAAGACCGGGAGAGGAGAGGTACTGCTTCAGTCTTCAAATGCCTTTTGTGCTTCCTCCGCCCATTCAAAATGGTTAGTTTTTTAACAACTTGAACAGGGTAGGCTTATTCTCCAATCGCAATGAACCGCCTCAGGAGGCGTGACCGGCCAAACATTGGACTTGCTTGAGTCGCTACTGGCTTCATGTGCTCGATGGTCGATATCTTGTCGATTGGCCTCGATGCCCGATCGATACTAGAAAACCCAAAGAACTTGCCGAGGGCACGCAACACGCACTTTTCCCGGTTGAGCTTGGCAATTCATCCGGAGGTTAGCAAAGGTTTCTCCGTGTCTTGGATCATTTCTTCACTTTTTTCGATCTTCACCACTAAGTCATCAACATAAACTTCAAGGTTGCGCCCTATCTCGAGGACTGGAAGGTAATATGCATGGCACGCCGTAAGTAGAACTGCATTCTTAAACCAAAAGCCATCCTTACATAACAAAGATACACCGTTGGGGTTACAAAGCGCTTTTCTTCATCTTCGAAAGTGCCATGCTAACTGTGGTACCCGAGTACGATCCAAAAACACAGCATTCACACCCGCCGCGGAATCTACAATGAGGTCAATTCGCAAGGATAAGGATCCTTCTAGGCCTTGTTGAGGTCGGTGAAATCAACACACATGCGCCACCTCCCGTTGGATTTCGACGAGCACGGGTTGGCGAGCCACTCAGATGAGAGACTTCGACTATCCCTCAAGGCCAGCCTTTCTACCTCCTCTCGAATGGCATCTCGCCGCTCCGCACCGCTCGACCTTCTCACGGATCGGCGACATTGGGAGGCGTTATAACGGTCTGATCACCTCTCGGGACCCCAATCATGTCGACGGTTGCGGCTAACACGCTCAAGGCTTGATCGAGGAAGGTGACGAGCGTTTTCCTATTTGGCGCCGAGGTTGGCGCCATGTTGATCTTTCAGTTCGCCCACCAGTATGCACTCACCTTAACTCACCGACGGAGTCGGCGAGGCACGGTCCGCCTCGAGGGGCTCTCGAGGAAGTGGCGCGCAGGCCGACGCAAGTGGCACCCCAGATCCCAAGCCTGCCAGGCAAATCAGGCTCCGACTTATCCACTGGAGGACAATGGGGTCACTGGGCCTCGCATCTTCACCACCATGTACGCTTGGGTGACCGCCATGAACTTGACCAACGCCGTGGCCAAGTAATGCTATACGGAGGTCGAAATCGGCACCAAGTCCACCATCTCTTGGCGGTAATTATCCTTCTCCGAAAGTGACGGGAGGCAACTTGACCCAAGGGAACAGCCCAGATCGGGCTACCTCAAGAACCAGGTTCGGGCGCAACTCGTCAAGGATCTCAGGCCACTAATGCCGACGCGACAAGAGGTTGAGGAGTCCGCGTCCCATCAAGACCGCCCGAGTAAGACATTCCTGACCGTGGTGCCACCACGACGAGAGGCCCTAGGTCGGGGCCTCGGTGCGGCTCGACCGAAGGTGATCGCTTGTCGACCACTTCGTCCGACCTACCGAAGCTTGACGGGCGCACACCTCCTTTTCACCGCTTATAAGCGGTGTTGAGGGAATGGTGGACTAACCACCATAGATGTACGCCACAGGATCCGCCTCCGAAAGCCGGGGCGGATCCTCATCTCGATCATCATCATCGGCGGCCCTGAGCCGCTTCCACCATCCTATTTACGCACCCGACACCCGCCCGTGTCGTGGCGGTTGGTCCTGTGGATGGGGCAAAGAGTCGCCTCTTCGCCGGGCGGTGCTTGACGATCAGGCGTCTTCTACTGGTCACGACGGGTCTTCACGCCGATCACGGGCGGTTATCACGGCCACGGCGATCGCACACGGCCCAGGTGCGCTCTTTGTGGCGCTGGGTTCATCGTCAAGGCGACGGCCAAGACCTGCCTGTCTCTCGCCGCTCGCTTCGCTTCGTGCTTCGACGTGTACCTTCGACGTCCACTCATCCTGCTCTGCCACCAAGGCCAGCGCCGCCTTCCGCTCCGTCTGCCGACAACTTATGTGCGAGGGAGAACAGCTCGAGGTGGTAATGGATGGCGGGTAGCCATCTTCTTTCATCTTATGTCAAGACGCCCGGGCGATAACGACCATCGCCGTAAATATGGGGATCGTGGTTAGGCAAAGGATGAATCGCCAACGAAGTCACGCAACGACTTCTTCTCGCTTCCGATGCGGAGGTCATCCTCCATGCCCGGTCACAAGAAGGACCTTGAAAGTTGGCGCATTAAGAGGAACGACAACTCTCCCCACGAGTGCATGCACCTGGAGGTTCATACCAAGAACGGCAGAGTCCAAGGCCGTGGGAAGGTAATTGGCCATGACCTTTTCGAGATCCACGCGCCGCACTTCACTATGTATATTTGCAAGAACTCCTCGGTTGGTGGTGCCATCGATTCTCCATGGATGCGGCGAATTGCGCCACACCACGGGCGAGCGACGAGAGAAAGCTCGCACCCGACGCCAGAGGGAACTCCAACCGCCGCCAGAGCCGCCCGAGACCGCCCGAGCGTGGCCTGGTTCTCGTTGAATCGGAGGAGTGATCCTCCTCCTGGTCCGGAATGAGAGCCTTGAAACTCTCACCGCCGGAGACTATTCGCTTCAGGCGGCCGGGTGCAGCGGCAAGCGCAAGGAGGTCATGCTACGGCCGCTTTCATCCATGCACTCTAAGGTCCCCACGTTCTCATCCGCAGAATCGGATGACAAGGCTCTCTCCTGTCCCGCCCACTGCCACGCACTCACCTCGCGGGTGGACGCCTGGTGCGCCAAGATGCGCCAGTACTATCAGACCAACGTGTTCGCCTGTCGGGGCCTACTCAAGCGGCCGCAATCCACGAGACGGGCGATTCGGAGCCACTGAGTACGGAGAGTCTCCGCAAGTTCCACCGAGGGTGGTCCAAGAGGAGACGGACAGATGGGTTTGGAGCCGGGTGGCCGCCCATGGCAAGCCGACGCCGCAAGAGGCCCCGACGGATCACAGAGCAAGGCGCCACCATGGCGGGTCGAGGTGATCTCCGACCGACGAGATCGCCGGAGGCGTCAACACCACTCACCCCGCTGATCTTGGCGATGAGAGCCCGCCATCTCCGTGACATGCGGATTTCATCACGAGCAAAGAACACCAAACTCACCGGAGTTGCGGTAAAACCAACCACTAGCCCCCACTGGCGCGCACTGCCTGGCCAGATTCCACCATGACAGCCCGTGATCTACAGACCGGGTTTTGTTCTAGGAGGGCGCTTCAGGCAGTTAATCGAGAGGATGAAAACCCTAGAGGACTCCACACGGAGGGTTTTGTTCACTTAACTAGGAAGAACAAGCTATTTTACCTGTGTTCGCCCCCTTGTTAAAGGGTAATAACCTTACGTCCTGCTAAATTTCTTATGGGGTGTATTGAACCAGTACAGAGTTCTTGAGTTACAAGCTCATCCGCTAGCTTTCTCTAGTATTGCTTGGTTGACTGATCCAGGATCCCATCCCCCTTCCCCATGCACCCAAGGGCCCTTATATAGACCAGGCTAACGGGGTAGGTACAAGGAGGGTCATCATGCTGATCTAAACACATTTAATGCTCCTTCCCGTGTTGTCCGCTCCTCCAAATTCATTAAATGCTCACGCGTTTTTGCCCGGCCAGGATGGAACCCCTTTGTGACAGTAGGTGAGGCGCCGAGGAATGGGCGGTGAAACCTGAACCGACAAGCCGCTGCAGTCGCCATTTCCCGACAGAGACGGCGGGAAGGAGCTTCGAGGCGGCCACCATGCGCCTTTTGCCTTGCGGGCGGGCGAGTAGGGCGCCCTCGCCGCCCGATCGCCAGCCGCCACCGGGCGGGCGAAAGGGCGTTCGCCCACCGCCGCCGGGCGCCACGGGACCGAACCGGCCGGCGCGGGTCGCCGGCCGACGCTGGCCGCCTTACGCGCCGGGCGCCGCGAAGTAGCGTTACTCGCCGCCGCGCCACGGACCGACGCTCGCCCCGGCCGTGATCGCCGCCGATCGGCCAAAGCCGCCACGGCCGGGCGCCGCAGCAGGCGTTCGCCACCGCTGCCGGGCGCCACGGACCGACGCCAGCGGCGGCCGTGACGCCGCCCGATCGCCAAAGCCGCCACGTGATTGGACTTTAGGCGGAGAGGTACCTAGCGATAATACACTAACAATCAGAATCTTAATATCGTTGTACCGTAAATTTTCTCTGATGAATATGCAAACATGTGTTCTACATTAAAAACATTTTCACCATCAAAACCGATCTAGCAACACTTTGTAAGCCCGATGCTCGTGTAGCCCTTGAATAGCGATTTACTAAACTTTCGATAAACAGCTTTCTCCAGCTTTTTTTTAACAGGGGTTCAAGAGTGTAATATAGTAATAATATGCTTTGCGTTCCTAGATATTTGCAAAGCTTCCAAAGAAAGCATGTCTTCACTATTAGTCAGATACATCGCTAGAATCTAGTCATGCTTCCAAGTTAGCATGAACAAAGCGTATTCTCACTCATTGGATGAAGCAAAAGAGGTAAGGTAGAGAAAGGCCACATCTTGGGGGTCTCTTTGTTGGAAGCGTAGCGTCCAAAAAATTTAGGACAATTTTCTCTTTATTTTCTTCTACGCTTCCTGCTCGTTTTTACAAGCTGAGGTCTACCTCCTCAATTTATACCCAAAACTACAAAACACACAAAGCGAGAAATAGGATTCTACTTCCTTATCCTAATCGGACTCCTCATCCTAAACTTTCTTAATACAAACTTTCCAAACTAAAACTTTCCTATTACAAGATAAATTCCATCAATCACCCCCTTAATCTTGTAATGCAACTATAACTCATTAGAGGCAATGGGTCTCCTTCTACAATTTGCCTAACTTTTACCGACACAGATGGTGAGCGCATCACCAAGGAGTTACGCATTCTTCTTGGCCATATCTTTGGTGACACACCTCGCCGGTGTTCTGACACCTTTTGCTACGTTCCAATTGTCTTTTCACCGTAACACATCTTGACGCGATTTGCAGATTAACATTAAAGCTTACGTAGAGGATCTAAATATACTAATATAGCAATCTGAGGGGTGAATGATTGCTTGAGGCACTAAATAAATTTTTAGATCTTTTAAACACCCCAATTTAGACTCAAATTGCTTGAAGACCGGTTTACAAAGTTAGAGGCAGAGTTACTGAGTTGGGGAGACCACCTCTGCGGATTGGGAGACGGCCAGACCCGATCTGGGCTACCCGATAGAAACACTCGGCGGCGATAGAATCACCTGAGCGCACTCGGTAGGGACACACGGCTACGGTTGGGCACTGGGCACTAACGGTAGCAGCGGTGCTCGCGCCTGATGGACCGCTTGGGCGACCATGGGACTCTAAATCTGGGCAGAAACCGCATTGAGCGCCATTAGGCGACTACAAGGACAATCAAGGTAAACGCGTGAAAGTTGATTGTTGTGACAAATACATGTCTACTAAAATATAAATTTCCAAAGATACAGCTATTGGATTGACGTGAAATTTTAACTGGGAAAACTAGACTCAATTCCACAGCTAATACAAAAAGAATCAGGTCAATCGGATCTACGGATCTAAAGTTATGTCTCTTGCAAGATGACTGAATCCGGGCAACCACGCGAGCAATCGTGCGAAAGGTGACATCAATCCGAGGAACCACAAATTACTAAAAAGATCTAACCGTTGGATTGATTTGAAATTTTAACTGTATAAATTAGACTAGATTCTAAAGTGAACAAAAGAAGAATCAATCTGATCGGATCTACGGATCAAAAGATATTACCTTTACAAGATGATACTCTTGTACAGAACCGAAACTCCGTGATGAACTTCGTGACGCTATGATGAACAAGACTTCAGCGATCGATCAATTTATCGTCGGGGCTAAGAGCAAAATCCGCACGCACGAAGTAGCTCTCTCGAAGATTGATTTTTATTTTATTGATAAAAGTACTCAAAGACAAAAGTACAAACCTAAATAATCAACACTTTCGAGAATAAGCGAGGACACCTCCCCTATTTATACAGAGCAACCACAAAGAGATTGAATACAACTCCACTTCCAACATGGAAAGGTCTCGTATACATCTCAACTTGGCCTAACGTGGGCTAAAACAACTTGCATTATGTACAAATTTCGGCCGGGCCGAATTCACGTGATTCTTGACCTCCTATATGCATGTTCTTCAGTCTTAACGCCGCAAGATGACATTCTTGACCACCAAGACCTCGATTCTCCCTGAACTCTAGTCTCGAACTCCGGTTCCTCCATGAACCTAGTTCCGGTCCGCCGCCGACCACGCTAAGCCCTCGAGCAACACTCGCACATGAAGTAACAAATAACGCTATTCCGAGCACAAGTCCACGACTTGACTCCAAGATTAATCCATGCAACCACTCACACGAAAGTGCGTTGCATTGTTAAAACTTCATCATGCTATCACCGGCATGATAATCATCTCAACATAGCACATGCATAAGCACCATTACATGCCATAACCAAAATCACTTTACAATGCCAATTTCACCATTCAACCAATTTTTCATCACATGATCTCACAATCTCCCTTGATGAAAAAACATTAGCAAGAACACTTTGAACCTGAATATGGGCATTAACCTCACTAGAACAGATTTTAAGAAAAGCAAAGTGATCAAAAAGCAAAGTGAAAAATCTCCCTCTAAAAGGAAGCGAATGTGCACAAAATTTTCTCTGACTGACTCCAAAAATTCTCCTTTTGACAATAAAACATTTTGCTTCTCCCCGAAAGTGTAAGCTTTCTTCTCCCCTTTGACAATGATTTGAGCAAGGAAAAAACAAATGAGTGCCATAAAAAGAACCAATGAGCTTTCTTTGATCATATAACAGTGATATATCACATAATAAGCATAATACATAGAACTTAATATTATTTAACAAGTTAGGGAGTGACATGCATCTCAACCTCAATTTAATCAACTATAGCCAAGTACTAAGCTAATCTTGACAGTAAAAACACTAGGCCAAAAAAATGAAGCAACTAACAACTCAGGGCAAGCAAATAGTTTCAACTCCGGTCTAGTAGACCAAAATAATCTTGATAACAAGAATCTGTGATGTGGCATGCTTGAAGCATACTTCTTTTATTTTCAATGAATGGCATGCTTGGAAGCATACATCTTATCTTTTCAGGGAATGGCATGCTTGTAGCATACATCTTATCTTTTAGGGGATGGCATGCTAAAGCATACATCTTGGGCTTTGCATATTTTGATAATTTTGACAAGCTTCTTGCAGATTTGAGCCCCTTTTTTCTTATTCCCTTTTCTTTTATTGTAAACATGCAAAGAGATTAAATGGTCTATGAAAGAGTAAAATTTGAAAAACACACATGCTTCATAGCTAAGTCAAGAGGATTCAATATCAAGCCTATATGACAAGATAGCCTGAGCATCGCTATAGACAATTAAACTAAGGAATTCCACAATGTCACTTTTAGTTCAAGTAGCACAATTTAGATTATCATATATAAGTTTAATTACATAATATATAAAGAAATATGATAAAGTAAGCTCATTAAATAACAGACTTGACATAAAACTCCCCCTCAAAACAAGCTCATGGGTGCACAGCCTACTCTCTCCTCAAAAAATCGGCGAGAAGCATCAAGTGGTTTTTGTGAAAATATCAGCAATTTGCAATTCGGAATCAACAAAATGCAACACCACATCTCCCTTTTCCACATGATCTCGAAAAAAATGATATGAATATTGATATGCTTTGTTCGAGAATGTTGTCTTTGGATTTTTAGCAATATTAATAGCACTAGTGTTATCACGAGAAAAGTGGAACACTATCTATAATTAATCCAAAATCCTTTAAAGTTGATATCATCCAAAGCACTTGAGCACAACATGCGGCAGAAGAACATATTCAGATTCAGAGTTGAGAGAGCAAACAAAACTTGTTTTCTAGATGACCAAGCAACTAAAGATGTACCAATAAAATGACATGTTCCGAGGTACTTTTCTCGTTAATTCTACAACCCGAAAATCAGCATCGAGAAGGCTCTAAGTGATAAACATGATGATGAGGAGTACCATAAGCCAAACTCTAAAGTGGATTGTAAATAGCGAAGAATTCGTTTTACCGCTTGTCGATGAGAAGCACGTGGGAAGCTTGAAAACGAGCACATAAACATACCGCAAAGTGTATGTCGGTCTTGAAGCGATGAGATAAAGAAGTATCCAATCATACTTCGATACTCCTTTTGATTAACCGGTTCTCCTTCTTCATCCGGATCCAAAGAGTTGTTGTGCCAATAGGTGTGGAAATCGGCTTGCATGATTCCATCTCTAAGCGTCGAAGGAGATCTTTTGTGTACTTCGTTTGGTGAATAAAAATACCTTGCCTTGTTTGCTTGACTTGTAAACCCGAAAGTATGTGAGCTCACCCATCATACTCATCTCAAATTCCTGCTCATAGTGTCTGAAAACTTGGCAACAAGAGCATGAGAAGTACCACCAAAAATGATATCATCCACAAATCGAACAAGTAAGTGATCGTTGCCATGCTTGAGAGAAAACAAGGTTTTATCAACTTTGCCCATTTCAAAATCATTTTCCAAGAAATATGATTTAAGCCTATCATACCAAGTCCGAGGAGCTTGTTTTAAACCATATAAAGCTTTGGACAACTTAAAAACATGGTGCGGAATTTTGGATTTTAAATCCAGAGGTTGTTTGACATAAACTTCTTCGAGAAATAAAACCATTTAGAAAAGCACTTTTGACATCCATTTGATACAATCTAAAACCTTTAGATGCAGAAAGGCCAACAAAATTCTAATGGCTTCAAGTCTAGCAACAGTGCAAAAGTTTCATCAAAATCAAGTCCTTCAATTTGAGTAAAACCTTGAGCAACCAATCTAGCTTTGTTTCTAACAACAACCCCATCTTGACTTTGTTTATTCTTAAAACCCATTTAGTTCCAATGATATTCGACCTAAAGGAGGTGGAACTAAAACCCAAACCTTATTAGCGCTCAAAATTCTCAAGTTCCTCATGCATGGCATTAATCCAAGACTCATCAGATAAAGCGTGACTTACATCTTGGGGTTCAAAAGATGCAACAAAAGCAGTATGAGCATATGAGGCATTAGTATTGTACCTGTTTCGAAGCACACGCACATTTAACTCACCAATCATCTGTTCAGGAGGATGTCTTCGTTGAATATGCAATGGTGCTGAAATTTCTGAAGTTGCTTGAGGTCCAGTACCATGTGTGTTTGTTGGAAGAATTTCCGAAGATGCTTCCTGATTTTCTTCCTGTGGTTGAATTGGCTGACTCGAGTTGCCAACTTGATTACCACTTTCATCTTCATCTTCATTATCACTTTCTTCCAAAAAGATACTTTCGAATTGCAAGTAACTTGTGTCCTTGAAATTTCGGTCTAGTACCGGACTAGGCTCATCAAAAGTGACTTCACAAGTCTCAACAATTTTGTTAGTTTCTAAATTTAGCACACCGGTAACCACGAGTATGAAGAGCATAACCAAGAAACAATCCATCCGAGCATCTAGATTCAAACTTATCAAGATTTCCATGTTTGAGAATGAAACATTTGCAACCAAAAACACGCATATGGGAGATGCTAGGTGTACGCCCAAACCAAGTTCATAAGAAGTTCTATGAAGCTTTGCTCTCAAAAATACTCTATTTGAAATGTAGCAAGCAGAGAAATAGCTTCACTCCAAAACTTCCTAGGAGTAGAATATTCATCAAGCATTGTCCTAGCCATCTCAACTAGTGTGCGATTTTTCCTCTCAACAACACCATTTTGTTGAGGAACTCGGCGAAGAAAATTGATGCTCAATTCCATGTTCGACAGAAAGAAGCAAAAGAGTGTTCTTGAATTCTCCTCCATTATCACTCCTAATTACTTTAGTGCTTAGGCAATTCCTTGAGCAACCTTAATGCAAACTTTTGAAACAATTCAAAAGCTTCATCTTTAGTAGTCATGAAATATACCCAAGAGTACCTAGAGTAATCATCTACAATCACAAGAACATACCACTTACCTCCGCAGATTTTACTCTTCTGGTCCAACGTGTCCATATGTAGAAGCGACCGGAGCATTAGTCATAACAAGAAATAGGAAAATGTGGTGGTGCATCATTTTTCCATGTTGCAGGAGAGCAAACCAAATCACGCTGTTTTATCATACTTCATTTCAGGCAAACCTCGAGCAAATTTGATTTACTAATGCGTGAAAGGTGATCAAAACCAATATGACCGAATCTCGATGCCAAAAGTTAGATCTTTTGAAACATGAGATACAAGACATGTCATTTCAGGATGATGGACACGAAAAATCACCTTTAAACAAGCGACCAATGCGAGTGATGTTGCATACTAGATTTTCAGAAACATCTAATATTCGACAAGAATTTTTCTGAAATCTTACCTCAAGGTCTTCATCAAGCAACTGAGAAACTGAGAGCAAATTATATTTGAGCTTGCTTACCAAAGCTACATCCTTGAGAATGAAGTTTTCATTGACTCGCACAATTCCTCTTCCAAGAATTCTTCCCTTTGAATTGTCGCCAAAAGTGATGACCTCATCACGAACTTTGTGTGAGGAGGAGAACCATTTTGAATCACCATCATATGTCTTGAACATCCGAATCTATGAACCATATGTTCTCATTCCTCTCTTTCACAGCCTACATAAAAGACAATGTCGATGTCTCAGTACTGGGGTTAGATAAAAGACATTTAGGAATCCAGCACTGAGACACATGACAAGTAGGCACATCACGAGTATACTTGTATACAAAATCAGTTTTGCTCTTTCTCGTGTTTCTTGCAACAAAAGGTGTTCGCATCACCTTAGGCACATAATGAGGAGTAAAACGTGCCTGTCTAAAATTAGACCTAGCCTTAGCTTTTTCTTGCTTCTGTTGTTTGGCTAGCCTAAAGCAAAAATCTACTAGATGTCCATCTCTACCACAATGAGTGCAAGTGTATTTAACAGAATGTTTAATTTTAGAAGTAGAAGCAACATTTGCATTCATCACAGTAGAAGATAACATTCCAATGATTTAAAGACGCTTTTCTTAGGCTTATTTGCAATTTCAAACTTTCCACTTTCAAGAACTTGGACAACAGTGGGAACATGTGTTTTATGATGAGCATAAGAATCAAAACCTAAACCTTTGTTATGAGTGCTTGACTTTTGATTGATCCAAAATCATGTTTAGGTTTTTCTTTCCTTTAGTGAAACGTTCTAATGATTTTTCCAAGTAATCAACTTTTCTAGACAGAGTTAAACAATTGTTACGAGGAACGCCCATTATTCCTTTCGTTTTCGACAATTTGAGCAGAAAGAACTTCATGAGTGAGCAAGGCATCGTCATTTGAGAAACTCTAGCATTTGCATCATGCAACTTCAATTCCAAGTGGAGCATTTTGAACAAGAAGTTGAATCATGTAGATCAATGGTTGAACAGCTAGCATTTTTCATTTGTTTCTCATTTTCCTATTTTGCTTTATAGAGAAGCATGTTCTTTCCTTAGTGAAACAAGCTCATTGTGAATTAAGTCACATGACTTACGGCATCATCATCGGGAATCAAAGATCTAAGCCTTGCAATTTCAGAATTGGAACTATCAATTTCTGAGATCTTTTTCTTTAAGAGCCTTCTTAGATTTTTTAAGTTCGAAGCTAATTTAACCATAGCATACTCAAGTTCATCATAAGAAGGACCTACCTCATCAAAATCGAATCCTCCACTATCCCTTTTAGCCATAAAGCACATGCCGTGAAGTCATCATCGATCTCCTTCTTGTCCCGTGGCTCATTGTCACTCTCAAAGTCCACATCACTAAGATCGACACTCCTCCAAGACAGCTAAGACTTTCTTAGCGACTTTTCGAAAATTGGAACGCCTAGGAGTAGTACGTCTTGAGCTGCGTTGTGCTGATTCCCTTTCTTCCTTCTTTTTCAACTTAGGACAATTTGCTTTGATATGCCCGGGAAGTCCACACTCAAAGCAGTTGAAAGACCCTGAAGTAGTACCTCCACGCCTCCTCATCCTCACATTATTGAGTGCTTTGACAACGCGTGAAGAAATGAGTACAAGATCTTCTTCAGGAGCATCTCAAACGCTTCATCCTGAAAAAGAAGCTAATGCGATAAGGAGACGAAGATGGTAATCCGAGAAGGCGTCTTTGGTTAGCAACAAGTGCATGTGTAGAGGTTTTATCGACTCTAGGTGATAAAGAATCCATCTCATAAGTTTTCAACCTAGAATACAGATCATCCATGGTCAACGTGTCCAAATCACAGTTTGATTGATTGCAGTAATCAACCATCGCCATTCAGAGTCGAGATCTCAAAATCTTACTAGCATTCTCCTCTCTGGATTGTTAACTCCAACACCACGAAATTGCACAAGATTTTCTCAAATCGAGAGTAAAGATCATCAATTGATTCACTGGTCTCATTACAAAATCGAAAAAGTCCTTTTAGTAAATATTTTTCGACTTTCTTAATCTTAGTTGAACCTTCATGATAGTCACATAATGTCTTCCAAACTGAATGTGCGAACGTAAATGAGAAACTCGATCAAATTCTTTTTCAGAGATTCCTTGAAAAATCAAGTTTTTAGCTTTAGCATTTAAATCAACGTCTGCTTTATTATCATTAGTGACTATATCAGGAACATCATATGCAGTAGAAACTTTGCGCCAAACATCATTACCTTGAGCTTCAATATAGGATTGCATGCGACTTTTCCAGTAAGGAAAATTTGAATCATTAAGCATAGGAGGACGATTAACATACTTATCTGACGCCATACCTTAACCTTGCTCTGATACCACTTGTAGGATCGAAATATACTAATATAGCAATCAGAGGGGGGTGAATGATTGCTTGCGAAGCTAAAATCAAATTTTCGATCTTTTAAACACCCCAATTTAGACTCAAATTGCTTGAAGACCAGTTTACAAAGTTAGAAGACCAGTTACGGAGTTGGGAGACCACCTCACGCAGTTGGGAGACCCAGACGATCAGGCGACCAGTGAGCACTTGGGCGGCGATAGAATCACTTGGCGACAGATGGGACACTGGCGACCAGTTTGGGCACTTGGGTGAGCGAGAGCGTCTGGGCGACCAGGTGGACCACTTGGGCGACCAGTGACCAGTCTGGACGAGCACGTGAGCAGTTGGGCGAACACAAGGACAATCTGGGCGAGCACGTGAGCAGTTGGGCGAGCAGACCGATACACGTCTACTAAAATATAAATTACCGAAGATCCAGCCATTAGATTGATGTGAAATTGTAACTGGGGAAACTAGACTCAATTCCACAGCTAACACAAAAAGAATCAGGTCAATCGAATCTACGGATCTAAAGTTATGTCCTTCGCAAGATGACTGAATCCGGGCAACCACGCGAGCAATCGGGCGAGCAGGACATCAATCCGGGCGACCACAAATTACTAAAGATCTAACCGTTGGATTGATTTGAAATTTTAACTGTGTAAATTAGACTCGATTCCAAAGTGAACAAAAGAAGAATCAATCCGATCGGATCTACGGATCAAAAGATATTACCTTCGCAAGATGATACCTTTGCAAAGAACCGAAACTCCGTGATGAACTTCGTGATGCGCTATGATGAACAAGACTTCAGCGATCGATCAACTATGTTGAAGCCAAGAGCAAATCACAGACGCAAGAAGTAGCTCTCGGAAGATTGATTTTTATTTCATTGTCTAAAGTACTCCAACACAAGAGTACAAACCCTAATACTGAGCGCTCAAGAATAAGCAGGGACACCTCCCCTATTTATCTGAGCAACCACAAAGAGATTGAATACAACTCCACTTCCAACATGGAAAGAGTCATATACATCTCAACTTGCCCAACGTGGCCAAAAACAACTCTTACTGCGTATGTACACCCTGCTGTAATTACGTGACTAACCAGCCTCCATGTGCATGTTCTCTAGCCTGAACGTCCCGTATGACATTCTTGACCACCAAAACCTCGATTCCTCCCTGAACCTAGTCTCGAACCTCTGTTCCTCCATGAACCTAGTTCCGGTCCCGTCATCGACCACGTTCGCCCTCGAGCAACACCTGCACATGAAGTAACAAACAACGCGTCCGAGCACAAGTCCACGACTTGACTTAAGATTAATCCATGCAACCACTCACACGAGTGCATTGCATTAAGCAAACTTCATCATGCTATCACCAGCATGATAATCATCTCAACATAGCACATGCATAAGTACCACACATGCCATAACCAAAATCACTTTACAATGCCAATTTCACCATTCAACCAATTTTTCATCACATGATCTCACATTACCCACATGAGAACTTGGACACACCTGCAAGAACTCTCATGCGCACACACATCTAGAATGATGACCACAACTCCTCAACATCCTAGACTTGATTTCGACAAGTTTGACTTTAGACGGCGAACACATCTCTTCAACGCTCCGGAGTTAACTTTAACGAACTCGACATAGCACACATAGCGACTTCCTTTTGATCTTCATATGCAGTATGATCTCTTCGATCTGCACGATGTCTTTGAAGGAACTCGCACACGTTTATTTTTGTGGACATGACTCGTACAAAACTCACATCTTTTCTTTTTCTCTATTTTCTTCACTTCTTGCGTTGGCTGTCTCGGACTCAGTCACGCCTTTGGATGTCACGGCATGAGCTTCACCATGACACTTTCCTGTTGTTGCCTGCACATGCACATCTCCTCGCTAGTGCTCCCGTTGGACATCCCTACGGCTGCACATCACGTACTCGAACTCGGCGTCCAGCTGCATCCCACGCTTGCATGCATGCTTGAGACCAGCACCTTGTTGCCGTTGCTTTCTATGCGTGGCGCCAAGAGCAAATCCCATGTACTACTTCCTTACTCATGTCACCCGACGCTGGCCCCAAACAGCCCAGCACGCAGGCTGCCGAGCTCTCCGCGCGATTGCTGTTGTGCCTATTGCCACACCCAAAGCACTGCGTCTTCAGCGTCCTGCCGTCCGTGCGCACCCTGCAGTATCGTCGAACCAGGTAGTGCACGCCCCAAGCTGTCGGCCCGCGGCTGTGCGCCATCACACCCTTTGCACGCACGCACCGGTGCTGGCCTGAAGCTCGCCGTGCCTACCGCACTTCAGTCGTCATGCCTTCGATCGGCCACAGGCCTACAACGCAGACAGCCGCACCGCTGCTGCAAACCCGGCTGCTGCTCGGCGCCCCGTTGCACGCATCCTCGGGTGCCGCCACGGGAGTCTCCTCCTCCAGGGGGCAACAGGTTGAATCAAAACCTTAGGCTCTGATACCAATTGTTGGAACAGAACGTCAAAAAACTTTGGGACAATTTTCTCTTTTATTTCTTCTCACTCTGTTTGTTTTTACAACTGAGGTCTACCCTTCAATTTATACCCAAAACTACAAACCACACAAACGAAATCGGATTCTACTTCCTTATCCTAATCGCACTCCTCATCCTAAACTTTCTTAATACAAACTTTTCAAACTAAAACTTTCCTATTACAAGATTAATTCCATCACTCTTACCTGTATTAGAAAGGCAATGCGAACTATTAATGTTGCGACAACATCAAACACCAGGGCAAAAACACCAATGGCTACCGCAGAAGAACCAATGTTAACATCCACTTGCATATAAGAACCAGCAGATGAACAAGATACATTCCCTTATTCACAAACGAAAAAAAAGAAGGATGAGCTTTGATCCGTCGTTAATGTTCTGAACCACAAGGTCCAAAACTCTACTGCCCATCCTATATACTGTTGTAAAGAAGATTTGTAAGATATCAACTATATTAGATGCCTTACTTCCAAGTACTCTGGACTACGTTACTTAGCTGCAATCAACAACCTCTCCCAACAAACAAGGATGCTTCCAACACTCCGCCGCACTATCCAAGAGCCCTGAAGAATTTTTTTGCTAAAGCTAAACTGAAGTTGAGTACAACACAACTGTCGCGCACTACATTACCACTGCGCAAGAACAGACTTTCAGGACAGACCGTATAAGCTTCAGCCTGCTGTTGCGGAAGTTATAATCGCCATCAAAGAAACGCAGCAATAATTCTTTTTTCAAGGAACTCGTGACAAAATACATGATCAACCTATAATGAGTTGATCCGAGAATGTTCACTTTCAGAAAAAAGTTCGCCATAAAGTTGTAAATAGGTAAATAAAGGTTACAAAGTAATCTTAAGAATGTTGACTTACATGTATGTTGGCAGCAAAGGTAATCATCCCTTTCTCAGCAGCAACTTACAGAACCGGTAAAACAAGGATCAATGAAAATATGTAATGTTGTTTTCTGCATTCATTTTGTTCATGTAGGCATGTAATGTAAAATACTCTGTGTAACAACAGAGTTTTGGTAAAATTCTACCATTGAGATAGCCAAATACTCCTGTTATCAGGATTTGGGACCACTCAGTGGTTATGTCATAAGAAGGCTAAACATAATTATCGTTGACCAACTGATATATTATCTTGTACTCTATATATATATATATATATATATATATATATATATATATATATATATATATATATATATATATGAAACCTTTTCACACTCCTAGAGTACATACTCCCACTTCTAATATACCACTTAAATAAACGCTTTATACTCTTTTATCACTTTCGGTATACTCTAATAATAATTCTAAGATACTCCAATACAACATGATTGAAAAAACTTTATCATACCCTTTATTTTTTTGTTACATACCTTTTTCCATATGTAAAAGGAATATGTAAACAAATTATGCTATAAAGGATGGATTTTAATGAATTTTTTCGTGGAACTCACTTTGGAGTATCTTATAATCATTATTAGAGTATATTCAAAATGATAAAAAGGTATAACAACATCATTTAAATGGTATATTAGAGGTGGAGAATACACCTCGAGTATGGAATCATTTCTCCTCTCTCTCTCTCTCTCTCTCTCTATATATATATATATATATATATAGGAAAATACTTAGGTACTACGGAGTACCTACTCGATTCAATCATCCACCAGTAAGCCCATGAGCGTTGACCCGGCCTTGCTCGTCAACGCATGATCAAAATGCATGACTAAAGAAGAACTGAAGGCTAAACCACTGCATGCGTGTGATCATGCAGTGCATGCATGCGCTGCGTTGGCTTTTTCCTGGCGTTCGTCTGTGAGATCGGACAGTGGGAGTATGTACTCAGAGTACAAAACGGATCCTATATATATATATATATATATATATATATATATATATATATATATATATATATATATATATATATATATATACGGGCATATGTGGTACAAACCACCCTTCCGGTGAAAACTCCGTGAAAACCACCGTAAAAGTTTTGAAAAATTCTCAAAAAATTACCATATGTAGGAGAGGTGAGTTTCTATAATCCTGCAAAATTTGAAGATGAAACTCAATCGCATTTGAAAGATATGAAAAAGACAAACTATAGAACTTATATTTCTCAATTGACGGAGTATTTAATAAATTGGATAATTTTTGTCCTTGTTAGATAGACAAAGTATTGCTGTATCTAATAGGGGCAAGCATAGTCTAATTCTATTAAATATTACTTAATTATTTAGAGAGTACAATGAGAAAGCACATCACACATACGCTACATATACACACACATGCATGCACGTCCACTACCTATGCTAAAAATTTTGCAAGGCACGACAACCTTATAGAGCATGGGCATGCACTCTCCCACGAATCACTGCTGTGGATCGGGCATGCCAAGCGGTTGAAACGCTTTGAAGCGGTTTTAGAACCGCTTAGTAACATGCAGTGATACCCGTCGGGTATCTGGCAGTTCAACCGCTCGGTTGAACACTTTCTGGCGGTTGGTGTTACCAACCGCTTGTGAAGGATCTCCAAAAGCGGTTGGTATTACGAACCGCTTGTGAAGGCTCTCTCCTGGCGGTTGTAGATTACCAACCGCTTGTGAAGAGGCTGACAACCTGGCGTTTTGATTACATTCAATATAGAATATGTTTTGAGAGGTGTTTTTGATATAGATTTTGACAATTAAAATAAATAGATCTGCAGGAGTTTTTTGACACAATAATTAAATATATATTATTCATGCGTACTCATTCAGATAATTACGGGTTCATTTCTGAAAATACGAACTTAATAGACTAAAAATGAACAAGTTGATGAACACACATGAAATAATAAGCCACTTTTACAAGTTTCAAAGAATAAAGGGAATCTTGAGCTCATTTCTTGCATGCGTCGCTCTTTGTGCCCTTGATGCGATGATGATGTCGAGTTCACAGTCGTTGTTTGAGGACAAGGTCTCCAACCATTTGCGTGGAACTACGCCTTTGGTGGATACAATCTAGTCTACAATAAAACCGATGAGTTGTTCTTGGATTCTTTGTAACCTGGTCTTGGCGGGATCACGCCTTCTTGCATCGATGTTAGGTGACAAAGCGAAGTAAATAAATCTCTGGACATGTAATTAAAGTGTAATTAAGTACTAAGATATTGACATGTTCACACTACCTCGGCGTTGGTTGTCGCACATCGCCGTGGGTAATACTTTGCATATAGTGGCACACATAATAGCCACATAAGTTGTTTCCTTAGCGTCTTTTAGAACCTGCGATGAAATTTGAAAAAAACAATTATTATTGGGATGAAAAACTGTTACGGCATATTAATATTCTTTATCGTACTCGAGTGCTTATTTGTACATCAAATTCATTCTCGAAATCTCCTTGTTCCTTCTTTCGGAACGTTGCATATGCACTGAGTGATGCGTTATTATATCGAGTAGTAATTATCGAGTTGGAATTAGCAAGGTATTTCAATATATATAATAAGGAAAACTATCGTATATATATGTGCTATATACTGTTAGGGTGTCAATGATATATTGATAATTTTCCACGGAGTCCTTTTGAGTCTTGAACAACGATCATTGCTATCAAGCTTGATGACAAGAAGGATCGATGATACCTATTCATGTATTGCAACATATATGTAACTAGCTAGTAGTATTATCAATGCCTTGGAAAATATAAGAACGAGAGGTTGTATATATCGTGCGAAGTTGAAGGGCGGAATATGTACGGTTTGTAGTCTTTGTCCCAAGAATGCATCGAGAATGTAATCTTCAATATCCTTTCGACCATGGTTCAATCCAAAGCGTGCTCGTTAACAATCTCTGGTCGATGAAGCCCAGTTGAAGATGTTCTCTTTTCTACATCGTTGTATCTTCATTCTACATAGAAAGTTTTAAGTTTAAGAGTTGCAATTTTATTGTCGAGGAAGCACATGGTAAAGGTATGAGCTTGACACTTACAGCACCAGCAGCTCATGAGAAACACGTTGATGGAGTCGGCATGGTAAATATTGTAGAAGTCCTCGAATTGAGCCATATCTGTTGTCCCCAGATAGAAATCTTCTTGTTTGAAGCGGAGGAACATTGCTCTTCCTTGAGCGGACTCATCATGTACCATTACGTGAAATTGCCGCATCTTGGTTGGCGATCCTTTATCTCTTTAGGGTTAATCGGCTCCGCCAAGCCGATATTGCCATTTGACCTCGCCATTGGAAGATCATCTATTAATCCAAGAGCGCGGCATTGTGGGCCGATTCTGCCTCCTTCATAAACCTCTCGAGCTTCTCCGATCTTGGTCTATCTTCTTCTTTGCGCTGCCGCTGACCACGTTTATTCTTACGTGTAGCCTTTATTATTGTCCGTTCATAGTTGGGCGACCACGTGAAGCTTTGACGGCATGTCCGCGAAGTGTTCGCCGCTTTTGGATCAATTGGTACCTTCTTTGGCTCTGGCTTTTTTTGGTGAAGTGTGCAACCACTTCGATTTCATGACGCGTCACTCTCCTCATTAGTCATATCATATGCCCTCTTTGGAGGTTCCTTTATCTTTGTTGATTGTGGAGGAGGCCTTCTTGGGAGCGAGTGGAGTAGCCTTTACGCTGAGAGCTTCTTCCTCGGAGGAGATGGTGGGCGTGGTTTTCTGGGGGTTCGTTTTGTTTGAGATGGTGGTGGCGGAGTAGGGCTTGCATGGGCGGGTGGTGGAGGCGTGCTTTCTGTTTTGCTCGAGGCATTGCGTGGAGGTGACATTGGAGGAGGCATGGGTTGCCGTGGTGGAGATGACACCTCCACACCATCTGGAAATATGATGTACCATTTGCGCCAGAGGATGATACTGTGGAGGGCCTGTCCAAGCTTGGTCACGTCGTCGCCTCCAGCAATATCGAGGTTAAGTTCGTCAAATCCGCTCAGCACCTCCTCCACCGCGACCTTCGAGTAACCCGGGGGTATCTCGTTGCAGTGGAACATCTGGCCCTGCTCCACTGGAAATGCCATGCCGTAAGCCACCTTGATGGAGAGGTTACGCGCATCAGCGTGTAGCTCACTCGGCGGCGAACGTTATGTCATCCGCAGGGTAGCAGCTGCAAGTTCTCCGCTTGAGGGGCCCGGTGGGACGCTGACTACTCACGCGCCGGGCTGACCACGACATCCGGTTGATTGCTCGGACCTAGTCCACGAAGGTTCTTGAGGGCAATCTGATACTTGTTACGCAATTATATGGCGATGCTAGCACGGGTTGCTCTGAGCTCTTGTTCCAATTGGTACACTTTATATGATTCTCTTGCTTTGCTTCTCTGCGGCTCTATGCGTATTCGTATCCTTAGCGAAACCATACTTCCTGGCGTATGCTTGCCCATACCTCGTGTCCGTCCGGTGCTCGGGGTTTTGAAGGGCATGTGTTAGCGCGTCATTCTCCTATCGCACGAAGCATTCACCGAGGCTTTCGGCGGCTTATGCGATCCTTTGACCGAGCTCTTGCACTCTGGTGCCATCACCAAGTGCCATCATCTGAAAGGCTCCCGTGACCCATGAACCAATTGCGAGCGCTCTTCCCTAAAGTGGTAGCGGAATAGCGTCCTTAGCCATTAATGCTTCCTTCTCCCATTTGATGCTGACCTTGAGGTATCCACGTGCCAAGATGGTGGTGGTATTTCTTCATCTGTGAATTGGCCTTGTTCTTGACTCGCGGCACGGCCTTGATTGGCAGCTTGTACTCCTCGAATGCTTGCGGTGATCTTGACTTAAATTGGTTGAAGTCGGGTCTTTCTCCTTCTGCACATACTTGCGGTGACGTCTTCCACGCTTTGAAACATAGTTGCCATTTCTTCATAGTGAATTTCTTGGCCTTATCTTGGACCCTTGAGGAAATGTGAAATTTTCCTTAATGTCTTGCGAACATGTCCTGGTAGCGAGGAACTTATTTTTGATGCTAATTGGGACTTGATCCCTCGTGATAACTTAAGCTTGTTGTTATCATTATTCTTTGAAAAGAGAACAGCATCCTTCGTTGTTAGCGTCGGTAAACCGTGCTTTGTGGATGGCTTCTTGTTAGGTCCCCGATGCTTGGGTTGGTTGCTTTCGATGTCGCGGGGCTTGAAATACACAAACATATGTATAAGCGATGTCGAGTGTATTATATTAATGAATCGCGACTAATTAGCATGTCCACGAGGATTATATTCTTCTAGCTATACCTCATCCTCACGAGAACGGTTATTAGGCGATTTGGCGGCTCCAACGTCAATGGCTTCGCCGGGCTATGACCTCGGCGGCCTCACCGAGCCGGCGTTAGCATCACCTTCGATGCTACCCGGTAGCGATGGAGTCCAACAAGCTGTTCTCCCTCGCCGAAATTGGGGTCACCACGTCACGGTCTATAGCCATCTATCCTAATTCGAAAAAAAGTTGACATAAACAACCATATTACATATTACAACACAAGCATGATATATATACAATTTCACACATACTTATACAAATATAATATTATTTGGACTTGAAAATATACTAACACATTTCACATGATACATATAACCCGACAATTCACATATACTTCCACATTTCACATGATACATATACAATTGACAATTCACATATACTAACACATTTCACATGATACATATACAATTGACAATTCACATATACTAACACATTTCACATGATACATATACAATTGACAATTCATATACTTATTTGCTTAACAAAAAAATAATGAATCATTCTTATTCCACACTAATATAATTTTCAAAAAATGAAATAAGGTTATAAATCCACAACTCGAATGTTAGTGATACTGTTACACCAAAGGAAGCGAACAATGGGTCCTTGTCAACCAAGCAAAAGTCACCTCGTGGTCTTCTTCACCCGATTGTATCGTATGCTCTCTGGCAGCCATGCTTTTGAATTTCGGTCTTTGGTCCGTCGGAGCGAGGACCTTCTCAGCGATCGGCTTTGATGTAGCCTATGGGCTGCATAGCGGCTTGACAGCGTATTATTGCGTTGTCGGCGTTCGCTATAAGCATTTGTCAGTGGACGAATATGACGAACTAATCAAAACATGAGCTATGAATACGAACAACTGATTAACATGATAACATGTTACAAAAAGCAATAATATTCTAAAGAATATATGAGTTGGGCCCTCGTTTCTTGGCGCCACGCACGATTTAATTTGTGACAACTCTAACCTTATTGAAAATAAACAATATTTCAATACTTTAATGACAAGAGAGTAATTAATTGAGAACTGAATGCTAATATATATGTAATGAATCGTATGCAAATAAGCCACTCCCAAAATTTAAAGATATAGTTTATGATGCTTGATCCTAAGACATCCAACCAAGACTACCTCATCATGATCCCCGTGGACCATCATATCATATAACTTCATATTCTACATTTAAAACATACTACTTCAACAAATCTTTCTAAGCATGAACAATCCAAAACTTTCATACCACCCATATCGCCAACATCTTGACAACCAAAACTTAATCAATCAATAAATGACTTCAACAAGTAAATATTATCTCCACAAGATGAAATTCAGAAAGAGGACCCTAAGATATACATTCATTAAGGATAAAATCCCATCATGATAATCCCATCAGTAACAATCAAGATCATGATCATCATCATCACAACACACCTAAAACTCATTTTTACACCCATCTGGCATTTCACACCAACACCTTGTGGGCACCGAATTAGAGAGGGAGGACGACGCGCATGTGTGTACCTCTGGTCCTCCCGGTGGCGGCGGTGGTGGCGGCTTGGTGGGGAGGAGGCGCCATGGGTGGAGGGCGAGCGGCGGCGCGGCGATGGCACCTGGCTGGGGGTGGAGTGGCGGTGGCGACGATGGCACCCGGCGCTGGGAGGAGGGCGCGGGATGGAGTGGGGAGGAGGCGACGACGCCGACGAGGATGGCGGCGCAGGGTCTCGATGGAGGCGACGGCACCGCCATGATCGGAGAGACACAGGAGGCAACAAGCGGTGACACAGAGGTGTGGAGAGCGGGGACTTAGAAAAATTTCAGATCGAGAGCGGGACTTAGAAAAATTTGGTCTCTTTGCCTTATAAAGGAACTCACTTCCACAAGCGGTTTTAATACCAACCGCTTGGATTACCTTTTTACAAGCGGTTGGTATTAGAAACCGCTTGTAAAATATTTCTAAGCGGTTTTTAATACCAACCGCTAGTGTGAGAACTTCAAGCGGTTGATATTACCAACCGCTTGTAGAGAAAACAAGCGGTTGATATTACCAACCGCTTGTAGAGAGTAAGCTACAAGCGGTTTTTAATACCAACCGCTTGTAGAAGTGCTACACTGGTTATATTAAAAAGAATATGGTGCCCATATTGTTTGATAAGATCTCTTCTTCCCCCCTGGCTAGCGCGTGGCGTTTGAGTGTCTGGCTCGGCCCAACCCTTGTCGAACCCGCTCCGCCCCTGGCCATTCTTTTTATTTTTTTACTGTACAGTCTTCTACAAGCGGTTGGTATTACCAACCGCTTGTAAAATTAATTTCATTTCACAATTTTTAAAAAAGGCTTTTAGCACTTTAGTTTCATTCCATAATTTTTAAAAAAGGCTTTTAGCACTTTAGTTTCATTCCAAAATTTTTAAAAAAGGCTTTTAGCACTTTAGTTTCATTCCAAAATTTTTAAAAAAGGCTTTTAGCACTTTAGTTTCATTCTATAATTTTAAAAAAAGCTTTTACCACTTCACTTTCATTTCATAATTTTTAAAAAAGCTTTTAGCACGTTAGTTTCATTCCAGAATTTTGGCACTTTACATTCATTCCAAATAAACACTTCATACAGTAGAAGACCCGTGTTACATATACATAGTTCATACAGTAGTGGTACATCTTAAGTAGTAACGTACTTTGTCTTTACAAGTGTTCCTTCATTATGATCGCGACGTATGAAAGGAGTATCCACATCTGTGTCATTGAGGAGGCTTATGTCGACATTCACAGCGAAAGGAGGGATCTCGTCGAACTGACTATACTCTTCCTCGTCTGTGACGTCCTCAACTCCAACAATCCTTCGTTTGCCTTGGAGAACCACGTGTCGCTTTGGCTTAGTACTACAATCTTTCTGCTTGTCCTTCTGCTTCTTAGGTTTGCTTGACATGTCCATCACGTAGAAGACCTGTCTCACATCGTTCGCGAGACGAACGGTTCGCGCTTATAGTCGACTTATGTAAGGTCCACGATTGTCATACCATATTTGTCGACCTTCACGCTTGAAGTCGGTTTGACCCATTGGCACTTAAATAGAGGACCTTCAAAGGTCCATAGTCAAGCTCCCATATCTCTTCTATGAAACCATAATATGTATCCACCTTGCCTTTGTTGTCTTCTTGGCGTCTATACTGACACCGCTATTCCGTTGGTGCTCTTGTTATCCCGGATCCGGTGTAGAATGTGTAACCATTTATCTCGCACTTTGAATGTCACGATTTCACTAGATGGTCCCAGGAGCCAAGCGCCAGAACTGCTCATTGTCCGACCTTTCAAAAGGATGTACTTTTGTAACCAAGCGCGAAAAGAATCCATGTGCTTCGGTTGTTATCCAATCCTCGACCTCCCCGAAATCGCGTGTAGAATACTCTTGTGCTCAAGGACATACAGGGCTACTACGGTTGATTGTTTCAAAACCGTGAAATGTGCTTGCTTAAATGTAAGAAGATCATTGCATGCAATTGCTTTCCTTCCTAGTGTCCCTTTTCCTCGTAGCCTCCCCTCATGGCGTGATATAGGGACGCCGATCGGGTTTAGATCATTAATGTAATCCACACAAAACTCAATCACCTCCTCTCGTCCCATAACCCTCGGCAAATGCATCCTCCGGACGAGAACGAGTTACGGACATACTTCTTTAGCACACTCATGTACCTCTCGAAGGGAACATGTTGTGTAGATACACCGGTCCGAGAATACCTATCTTTTTGACAAGGTGAACAAGTGAGATGAACCATAATATCAAAGAATGCAGGAGGAAAGATCATCTCAAGACTAACCACACTTTGTACCACGTCATCCTGCAGCCTTACTTAGTTTATCCGGTCGATGACCTTCGTGAAACCGCATTGAAAAAGAACACAGCCTTTGTGATTGTTCCCGTACCCACTCGGGCAAGATGCCTCTCACAACCATCGAAGCAATCGTGTCATTAACACAAGATACTATGGGATTTCATGTACGATTTTATTCTCTTTCATGTTTATGAGTCTCTTTACATTCAAGGAGTATCCGGAAGGGACCTTCACACTGTTCAGAACTCTATCATGCTTTTTTTCTCTTCTTTGCTTAGAGTGTAGCTCGCAGGATGTAGGTAATGTTGTCCTTTCCTCTTTTTTTCAGGATGTAGGTCGCTCCTCGGTTCCAAGAGTTTAAGGTCCTTCCGAGTTTGCAAGTATCTTTCGATTTTCCGTACATATCTATGTAGCCTAGCAGGTTCAAGTAGACATTCTTCGTGATGTGCATGAAGTCAAGTGAGTGACGAACCTCCATGACTTCCCAATAAGGCAAGTCCCAAAATATTGACTTCTTCTTCCACATGGGTGCCTGACCATCCTCATTCTGGCACATGTTTGCTTTCGGACCCTTTCCAAATACTACTTTCAAATCCTTCACCATAGCAAAAACACGTGGCCCACTACGATGCTGAGGCCTTGCACGAAGGTCCTGTTGCCTGTTAAATTTCCCGCTTTTCTTCCGCAATGTGACTCAGAGGAAGAAACCTACTGTGACCCATGTACACAACCTTCCGAGAGTTTTTCGTACATGCCGTCCGTTTCATCTAAGCATCGGATGCGTGCTCTATATCCTTTGACAGCTAGGGCCGATAGGTTACGAGAGCGCAGCGGTCGTTGATTGTTACAAATAACAATGCACGAGGGTGAAATACTCCCTTTGTACTCATCCCATACCCTTGCACCATCGCCCCACAACGCCACAAGATCTTTAACCAATGGTTTCGGTAGACATTGATGTCATTTCCGTTGCTTGGGGCCTTGGATCAACAACGACATCATGATATACTTTCGCTCATGCACGTACCATGGAGGAATGTTATAGATACATAGTGTAACGGGCCGTGCTATGGTTGCATGCTCAATTCTCCGAAAGGATTCATCCCATCGGTACTCAACCCAAACCTTATGTTTTCACCTCATCTGCGAAATGCAGGTACGTCCGGCCGACTTTCCTCCACTGTGAGCCATCCGCAGGTGTCTAAGCATCCCGTCGTCCTTACACTCTTCTTTGTGCCAACGCATCATCTGGGCATGCGCTTTGTTAGCAAACATACGCTTTCAATCGGGGATCACAGGAAATACCACAACACTTTAGCCGAGGTCTCTTCTTCTTACGCCCCCATCTATTTCACTGGATCATCACGCTTCACCTTATACCGTGACTCTTTGCACATCGGACACACATCCAAATTGGCATACTCATTACGATACAGGACACAATCATTAGGACATGCGTGTATCTTCTGTACTTCCAATCCCAAAGGATAGACGACTTGCTTCGCTTCATATGTAGATTCGGGCAGAGTGTTATCTTCTGGAAGCAACTTCTTTACGAGTGATAACAACTCATTGAATCCCTTATCTGACACACCATTTGTAGCCTTCCATTGCATGAGTTCCAAGATGGTACGCAGCTTTGTGTGGCCCTCGCCCACGCTTGGGTACAAAGGAGTTCGTGGTCCTCTAACATGCTACTGGAACTTCTCGAATCGTCTTTCATCTGTAGTCTCTCTCTCCGCCACGCGCAAAGATCTGGTCTAGCTCATCATCACCAAAGTCATCAAGTGTTTCTTCCGCGGAACAAGATTATGCGTGCCGTCGGGATATCGTTGAATCCATCTTCCTCTTCCTCGCCTTCTTCATCGTCTTCCTCGCTAATCGCCTCAACTTCGCCATGGTTGATCCAACAGGTATAGTTTGCCATGAAACCTCTCATGATCAAATGGTTCATAACTTGCCATCACTGGGAGTGCTCCTTCTCGTTCTTGCAATCTACATACGGACAACATATGAAGCTGCCTAGAGGCAAAAATGCAACGGCCTCATCGAGAAAAGCCTGCACGCCATTAATCAACGTAGATTGACAACAATCGGACATTAATTTGTACCTAGATGGATTAGTCAAAACCTGTGTCTAAAGTGTTGTAGTTAGAAAACCATCGATTTATTAGATCTCTTTCGATTGCAACTACGCGTCCTTAAGGTACGACTGTCTAGGCCCCTTATATACACCCAATCAGTACATGTCACAGTCCTTTTTTTTCAATGACTTACATACTGCATTGTGCACTTTGATACAGGACATGCATGTCTATGCACTTGCGCACGGTTAGACACCCCAGCATAGTCACCCAAGCCGCTTTCATAGGGCCCAGGTTTTAAATTTTGTTTTTGGAATATACACCATATAATATGCGCTGGGATTGCCGGCCTCCCAAGGCACCCAGGTGGTAGCTTGCCATTTTTACGAAAAAGCCCCTCCGCTTCTTTAAATTACAGATAGGTCCCTGTAAATTACAAATAGGTCCTTTGCGATTTTTTGTGAGGGAAAGATATTTTTTTGAATCGTGTTTGGGTCCCTCGCGCGCTATTTGCAGAAAACACCTCCCGTTATGTTCAAATCACGAGAAAGCCCTTTTATAATTTTTCAGGATAGCGGATAGGTCCAAAAACGTAACAAACAGGTCCTTGCTCCTTACGTCTAGATCCTTTCTCCGTTTTTTTAGTAAGATAGACCCGATAAATTTCAAAATTCCGTTTAGGTCCCTACACGCGGTTTATAGCTAAATTGGAAATCGCGTTTAGGTCCTTTCATCAATTTTTTTCACGGTTTTCTAAAAAACTAAAACGGCTTTCTTAGAAAACACGATTCGAGGGTTTATAGCTAAATTGGAAATCGCGTATATGTTTTTTTTAAATGGCATAGCACGCAGCAAAACTCAAACTTAGTATATCTCAAAGTCAACCGAAATCTAAAATTTTAGTAAAATTTCAGAATTTTGAATGAAATTCTAATAAAATTCAAAAGAAAAATTCAAATCCGAATTTGTTTGGATCGAGATTTCTACCGAAATTGCGAAATCTCAAAGAAATTTCAACCTAACGAAAAGTGGTCCAAACCAAGTTACAAAATTTTAAAAATTTTGTAGATGGTTCTGACATATCAATAATTAATGCTTCCATAAAATTTTCATATGATGATTAGGCTTGAGGAATTTTAAAAATTCGATAGGGCTACTATCATAATAAAAGTGAGTACATGTATTGCTTCTGTATATTTGATTGAGCAAACAAACAAGTTTAGAATTTTTGAAACTTTTACAAAAGAGTTCTGAGGCAATACTTAAACTCTCCTAAACATTTTGGATCATGATAACAATTGAGCGAATTTATAAAATTCTTACACAATTACTATCTCATTTACGTTCCTTCTGTTTTTGATTTTTCAAACATAATAAATGAAGTTCAATTGTTTTGGAAATTTTTTATATAATCCTAGACTACTAAATATTGTACCATAAATATTTTAGAGCATGATCAAGCATGTACATTTTCATAAAAAATATGAGTGCTTCTATTATTTTTATAAAAATCTCAAAATTTTGGTTTTTCTCAAAATTTTCATGAAAGATGTCATTGTTAAGAGGTATTGTCCCAAATCTGGTCAAAATTATTGAGATTTCGTTGAAATTTGCTAAAATTTCACCAAAACTTCTAAAATCACTGTAGCAATTTGAATTTTTTTTTTATTTTTGGCTGGGATTTGGAATCTTGTCCCTGATCAAAATTTTTGAAATTTTCCCAAGATTTTGAACCTTGCACAGGCATCGAACAATGAAAGAAGTGCTTAAGTAGTTGTTTATTACCATGCCATGTCACCAAATATCCATATGCAAGAGGTAAAGCTTCCAATGCAAAGGCCTCATGCATGTTTACTCCATTCTAATTTATTCCCAAAATTTCCCAAGTAAAATCATGAATTGGACCAACGTGTCTAAATACTTCAGCTTGTTAGCATCCCATATTTCTACCAAAAAAGGTGTCATACTCTGATACCCATTCTTATGCGCAGCAGCCCGCTGATCTGTTCAGAGTTTTGTAAGATATAGCACGAGTGTATGCGGTCTCAAGAACGAAGCAAATGAATCTCGTAGAGAGAACCAAAATAATAACATTAAAGCAACCACAACGAGAGAAAGATTTGATGAAATCGACCGCAAATTCTTTAAACAAAACATCAAAAGAGTACAACAATTCTCTTTCACAAACTCTCGACCCTTTTAGGACCATCAGATTTTTGCCCTATATAAGAATCTAGTGCTAAAAAATAACCTGGTTTCTAATCCTCTTATGTGCCTTTTGTTCTAGATGAGTTTGCTTGTGACTTCTTGGTTGCTTAGGTTCTCTATAACGTCCCCCTAGGTTAATATAGCCTTTCTAGTTCTCCTCCAAAGCAAGTAGGAATCCTACTCCTATTAGGATTAGGAATCCCTCTACTATTATGAATCATAATCTTATTACAATCCATCTATCACACATTTCTAAATCCTAAAAGATTAGATATGAGTCATCATATTTAACAATCTTCACCTGAACTCTTATCTATTGAAGTCATCATGCTCCTCCAAGAACTCGCTCTAAGTCGGCTCTTTTTTTCTTTTTATTTTTCTTCCCACCTTTAGGAGTACCCCCACCGCAGGGGCTTATGCACATCACCGCAATGTCCATCTGAGATCCCATCTTTGTGTAGTTTGCTCAACCGCCTCTTATTCCTATAGCTCTCTATGCCATAGGTTTGTACCACCTCTGAGCTCCACCTACTCGTTGCTGGTCCTGCCACATCTTTCTACTTCCAATAGCTCACACCTTCGCCTTTATGTCTGTTAGATTTTGCAACCATCTTTGCAGTTCCACATGTAACTACAGTTAAGATCTGATTACCTACTATTGATGACACGGTTTCCTTCTCCTAATCAAGATTTTTTTTCAAATCTCCCATTGGTTACCATTCCTTCAGGTTTACCCATTAATAAGTATCCTCCATTGCTCTAGATACTTTTCATGATCACCTGCCCTTTGCAAGTAACTCACATGACTCCACCTAGAAGTGATACCTCATAACCTTCGAGTTCAAGCGACCTTATAGATATTATATTGTTCTTTATACCGAGAACATACCGAACTCCCATCAATGTATGATGTATTCCATCATACATCTCCAATGTAACTGTTCCCACCTCACTAATTGCAAACACCTTTCAATCAGCTAAGTAAATAGTTTTATGCACCGAGTGTAGAGATCCTTCATCAAACATCTCTTTCGCCGAACACATATGGAAGAAACAATCTGAATCTAATATCCGTCCATGACTCAATCTGGGTATTAGTGGATCGATTGACTAAGGTAGCTCACTTCATTCTAGTCAAGACTACTTATGCAGGAGATAAATTGGTAGAATTGTATATATTCAGAATTGTCAGTCTTCACGGAGTACCCAAAAAGATAGTGTCTGATAGAGGAACATAGTTTACCTCTCATTTTTGGTAAAGTTTGCATGATGTCATGGGCACTCATCTCAATTTAGTACTGCTTATCATTCTCAAACGGATAGACAGACTGAGCATGTGAATTAGATCCTTGAGGATATGTTAAAAATTTATGGTGCCAAATGGGACAAGTGTTTGCCCTATGCTGAGCTTTCCTACAATAATAGCTATTAAGTCAGTCTGCAAATGTCTCCATTTGAAGTCTTATATGGAAGAAAGTGCAGAACCCCTCTCAACTGAAAGGAGACTGGAGAAAAACAATTGTTTGGTTCTGCCCTACTGCAAGAAGCCGAAGAGCAAGTTCAACTAATTTGGGTAGGTTAAAGATTACTCAAACCAGATAAAAGAGCTATGCAGATAATCGTCATTGAGATTTGAGTTTTGAACCCAATGATTATGTTTTTCTTAGAGTCACTCCTCTCAAAGGAGTTACGAGATTCCAAGTAAAAGGAAAGTTTGCTCTTAGATATGTTGGACCGTTCAAAGTCTCAGAACAGAGAGGAAATGTTGCTTACAAGCTTGATTTGCCCTATTCTTTTGCTAGAATCCATAATGTATTCCATGTGTCGCAATTGAAGATGTGTCTGCGAGTACTAGAGGAGAAGATGTCGTTGAAAGACATTGATTTGCAAGAGGATCTCACATGCAAGGAGCAACCGGTGAAAATTTTGGATGTGGCCGACTGTATCACGAGAAGTAGGACCATTTATTTTTTTTAAGGTTCAATAGAGCTATCATTCAGAAGAAGAAGCTACATGGGAGTGAGAAGAGGATCTTAAGATAGAGTTTCCCCACCATTCCCTAATCAGCCTAAATCTGGGTCGAGATTCTATTTATGGGGTGAGGATTGTAACATCCCAAAATTTATGTTTTAGAATGTTTAAACATAAAAATTAATCATTTGTATTTTTTCAAATTAAATACACTCAATTGAATTTTTTCAATGAAAATATTTAATGTAACATCCCAAATTGTATCTATAAATATTTTAATAATGTTATTTATGCATTATGTGAATTTTTGGAATTTCTAAAAATTTTTGGAATTTATTGGATTTTTTGTATTTTGAGTTATTCTTAATATGAATATTATTTAAATATTGAAAATTTTAAATAAAAGTTTGTTAAAAATATTTTATTTGGGTTCCAAATATCCGACAATATTTTTAGGAATATTTCTAGAATTGTTTTGATTTTTTACTATTTTATTTGTGCAAAACTATTTTCTAAAATTATTTTAAATCAAAAGTATTTTAAAATCTTAGTTTATAGTGGACCAAAAGCCTACTAGCCAGCCCATGATAGTGTGGCTCAGCCGCGTTGGCCGACCCATTTTAGCTGCAGCCCGGTCTGCTTACTTGGTAATCCTAACGGATATGAGCCATCTGATTTTGATCCTATGGTCCAAATGGAGCCGTGCTACACTCGGGCGTTAGCCGTCGGATCAAGAGCATATGCAGAGGATTGAACTGTGTCGGTTCAGGAATCTAACGCTTCACTGCCGTTGGATGACCATGTGCAGTCCGGATTGAAACGCGTTTGTGCGATTGTGGCCGCTCATTAAGATACGTGGCGCACTATGGGGTGCAGTGTCGGTGGGAAAGAGAGAGGGGAGAAGAGAGTGAGAAGGAAAAAAGGATTCTAGGGCTTAGGAATTTCAATGAGCGAGCGCAACGAGCAGAAGATAGAAGATAGCGATATGACGACTAAAAATCATTTTGTGAGGTGCGGGCTAATGAGGAGTAGAAGGCCAGCACGACACAGGCTGGCACAGAGGAGAGGAGGCCAACGAGGAAAGAAAACAGGGAAAAACGAAAAAAAGGAGAAAAAGGGAAAGGAAGGAAGAAAAGAAAATAGAAAAAGGAGTTGAGTCGGATTTCCGGCGATGAATTCGATTTCTCTTCATATGCGGTTAAGGAGTTACCCACGATACATTTATTCTCACCAGCGTTTATGGTTAAGAGAGTGAGAGAGATTGAGAGAGATAGACGCACGAGGGAGAGAGATTGAGAGAGAACTACGAGCGAGAGTGATTGAGAAGATGGGTGAGATAGAGAAACAGGTGAGAGAGGAAACAACGATTGAGAAACAGGACTAAGAGGGATTGAGAGAGAAGGTAACAGGTGTGCGTGGCAACTGCTGCGATGGCTGGGTCGCGCTATTTCGTGATTTTCCCTCCACGCCTTGCACGCGTGTCGATCCGCCGACCCGTCACCAGCCATGGGTTGCATCCCATTGGAGGCCTTGGTCTTCCTTCTAGATCCCTCCGTTTTCACCTACCGCTATCTCGGCTGTTTCGTCCCCATTCGGTTCGTCCATCCGTCGTGAGCTGGTGCGCCGTCCGCTGCTTGCTCTAGTGTGTCACGTTCACCGTCGGGCTTCGCCTCATCGCTTTGTGTCCTCCAGCAGTATTGCCTGCGTTCTTCATTGGGTTTTGATGAACATCATCCGGATGTTTTCTTCATTTTCCTTCTTCATTTTTCCCCTTTCTTCATTTCGGATGTTGCTTTGCTAATGATTCCTGCCGTTGTTGTTTCGGGCGTCGTCCTGTCGGTCGCCGCTTCGGTGCTTGTTGTTTCCGTCTGGTCCGTATCTGCTCGGCCGCTATATTCGCGTGACCGGCCCTTCTTTGGTATTGCCCCGTTACTTCTTATTTTTCCCCTCTTTTCACCTTCTTGATTTAGACTGTTGCTCTGGTGCTGCCTTTTCGGTTGCTGCTCACGCTGCCTTCGGTGTCATCCGGTCTTTCACTACAGCTGGTCTATTTTTGTTCATCGCTTGGTGCCATCAGCGCTCAGAGTACCGAAACTTCATACTACTACGGCTACGTAAGGTTGTTGATTGCTGTGTCTTTGTTGCCTGCACATCTTTTGTTCGTCTTTTCTCGATTGTTTTGCTTATTACGGTTACTTTTTGCTTTCCATGCAGACTGAGGTCCGGGTATGACGGTTCATGTCGTCGCCTTTTCCAAACCGAAGTTCTCCGTACCGTCATAGCCAGGTAGAATTTTTTTTCCTGTGCTCTACTTTTCTTGTTTGTACGATTCCCTTCCTGTGTTTGTAATACTTGCATACTTTAAAGAGCTGAGGATTGCCGAGAGGTAAGGCTGCCCACGTGTCCCCAAGTGTTTTTGCGAAAAACCCCTCTATTTCTTTGAATTACGGATAGGTCCTTCCGTATTACAAATAGGTCCTTCGCGATTTTTTGTGAGACAAAAATATTTTTTTTCTTCGCGTTTGGGTCCCTGGCGCAGTGTTTTAGGAAAAACCTCCCGTTAATTTCAAATCGCGAACAAGCCCTTTTCTAATTTTTCAGGATAGCGAACAGGTCCAAAAAAATATCAAACAGATCCCTGATTCTTACGTTCAGGTGCTTTATCCGTTTTTCCCCAAAAAGTGTTTTTGCCACCGAAAAAAACCGGAAAAAATATTTTCGTCGCCCAAAAAACCCAGAAAATTTGTTTTCGTCACCAAAAAAACACAGATTCGTCGAATGTTTTTAGCAACTTATGACTTTGCCAACGGGTCATAGCCGCGGGTTTTTTTTTTTAAAAAATGTAGATTCGTCCGAAGATTTATAGCGACCCATTGGGTTCTAACGACCCATTTTTTTAACAACCTACCGACCCATTTTATTTAAAAAATACGAAAATCGAAAATTCGACAAATTTTATCAGACGACTGGTTGTAACCGCGGTTTTCTAAAAAAAACGTAGATTCCTCGAAGGTTTATAGCTAACGACCTATTTTTTTAAACAAATATGAAAACCGAAAATACGATCCCTATGGATTTACCAGCGGGTTCTATCGACTCTACAGAACGGCGCAGCGTAGCGCGCTATTATTGCTAGTACACTATTTAAATATGCTGAGGTGCTGCTCTTTCCGTTCGATAATTGTGTGCCTACGATTAAATCTTTCCTTATCTTGCGTTTGCTGTTACGTTATTTCTTTAACGTTGCTATACACGTTATGCTGCTTTACATTTAATAGATTTACCTAATGGGACGGCTGAAATTTTCGGATGCATTGCAATATTTTTTTCCTACGTATGCAATATTTTTTGACAACGCGTGAAACATTTTCTTTCGACAAACAGTGAAATGCCACTACTACAGAAATCATCATCACAGACGGTTCAGAACGCCATCGAGAGACGGTTTTGTGAACCGTCGGAATAATAATTGTGAGACCCGCTCGATGAACAGAACCTCCATGTGATTATCGTGCTATTCCTCGGATCAAGAGCTAGTACTCACATGTTTACAACAATTGGAAATCACAACCATACAATAATAATTAAGCGGAAACGATTAATACAAATAAATATTACAAGTCAGAGAATAAAGCAGCAAAAGAAGCTATGACTTGCGGTTTGCCCATCCAATCCCGCAGGCAACTAACCAGGCATAACTCCTTAGAAAAGATCGGCTCAAAAGAATCCTGCAACCTGCGACAAAAAGAGACTCGAAGCCTCGCTAGCATACACCTACAATATAATTAGGCAAGGGTGAGTACTTTACGTACTCAACAAGACTTGAGCAACACCTATCATATATGCAGGCCATTTCAAATGAGGCTACTACAGTTCATTTGCATAAAGCGAATTTGCATTTGTAAATCAAGTTATTTGCAAACGGAATTTATAAGAGCAAGTTTAATTGATAACAAGTAAGTAAAGCATAATAACACTCACAGTCCTCCATGACGTGAGCAACGAACATTCAAATTCCTGAAATCCATCAATGTCAGCCCTTCGACATAAAACACAGTTGCAAAACAAATAGAACCAAACCTTTTGAAAATAATAAAACATCTAACATTGGAATGACATCACCAAGTGCCCATGACCGCGGGCGCGGCTAATTAATTAGATTTAAACTCTGCAGAGGTGTACAACTTTACCCACAAGGAATGATCAACCTTTTTGCTCGACGCACTTCCTTAGGTGGCTAGCTAGGAGATCACACATAGTCGTTATAATACCTAG
The DNA here is from genome assembly GCA_036346375.1 of Guadua angustifolia. Taxonomy (NCBI): domain Eukaryota; kingdom Viridiplantae; phylum Streptophyta; class Magnoliopsida; order Poales; family Poaceae; genus Guadua; species Guadua angustifolia. The sequence goes on from CM070512.1 coordinate 37,083,956, forward strand.
ACGTGGCTTTGATCCAGCCCGGGACGTTAATCCCCCGCCGTAGAACTAGAAACACACACCCAAGCCGTGGATCCACTTTCACACACCCAACACAACGTTTCTAAACACGGCAGACGTACACCGGTGCATGGGTGGAAACCCGGCCAAGGCAGACCCAAACCGAATGCCTGTGCTAAGCTCCCGCCTACCAATGAACAAAGCCATGTCTAAATACATAACAAGCTATGGCTACCCCATCCTCACCCTTGTGGTTGCATGGAAATCTTGGATCAATAGCGTCCCATTGCTCGGTCCTTAATCCGACACGGGCGACACTTCACCCTACACTACGTGCAAGCTCGTCTGCACAACCGGCTATTGCCAATAATCGCCCGCATCAACACATAGTTTTCTTTTGGGTTTTTAATCAAAGTACCCGCAACCAATAGGGACATTTTCAATGTTTTCAGGAAAACAAATATTGATTTGATCATGTACATTGCTGATTCTAAAGCATGGCTAAGCAAGTTAATATGATCGCATATACCCGTGATGACATTAAGTGATGTCTATCCCTATTCTGTGGTTATCAAGGTCCACATTTCCATAATCATCAAAGGAGATTCACGAGACAACAGGCATAACTACCAAACCCACAAGATAGCAATTTACATAAAGTAATCGCATGCATGAAACAATTTGATGCACAAAAGGAATATAAAATACTGGGATCAATATGGTCAAAGGATGCTTGCCTTGCTTAATAGACGCTTACGACGAAGACGAGGATTGTGGTTGACGACGACGACGGAAATTAGGGACGTCGGGTTCTACACGTCGAAAAACAACGGAAAAATACAGCAAATACTAACTTCAATAAGGGCGAAAGAAATAGATAATAAGAACAAATAAACTCTTCACAAGAAACAAGGATTGCTCGTTATGAATTTATTAGTTTATTTTATGAATTCAAGATGCAAAGATTGTTTGGATTGATAGAATTAATCATTAGTTACAAAGTATATTGATCTTACTGTTCACAATATGAGTTCTGCCAATTCTTAATACTTACGAGTTTTGCTCTAATTGGATTCAGATTCAAAGCAAGACGAAAGAAGAATATTTTCTTATATTGCTGCAGATTATATCTTAAAGATCATTTCTAAGCTGTTCTTCACTAAATACGGATTTAGACAAGCTGCTTAGCGAGTTAATGAATAGGCTTAAACGATCTTATTAGAGTACGAATGATTTGTTCTTTATCTTTAATTGATTTTGCTTAGAATTAGTTTCATGCAAGTTAAATCTATTGATTTAGGCTACTGATAACATTTCCATTATTATTGAGAAGGTTCTGGTATTTACAAACTTCGCAATTAAAGTCCAATTGTTCTTTCTACCGAATTCTTGAATATGGTCATTTAGGGTTATTCAGCTATTAAGATTTGTATGCAAAACATGATGAATTATGGTTATTTCTTCATAATGAGATGATTTATACTTTGTATAACAATCCTAAGCTGATTCCATAAATTTTAGACTTTGGCTGATACATTATATTCATTGGTTAAAATGCTAACATAGTATCAAGGTTTACATTGCAAGAAATCAGATTGAAACGCGTAGTGAACAATTATCACTTAAGGTTATTTAACCTACAGGATTAATATGCAAACCTTAGCAAATTGAGATTATCTTTCCATATTTGGGTAGGCTATACTTTGGAGAGCACTACTGAGCTAATTTTATAAGTTTTACGATTTAGATGAGATATTATATTCATTGTTGAAATAGCTTAAGTGGCATTGTTAAGTTGACGTTATCGGAATCGGCCAAAAGTGAATCAAAAGGTTAACGCTTAAGGGTTTTGAACTAGTAAGCATAATATGCAAATCTTAATGAAATATGATTCTTTTTATAGAATATGGTAGTATAAACTTTGTACAGTGTTACTAAACTGATTTGACTGATTTTAGTATTTAGATGAGTTATTTTATCTATTGTTGAAATAGACTAAATGACCACATTTGCAAACCTTAAATCGCCAAGTTTCGCTTTTGAGTTTCTAACTACACCATACATGATCTTTGATTCATTTTTCGTGCATTAGCGAATACCATCCTAGAAAGGTTTGAACTGGTTTGGCATTATTTCAACTTCAAGTGCAATAGATTATCTAATTACTTATTGTTTTAATTAACATTTTCTTCTATTAAAAGAATACAAATTAAGTCCGATTCTAAGTATTTTTGCACACATGGATCCTTACTGTTTTTAGGGTCTTATACAAATTACATTATCATTTTGTGAGCCATTATGCTAGTATCTTGCTAATGGCCATAAAAGGGTTTAATGAGGATTAACAAGCAATTATATTAAACTTGGTTCCAAGATTAAATATTTTTGCATGATTAGGTTTATTATAATCCCAGAAGCACATAATCACTTCTTATATGATTTTATGTCATACAATCTTCATGGGTGCCCTAATGTTCATAATAGTGTTTATTCTATTCTTGACTTTAACAATTGTTCTATGATTCAAAGAATTGAATATTTTTGCATATTTGAATTCATCTCAAAGTCGATCCACACATATAAATTTATCTTATCATTTTATAGCTCAGGGTGAATAACTTTTATTTAAAGTCCATAATAGTGTGTTTGTTCCTTTCTTGATTTCAATAATTGTTCTACAACTCATAAATTGATTATTTTATATGTTTGAATTCATTCTGGACTTAGAATCACATGAATATTTATTTTATCATTTTAGTTCTTACTATTCACAAGGTTCCATTATAAACCATATTAACACCATAATCAATGTTTAATTTATAATAATCCTGTACTCCAAACATTAAATCTTTTTGTATATTTAGATTCATCCTGATTTTATATAAATATATAAATTTATTTCACTGGCCTCTAACTAAAAATGCACAAGCTATTAATGGTTACATGGGTTTCGGCCAGGAAATTGACTGGGAATAATCAGAGTACGCCTTTCCCAAGGGAAAACGCCTTCTGGCCTTTCTTCTTCAATCTCAGGCGCTGACTCACTTACCCCATCGCACAGAGACAGGAGAATAGAGGACTTCTAGGGCACGGCGAAGGTCCGGCGAATGCGAGGGCACCAGCAGCATCAGCACGGCAAGGCGCAGCTGGGGGTGAAGTTAATTCGCTGGAAGAGATACTAGAGCGGTGCGCTCACGAGCTCGGGGAGAGGCGACCATGGCGGAAGGTCAAAAGAAGAAAGCAAGGTGTGAGATCTCGAATTGGTAGCATGTATAGCATCACGGGTAGCAAGGAGTTGATTTCACCTGCTAGCCGAAGCGGAGATGGACGGAGGAGCTTCGCCCACGGTGGCCGGACTTGGGGAAGAAGAGGCGCACGGGAGCAGCCAACTTTCGCAACTAGGGTTCCAGGGGTTGTTGAGGGGATTTGATCCTTGAAGCCTGGAGATGCTCTAGCTCAGCCGAATTCGAGAATGGGTGGCTCTCATCGCTCAATTCTCCTCGCGCTCAAGCAATGAGCATGCGCCATGGACGAAGTTAGGCGAGTTCTTGGGTGGCTCGGCTGAGAGAAGAAGAGGGGAAGTGAAGGGGAATGAGGGAGGAAGTCCTTGCGAACACTGGGGTATGGTTTATAGCCAAGGATTGCAGCGCACTGAGTGGGCTTCGGTTGTCTTGTGCTTCGGGAGTAGTCGCCAGTGGAACGAACGGGCTTCGGGAGAGTTCTCAGTGGAGCGAACGGAGGTTGAAGGAAGAGCCTGGCTGCAGGGGTCCATTGTCAGTGACTGAAGTTTCTTCATTGTGCCAATGGAACGGAACAACAACGGGTGGCCCACACGTCGGTGATTGGGGTGAACTTTCTCCTTTTCTCTGATTTTATTGGTGGTCAACTAGAGGTAGAGAATGGTGAAACTTTTCGAACGAGATCTTTGAATATATTCTGATGTCTGGTAAAAGTTTCAGATTAAAATGAGTTACTGAGAAAACAATTAATATTCTGACAAGAGTGACTGCTCTAATTTCTTGTTTCGGATTTTGATTTTTGATTGAGATCAATTGAAGTCTATTATTTTTGAAACTTTGTTTTTCAAAAGAATTTGACTTCGGAATGCTTCTATAAAACTTTCATGCCAAAATATGGTTCCATCATTTTATGTAAATTCTAGCAATACATTATTTCGATTTAAAGTTATCTTTTCATTTTACTTCTTCAATATTTTATGCATAAAATCTCAATTGGTAGCTAAAATAATTTAATTGAATGATCAGGGTTCTCGTGGCAATTTTTCTAAACTTTTACTTTTTTGTATTCTTGCCTTTTTCTATTTTTCCTTCTTTATTTTCCATTTATTGAATTTTTCATGCAATGCAAAACTCCAAAGGAAATTCAAATAAAACCAATGATGCCGAGAAACTCAGAAATAACAATATTCAAACTTAAATTATTCAATTTCACTTTATTAAATTTTTGGGATGTTACAATAATTCTGTAATGAAGAAGATCATCAGAGACGGTTTTCCACCCGTCTGAGAAAATATATATCACAGACGGTTCTATTAATAAACTATCGGTGATATTTAATTATCACAGACGGTTCTCATTTTAAACCGTTTGTGATAATTAAATATCACATACGGTTTCAAATCATAACCGCTCAGGATATTAATTTATCACGCACGGTTTCCAATAAGAACCGCCTGTGATGACCTTTTTTTCTCACACCCCCAGCAGAACCTCCATTATTTATGGTGTTGTTCGAAATTTCCATTAATATTTCTACAACGATATTTATAAGGCACAACCAGTTATAGATGTTGTAATTGAATATCTACACTTCCTATATACATTGAGGCAACAGTTTGTCCGATCAGGATAGACTTAAAATATAAACATTTGTAGCGCTTTTTCTCCCTTCTTATGATAATGTTGATGGAACTCGACTAATAAATCAACCAAGACCCGCACGCAGCATGGTGAGGCGACGGCAAACACGGTCTGCTTGATCGAACCTGACACACTGGAGTGTGTGATTTGCTTCATGCCATACGAAGTGGCCTTGCGCAGCGTCACCATCGTGCCACGGTGCAGAGTACCCGGACGACATACTCTTACGCAGCGTCACCGTCGTGCCACGGTGGGAGAACATGGTACTTTGAAAAAAAATTGTAGATGTACTTCATAGATTACTCTAGGTAGCTGACGGTGACACGACGTGGCCTTGCTTCATGTCGTCCGGGTACTCTGCACCGTGGCACGACGGTGACGCCGCGCAAGGCCACTTCAATGGCATGAAGCAAATCACACACTCCAAGGTGTCAGTTCGATTAAGGACTATGGTTGCCGTCGCCTCATATGTCAGCGTGCGGGTCTTGGTTGATTTATTAGTCGAGTTCCATCAACATTATCATAAGAAGGAGAAAAAGCGCTACAAATGTTTATATTTTAAGTCTATCCCGATCGGACAAACTGTTGCCTCAATGCATATAGGAAGTGTAGATATTCAATTACAACATCTATAATCGGTCAGGTCTCAGAATATTGATGCAGAATACCTAAGTAGATGAAAATTTGAACAACAAACCATAAATAATGGAGATTCTGCTGAGGGTGTAGGAAAAACATCTGGTTCCAACAAGCAAGACATTGTTAAGTTATTACATTCAAGATGAGCAAATATGTATTAAGGATAATATCATGTGACAATATAATGAATCGAATAAACAAGAATAACCGTAAGTTTTTGACATATTTTCCGAATGAATACCATTTGACAATTGTACAACTCCAGAAGTTATTAGTCTGCGTGGAACGCGCCTTTTTTATTTATTACTTCGGTGAGCAGGAATTAACAAACTCTCCCTCTAATGTTGCTCAAATGGGTCTCAGTCAACGCAGCTGCAACCGTACTGCTATTTTTTGTATCGACGATGCTTTGCATGTTGTGGCAAACATAAAATCCACATAGGTTATTTTTCTGATCTTGCTGGTGGCACTACAAATAAAAAATAGTTTAGTTCTAGAGTCACTATTACGGGGTACCTTGTAGATCTCTTACTCTTTTTCTCTTTTTACATACCGTGCCTTGCACGGCACGATGTCCATGTAATATAGCATAGTGCAACGACAATAATGCAGCTGCTGCTTCCGGAACCGTCTAAAGTCTTAACTTATGCCAGACGGATTGCGGAATTAAGGATGGTGCTAGTCGAGCTTTCAACGGAGGATATTTCTCTCGAGCCCCATACAGACGGATTGCGGAATTATGACGACGCCGCCACTGTTTCTCGCCGTCTCCAGCGAAGTAGCTTGCCGGCCGCTAGCATCCGGATCCGGCCGGATCTGAGTCGCCCGCCGTGGAGATCGCTGCGTCGGCGGTAGCCAGCCGCACGGCAAGCAGTCCGACGTTCATGGTTTCTTTCTCTTGTCGTCCACGCACACGGTACACACTAAGTAACATTCCCGTCTCACCTCCAACCTAAATGATGCCTCCTCGCGTGAAGTACTACTGTCTTTTGATTCCTTTATTTCCGCCTTCTTTGCAGACTGCAGCCCAACACCTGTGTGCATCGATCAACACGTGAGAAGCTAGTATCGAAGTAAACAAGATCGATCGAGATGGACATCGCCAAATGGGCGATGGACACCCTGCTCTCCAAGCTGGAGAAGCTGGTGGTTGACGAATACAACCTGCAGAAGGGTGTCAAGGAAGATATCAAGAAACTCCAGAAAGAGCTGACATACATGAACGCTGCCCTCCGCAAGGTGTCCGAGGTGCCTGTGGACCAGCTTGACGAGCTGGTCAAGATATGGGCCGGGGATGTGAGAGAGCTATCCTATGACATCGAGGATGCCGTCGACACCTTTATGGTGAGTTGCAAGAAGCGTAAACGTACTGAGCCATGGAGCTTCAAGGTGTTGCTTGACAAGGCCACCAACTTGCTCAAGACTGCCAAGAGTAACCATGAGATCGGCAATGTTATCAAGGACATCATGAGCCAGGTCAAGGAGGCAAAAGAGCGCGGCGATAGATATAATTTACATGGTGTTGCTGCCAAGCCAGACACGGTGCCTGTTGATCTTCGCATAGAAGCGATGTTCAGAAAGGCAACAGAACTAGCTGGCATTGATGGGCCAAAAAATGAGCTAGCCAAGAGGCTCATGGAAGAGGATGGCTTATCGAGGCGGCAACCACAGATAATTTCTATTGTTGGATTTGGAGGCTTAGGGAAGACTACTCTTGCCAAAGTGTTGTTTGATGAGCTTCAAGGCGAGTTTGACTGCAAATTTTTTGTTTCGGTGTCCCTTAAACCTGACATAAAGATGATATTCAAGAGAATACTCAGCAAACTTGACAGGGATTACATCATAAATGAAGCTTGCGATGAGACGCAACTCATAGAAGAAATTAGAAGGCTCCTCGAGAATAAAAGGTAAATTTCTTTATGCTGCATATTCTTCCTCGTGGTAAATACAAGTTTGTCCCTTTTTTGAGAGACATAAGTATGCAATAACTAATCTTTTTGCACATTTTAATTAGCTCACCATTTTAAACTGTCATGTAGTACTTTTCCTAGCCTATGGCTTGATATATAATGTTGTACGTACTGTCAGTTGTAATATTAGAAGTTCACTGTACATGCTGTTTCGTTTTGTACAAAATAGTACGCATATTTTCTTTGAGGTCAAGTATGCATTAATTTCTTATTTGACTCTTGACTCTTTATAATAGCATGCATTAATTTAGTCAAAATGGATTGTTAGCATGATATTATTGCCTCAGAAGAAAAAGTCAATTTTATTTTTGTTATTGGATCTGTAATTCGGTCTAACCCTGCATGCATGTAAGTGATACGACTAGTAGTCACGTGCAAAAGCAAATTTGCAGCTAGGGATGACAACGGGTCGGATATCTCCCGCCCAATCCGGGACCGGATCCGGGATCAGATTTTACTATCTGGTCAGATTCGGGACCGGATCCGGATACTTGAATTTGGATTTGGGATCGGATCCGGAGCATCCAATATCCAGTAAATACGGGACGGGATCTAGATATTCGGATTTTTCCTATTCAGATATCCGGATTTTTTCTATTCGGATATCGGATCGGATATTCGGATTTTTCCTATTTGGATATCAGCAAGCCCAGCCCATTTTCATCATATTTTTCCATGTTAGCCTATTTATATTAATAATTAGTTGGTTCTATTTATTCTCATGTAGCATATTTTTTCTACGACGTTTGCTGAGTTTGATTGATATATAATTTGTTACTATAGTCATATACTCGTATGGCTTTAATTCAATATATATTACTCTATATATGCGTGCATTATCCGTATATCTTTATCCGTTTCCGATCCGAATCCGTCACAAATCTGTCCCATATCCATATCCCGAATAACCCGAATCCGTATCCGGTTCCGAATCCGGAAAAAAAATATAGGTTAGAATACGGAAAAAGCAATATCCGCTCGTATCCGATTCGTTTTCACCCCTATTTGCAGCAGGACACACTACAACACGTCGGGCTTCCGATGGTGCCTATAAATGCCTTTAAAACCTTATAAATGCCTTAAAAAGATTTTAGATGGCGTTTACATGGCGTCAAGAAAAGTAATCGGCGGCGCTTAATTATCCACGGCGTTTATAAGTGCTGTGGAAGACTCTAACTTGGCGTTTATAAGTGCCGGAGTTCCCTCTATCATGGCACTTTATAAGGGCCGGGATTCTCTCTATTTATGGCGTTTACAAGCGCCGGGGTTTTATCTAGTATGACGCTTATAAGCGCAGGGGATCCCTCTATTCGTGGCATTTAAAATCACAGGTGCACAATGACTTCCCAGGAGGTCACCTATCTTATTACTACTCTTGTCCAAGCACGCTTAACTTGTTTTTATAAGATCTAGTACTTTAGTGGAGGTATGATCACATCTGATATATAATGCGCCCCTCCTCCCCTTAACCCCGTTAAACACCCGAACACTGATTTTAAATTATTTAAAATTAGCAAACTATTGAGGTAATTAGCAAAATCATCATACGATAAGATCTCCAATTATATTCTTTTGGGCACCAATTCTAGTTTGCAAATACGAAATCCGAGCATATTTTTTAAAATAGACATAACTTTTGACTCGTACCTCCAATCGGCGCGTTCTTTGGCTCATTGGAAAGATAACGAAAAGTAGCATCTGAAATTGATAAGTGTCACAAAATGAGATGGTCGAAAAAATTTGAATTTTCAAACAAAATATCAATGAAAATTGAATTTTCGGACAAAATTTGAAATTTTAGACAAAATATCATCAAAAATGAAATATTTGGACAAAAATTATTGCAAATGGAATATTAGTTTCAATTATTTCAAATATAATATTATTTAATTTCAATTCTTTCAAATTCCCCGATGTGGTATTCACGTTTATAAACGCCGTGGTAGAGTCTACCACGGCGCTTATAAACGCCGGGGAATTCCACTCTATACCGGCGTTTATAAACGCCGGGTTACAGTCTTCTACGGCGCTTATAAGCGCCGAATTCCACTAACCGGCGTTTATAAACGCCGGTTAGAGTCTTCACGGCGCTTCACTCGCGCTTATAACGCCGGTATAGAGTGGAATTCCCCGGCGTTTATAAGCGTCGTAGATTACGACGCGCTTATAAACGCCGAAATTCCACTCTATACCGGCGCTTATAAGCGTCGTGAAGACTCTAACCGGCGTTTATAAACGCCGGTTAGAGGAATTCCAGCGTTTATAAGCGCCAGAAGATCAGAATCTGGCGTTTATAAACGCCGGTATAAAGTGGAATTCCCTGGCGTTTATAAGCGTCATGGAAGACTGTAACCCGTTGCTGAAACTCACACAGATGCTATCCTACAGCGTAATTTTACGAAAAGTTTTTTCTATATTGTTTTTACTGCCAATCAAATACTATATAAAAATGAAGAGCTTCCCTAACAAAATACCAAGCATTGTCCAAGAAGATATAAATATTTTCAATACTGCTGAATCTAAATTCAATACATTGCTATACTACCTCCATTCTTTTTTACTTGTCGTTTTGAACATCGACACGGCCTCCAATACACACCTTTAACTATTATTTTTTAATTATATGTTTGTAAAAGTTACTAAAAATATAAGGAAATAAAAGTATTTTTATGACAAAACTAGTGATTTCATTTCCATGTGAAGAATCTGAATACTTTTGTGCAAATTTGTGATCAAAGTTTAAAAACGTTGGTTCCACGCATTCTAAAACAACATCTAAAAAATTGGAGGGGGTAACATTTGTGTCAATAAAACCTGAATTCTAGTTTTCTAGAAAATTTAGATAAATTACAATTTTAAATATTTATTTTTGAAGTAAAAAAATAGAATTTTACAATCTTTTCAATTTAAAATAATATAAAATTAAAATTTCAAACATTAAAATAGAAATTTGACATATTCAACTTCAAACACAGAGCTTAAAACCTTCTAAATAACCATCTATATCATCCTTTAAATAACAAAACCGTCTAAATACCATTGTAAACTACATAAAACCGTCTAAATAACCCTCCAGGTGGTTTTGAGATTGGTATTATCACTATGGCAGACTAAGACAAGGCAATGAATCAATGCATTAAAAGTTTTAGAATGGACCCACATATTAGTGGGATACAACATTCTTCTTCCTCCTCTTTCTTTACTCTCTCTCACCCCATGTGCCATGGAAGATGAGCAAGATCCAACATGCACCCACCCACCTAACTAACATAAGGCCTATTTAGAACGCAAGGATTTCACAAGAAAAAATACAATTCCCGCTGGATTCAGGAACAAAATTTTGCATCCCAAATGGGCCTAAGGTAAGATGGTGGAATTACAAGAAGGATTAGTCGGATGCAGTTAGTAAGATTAGATCGAATACGTGTATATTGAATAAACTGTCATTTTTACATTATACAATCACAAGTCTAAAACATGTAATAATATGATAACATATATAACACTATATATATATAGACACACACACTCCTGGTGCATATACTCCCACCTCTAATATACCACTTAAACAAATATGTTATATTTCTTTATCACTTTCAGGATACTTCAATAATAATTATAAGATACTCCAATATGATAATAGCTGAAAAAATTAATTGAAGCTCTTTATTTTTGCTATATACACTTTTCCATATGTAAAAGGAGTGTATGCACAAATTATACTATAAAAAGTGGAGCATAATGAATTTTTTTCATAGAACTCACTTTAGAGTATCTTATAATCAGTATTAGAGTATGCTCCAAAGGATAAAGATGTATAACAACATCATTTAAGCGGTATACTCAGAGTGGAAGTACGTACACCCCAAGAGTATGCAATCATTTTCCTATATATATGTGTGTGTGTGCATGCGTGTGTGTACACACAAATACATACATGCACATCTATGCAAGTAAGCTTGTGTAGCGGAGGATCTGTAGTGATGAAATTAAGATGGATGACAGTATCCATCCGTTGATTGATCATTACAGATAGAACCGAAGTCGATCTTCCATGCATACATACTTCGAGTAATTAATACATGAGATCCAAAGGATGCTCAACACACATAGAAATGTACTTGTAGGGTGCAGTGTTGTAATTGTTATCGAACAAAAAAAAATAAAGAAGGGAGGTGTCACACCAAAAGAAAGTAGATGACTATGGATATGATTTTAAGGCATGTCCAGTAGTATGAAATTTGTTTTCCTCATGAACCTCGACATAAAAAGATTTTTTAGTGACATGAAGGAGAGAGAAGGCAAGAGACAGCCCAAACTATCTCTCACTCCAACATATCCATGGCACGTAATATTGAGTTTGTATTTGATGTATGTTAAATATTATCTCTACTATTAAAGTGGTTGTGGGTGGTGGATACAATTGTCGTATCTACTATTGAAGATGCCTATTTAAAAATTATAAAGCATAAGTCATACATATTTGGGAAATGAACACATTTAATAAAGATGGCTTATAAATTTGACTGGGATGGCTTGACTATTAACAACATTTAGCTGTAAATTATTGACAACTATTTCCTCCCAATGATATATAGTCTATACTCTATACTATGATTAGTTGAATACCCATGCGTTGCAACCGATCTCAAGTAAACCTAATATAAGTTCTAAACTTAGGAAACGAATATGCATAAGGTTATTATCCCTACATATGACAGTGTCATACATAATTTGCATCCAATGAACATGCAACATAGAATCTTGTACACATATTTATCCACAAAAGATCCCACTAACTCAAGAGATGGGGAAGTAGACAGCAGACCTACCACCACCACTAAGTCCTTTTTTTATAATAGTAAAGATATATGATATTCTACTAGATCAATGCACATGCGTTGCTACAAAAAATAAAATTAGTAATGAAACATAAAGATCAAGCAATAAAAAAAATTATGCTACAAGATCAAACACTATTTCTCATCTATTTCTTCCGATTACAAAAGTTTTTATGGTTTCTTCTCCGGTATGAATTAAAACCAAATATATTGTACGTAGCAATATATATTACTAATCTCAAAAATCAATCAATCAATCATTTTTATTCCTTTTTACAATTTATATTACCAGCTCGCGTTCCTCTTCCTCTCGCCATGCCCGCAGCATGCGCTTCTCGGCGTCGTCGACCTCGTCTTCCTCATCGCCTCGCTCATCCTTGTCATCCACCGCCTTCGCAGGGGCGACACGGGGGCTTCCCCTGAGCACGAGGTGCTGCTGCCGAAGCCACCGCCATTCTAGACCACTGGCCGCTACGCGGTCGCACTCGGGGCATCCGCCGTCTTCACCGCGGCATCCGCCGTTCTCGCGCTCGTGTTGTTCCTCCTGCCGAGCACGCCATGGCGCGCTATGGAGTCCGCCTTCCTCGTCGCCCACTTCGTCGCGACGCCATGGCCGCGTGGTCAGTCGCCTTGGAGAAAGGGGCCACCGCAGCCACCCAGCCTTTGCACTCCGCGTCTTCTGGATCGCCACCGCCCTCGGCGTCGCGCTCTTCTCTGCTTCGGCGGTGGTCCACTGCGCCGACAGTTCGCTGCTCTTCCTAGATGACCCTCTCGCCTTTGCCGGTCTACTCGTCTCCATGCCTCTGGCGTACCTAGCCATCACTGGCTTCACCGGCCATGACGCTGGAGTACATGAAGGTGAATAAAAAAACATCAGCGCCGAGGCGCCCACCACGTTGTGCGCCACCGCGTCATTCCTCTATCTCGCGACGTTCAGCTGGATCAACCCGTTTATCTCCAAGGGGTATGCCAATGACTCTCTCACCGTTAACGATGTCCCACCGGTGTCGCCGGGCAACCGCGCCGAAGCATCGTACACTTTGTTCACGTCCAACTAGCTGGCGCTGGGGTCACGGCACCGTGAGGCGTCGTGCTCGGCCGCCCTTCGCCGCGCGATTACTCGATCATGCAGCTTTCGGCCTCCTGCGCCTCGCAGCCATGTACATCGGTCCGTCACTTATTGATCAGTTCGTCGAGTTCATTTGCCGTGGCGGCACAACATGGGAGATCTTGAATGAATTCCCTTTATTAATTCTGTGAAAACTGTACAACATATATAGAGTATAAAAGAAATGATTGGCCGGCTATTAATTATCAGCAATAATCAGGGATTTTGCTATAATAATCAACTATATTTAGAGGGATATGGCTGGCTATAAATCGGGAAAAAATAATTAGCTATAATGATCGGCCATTATTGGAGATATGACACCGGGGGGAGGGCTTGGAAGAACGGGCCGCTGCTACCAACTACAAATTTATATTAGTAGAGATATTGTGTGTTATACTAAATAATATAGCACAAATGAAACAATTGTAACAAACAAATATTAAAATTAAACATAATTGGAAAGCGGCTCAATCAAGAAAAAAGAGAATGCTAAGAGGGAGTAGCTAAAGCAACTGACACTGAAAGTTCAAAAATAATCTGAAAGGATTATACCATATGTTCTGCAACTATATGTTTTTGAAGTCATCACTTTTCTAGCGCCCTGACAAACTTTTTTTTGCAAATATGGCTTCATTCTAAACATAATTGCAAAAATAACCCCATCACCGACCGCGAAAGCACCAACAGACGACACGTGTCGCCTGCCACACTCCCTCACCAGGGAAGGAGCTACTGAGCTATAGGACATTGGTAGCTTCGGTGTTCTACTGGCACTTCTATGGTCGGGAATGGGGTATTTTTGCAATTGCATTTGGAAGGATGCCAGATTTGCAAAAAAAAAAAAGAGTTTGTCATGTGCTAAAAAAGTCCTTGTTTCTATGATTTCTACGTATAGTTCTTTCTTATACATATGTTTTTACTATTCAAAAAACACAATAGCATATGTATAACCAAATCATTTAAACATGCTTTAAAAATGATGTCCGTATTTGCTATAAAGACAACACAATCATATATGTGTAGCTAAATCATGTAAACTATATGTGAAGCTAAATCATTTAAACATAGTTTACGTGTAAGTGTACTAGCCACCTTGCCCTAGTTAGGGAAATGACAAGAAAACATGCCGTTAGCTTGGTAATATAAATTTTGGTTCACATAGGTATATCCACCGTGAAAAGTCAAACTGGACTACTCTACTTGACACTTCCTGCAATACTACTACTGTTCGGCCATAATATCTTCTGTTTGCTCCGATTCGATATGAACTGAACCAAAAAGAAAAGAAAGAAAAATGGACCAGCTATTGTGGCTTGGTCATCTTCGTGAAAGAAAGCTTGTGATATGATACCGATCGATCGCCAGCGTGGATCTGGTGGAGCTAGGTATTTCTAGCTTCATCAGATCTGTGAAGCTGAAGCTGTGAGTACATTAAGAGTGTTTAGATAGGTCATCTTGTCTATATTTTAGACCAAAAATATAAACTTAATTCACTTTATTTTAGTCTACAAGTTTCAGATCTCGGGTGAAACTAGAATCTGAAGCTTTACCAAACAGGCCTTTAATCATGAGAAATTTTATAGTGGATAATATAGGTAGTAAGCAGTAGTAGTAGAAATTAAATTTAATCATCCATTCCTTAAGGGCATTTTAGACTTTTTCTATCTATTCATCAGGGGTATTTTAGATTTTTCCTAATTCATTCCTAGTTTTGGATTCGTTACTTGGTGATCTTCAGAGGTTTCTTATCCATTCATCTGCTATTCATCAGGACCATAGGACATGTTTTACTGTAGAGGATAAATAGTATGATGGATTTTTTTTACTCTTTTACCTCTTGCTGAATTTTACTACAAATACTACAGATGGTAGTATAACTAGATCTAAATTGATTGCAACCATACTACAGATGGTAGTATAACTAGATCTAAATTGATTGCAACCATTAGATTCAAAGGAATGGGTGGTCTATGTTGAGTTTAATCCACCGTAAAAGAGCTCTTAATCATATGATTGGCTTCTAGCTTCAAGCTTCTCCTGCAATGCAAATCTTTTGTTCTAAACTCACACATCAGGATCTACTACCAATACTGCAGGTGGTAGTATAACTAGATCTAAATTGATTGCAACCATTAGATTCAAAGGAATGGACGGCTTATATTGATTTTAATCTACTGTAAAGAGCTCTTAATCATACGATTGGCCTCTAGCTTCAAGCTTCTCCTGCAATGCAGATTCTTTTGTTCTGAACTCACACATCAGGATCAGATGACACTAGATGGCTTGTATTATCTTATTATCTGAAGCACATATGCAAGCTACTATATATTTATATCATGTCTGAATCGAAGCTATAACTTGTAGTGCTATCGGGACACCACCATGCCAACCACTGCTAATTCAGCTATGCATTGGATTGCATCGATTTTCAGCATAGCATGCGCCCTTGCTGGCTGCTAACCTGTGACGACTCCGGCATGGTTGACCAAGGATTCCCAGGGTGGTAGTAGCAGTAGCTTTCTCACTTAATTTACCCTCACTGACAAGGCATTTGCAACAGTAGTGCAGTAGAGAAAATCTCGCGCTCATCCTCTTGGCTCCTTGTTTCTATGATGTGTTGGGGTGGGCGTAATTGATTTGTCGTTTGCGTACTTGTTGATTGCTGCATCAGTTGGTTTCTCTCTTTCATGTTTTATATTATTCTACCACCTTGTTTTTCATAACATCTTAAGCATTTGCCCGTGCATCTTGCAAACACTTTACTACTAATCGACAATACCATTTTCAAGATATGATGCATCATGCATCAGAATTTATTAGTTCTCTCTTTTTGCGTAGTTGTTTCACATGATTATATACATCATGTTTTACTAATGTGACTGTACTACACTACTTACTGTAGGTGCTTATGTGTGATTGATGATATATGGGAAGAGCAGGCGTGGGATATTATCAAACTTGCTTTGCCTGAAAGTAATTGTGGAAGCAAGATAATCACCACCACCCGCAAAAAGGGTGTTGCAAAACATGCTGGTGGTGTTTACTCTAAGGAACTGCTTAACATGAGACTATTTGGCTATAAAGATAGGTGTCCACCTCATTTGACCGAAGTCACTGCAAACATCTTAAATAAATGTGGCGGTGTACCATTGGCCATTATTACTATAGCAAGCCTACTAGCTAATAAACCGACGCCACAAGAATGGGAGAAGGTGAATAAGTCTATCGGTACAGGAATGGAAAAAAGCCTTGATGTGGACAAGATGAGTAAGATATTGAGTCTCAGCTACAATGATCTTCCCCCTCATTTGAAGACTTGCTTGTTGTATCTAAGCAAATATCCAGAAGATATGGAGATTGGCAGGAATACTTTGGTATCGAGTTGGATAGCAGAGGGTTTCATTACCTACGAGGGACAAGCTGCAGGGGCACGCTTGCAGGAGGTAGGAGAGTCTTACTTCAACGAGCTCATTAACAGAAGCTTAATCCAGCCAGTGGAGAGATACCATCGTCAGGAAGATGGGCAGGTGCATTCTTGCCGAGTGCATGACATGGTGCTTGAGCTCTTAAATCAGTTGTCAGCTGAAGAAGGCTTTGTTACCACGTTTTTTGCAGATGGTCAGCAAGCTGCAGGTACATATTCAATGCAGAAGAAGAAGATTCGCCGGCTATCCCTCCACAATAGCGGCAATACCTTTGCTTCGCCGGAAGCAAGAGAGCGGTTGTCCCAAGTGAGGTCTCTTACTGTCTTCCTGTCCACCCCTGTCAAGCTTTCCAGTTCTTCGTGTGTTACAGCTAGAGGACTGCTATGATATGGAGAACTTGCATCTTAAAAGTCATCTTAAGGATCTCGGCAACTTGCGTCTCCTGAGGTTTCTTCGGCTATACGGTATAATGGAAATCCCCGAGAGTATAGGGAATCTACAATTTCTGCACACGTTGGACGTTACAACACGTTTTTCTTATGGAGATGTACGGTTGCCAAAGTCTTTTGTTAACCTAGGACAACTGGTGCGGCTGGTCTGTCATGGAGTGGGACTGCCACATGGTGTGGCTCTAGGTAATATGAAATCTCTGCAGGAGGTGGTAGGCATCAAGGTCGTCACCGAGTACGAAATGCAAGAGATTGGTAGTCTGACTAAGCTGAGGGTCCTTCATATGATGGTCAATAACGATGCGAAGAATAATGGGAATTTCAGGGAAGCCTTGCTCAAGTGTCTGCAGAGGTGCAACAAATTACAAGACATAGAGATAGATATTCCCGTGGATTTCATGCAAGGGGTTCCTTCGGGTCTCCAAAGGTTCTATAGCAGTAACTTATTTGAGGCATTCCCAGGGTGGATAAATTCGTCGCTCTCCTCCCTCACCACCGTACGCATCGTCGTGAATACCTGTATGAGGCAGGAGTACCTTGACACACTTGCAGAATTGCCCTCTCTTCTCTTTCTCAATCTAGAAGCAAGTGTTGATTGCCCGAAACGAAAAGACAGGATCATCATTCGTAGCACTAGATATGCATTCCGGTGTCTACAACATCTTCACATTCATACATGCTGTACGGGGCTCACGTTTCAACCAGGGGCTATGCCAAAGCTTCAAAGGCTTTGTTTTATGTTCAGAGCGTGTCAGACCAAACTTTTTCGTGATGGATTTGATTTCGGCTTGGAGAACCTTCCTTCTCTCAGGCATGCTACATTTTTCTTAGCGGGGTATTTTGAAGATGAAGAAAAGTATGTACGAGAAGCAGAGGCTGCTGTTCGGAAGGCATTTAATGATTATCCAAACCATTTAACTCTTAATTTGATTTAGCCCTCCATATGAAGACTGAAGAGTTACTGGCTTTAGCTTATATTCCTCCTCCGAATCAACATTTAACTGTCCATATATGCTTTCTTGCTTGTTTATAATTGATTACATTTTTTTCTATTTTTCGGGATGATCACCTCACATAATGATATAAACTAATATAAAAGGTACTTAGAAGGTTGCTCCTCAACCGATCGATTATCTAATTCGTCAGTCTTTTCATCCCTTCTTTTAAATTTTGAAACAGTATTTTCCATTTTTTCCCTTTTGATCTCTCTCCCCCGGCCAAACTCAAACACCCTGTTAAAAAAGATTATCTGTTTTGTAAAAAATAAAAATAAAACAAATCTTCGGGCTGTGCATGTTTCCTACTGCTCGATGGGTGTTGTCACCTAAGAATCTAAGGTTAGAGTTGTGGAATATTGAAAACAACGGCCATATTAATTTGTAGTTAGATTTATTAGTCAACTTATGTTCTGAATAAATGATGTTTTAGTATTTTATACTTTAACCAAGGCCAATTTACAAAAGATCAAATTAACCTCTCTTATTAGACTACTTATTGCTATTGGATAGCGTTTATTACTCTAGTCTATAGCGGTGATTGATCTCGGAAATAGTCAAAGGGAAAGGGTATATAAGGAAAAGTGGATGAAAAATCATATCGAAATTATAGAATGACATGGATTAAGGAACAAAATTTGAAAGCTAGAATTTATGTAAGCACCAGTATTTTACGTGTCCTTATGAGCCCTAGCTAATTATGCAAGCTCTGAACAAACAACCTGTTAATCAATAGTTGTCAAAATCTGTCATCTGTACCCATTCTATAAATGTTCATTAGCAAAGACAAAATTGTCTACACAACACTATAAATTTGTGGTGTTTGCTTCAGGACAATATCTTTTTATATCTTTGTCAAAAGACATTGAACTTTTATAGCTCTTTGACCTAGGCTGAAAAAGGAAAGGGCATGTGAGTAAAAAGTCTGTTTTGTCCCTAACCCATTTCTTCTTCCTCCTCTTCTCTTCCTCCTTATCTTCTGCTCTTCCCCATCTTGCATCCATCTGCACCACATAGCTTCTCCATAGTCCTTGCAATCTTTCCACCGCATGAAAGTGCGAGCTGTCATTTCTACAGTTGAGGGGCACCGGCAATCATTTACAAAAAAAAAATTCTCTCTCCAACTCAACCAAAAATAATATTTGAATGGGTAGAGTATCCTATGACAGAGCCACCGGATTTTCGTGTTTTTGGCAAAGATACACTTGTCAATTACAAATAAATCTAAAAAATATTAGATGTTTAACATGCCAAATTATGTGCTCTTGCCAAAGTTGTGCAAAAATATGGCCATGTGTGTACATTGGACAAAACAACAAATATGTGCATGGATAGTTGAAATGCAAGTCTTTTCTCACGTCTTTTATGCACAGTATACAAATGATCAATTTTTTTCCATGTGCACAGATTGTAGATCTATGAATTTTTTGAAATGCACAAGTGCACAAGCCAACATGCACCCATGTGCATAAAATCTTTATAAATCATTTTACATAATTATTCAATAAGCATACTTGTTATTACTGGCTAAGATTTAATTCTCTTGTTGTTTCTTCCGCAGGAAAAGGAAACATGTGACATGCTCTACAGGAAGAAAACATGTAGCACATTGCTCATCACACTCATTGACTATGGGTCACTGGCTATGCTTATGCGTATTGTAATTTCCACGAAACCCTATCATTTCGTTTGGAACTTAAATTATGTTTTACATATTTGAACTTGTAATGGCTTGACATTTGTGGTAGGTAGCGTGAACTATGGTGTTTTTTTTTTGGCATCCGTTGTGTGATTGTGAGCTGCAAGCTCAACTGCAAATTGGTTTTGGTTCTCTTTTCACGACACAATTATAAGGATCACAAAACACATATTGTCAAATTATTGATCGCACAACACATTCATTGTATATCTCTATCGGCAAGAACAATGTAGAAAACACTACAATTTCACCAAATGCATAAATAGTAAGAATGCATAGATGAGATTAGAATGCACAATGTAATGAGAAAATAATATGAATCATTACGCCCTTTGAGAATTTGCCATCTTTAAAGATATGCTAAAAATTCGATGCTATTACTAGACAAAGTGAAGTAGACGATTAACAAATAGAAAGGGACAGATTCATCCTAGAGATATCTGTTATTAGTCAAATGGGGGCAGATGTGCTTTTCTAAGAAACAAGGTGGGGTTGCAAAAGTCCCATCTCATTATGGACCAAAAGGGGCTGGGTGCCCCCTCGCAAAAGAGGGTCGCAGTGACCAGGCCTGGTGAAATGTCCTATCGTCGTCCCAATTTGGGTAATCCACGATGTCTTCATTTTATGAAGAGAAATCATTAGTTATTCATTAAGGTTAATTTGATTCAATGACCGGAGTTCCGCGAGGATATATAGCTCGGAGACGACGAACAAAAATGCGTTCATTTGCCTGCGAAGTAGTACCATGAGGGAAAGGTGAAAAGAACCCCCATAGACCATACATATTGGAATCCTATATCTTTCTTATTCCTCTTCTTTCTTTGGGTGTAAACAAATAGTACGCCCCTCTACTAAAGTGGGTTGGAAAGCCTGTATGCCTAATCCATGCAGGGTAGGTGCTCTATTCAACAGTACAGGATGTCCCCGCATAACTTCTTGTCATATCTACCAAAACAAATACGATTGCCTCAGCAGGATTTTCCCTTCCCAATCTGATTAGAATATCATTAAGTGGCAGAATTTTTTTCTAGGAATGTCTTAGATTTTGCATTTTGATGAGCCTCGTTTTGTTTTCATTAGTCCTTCAAGCAAGTGAGCCAGTCGCGGTAGGTCTTTTTAGATCGGATAGATTCGAACCGCAATTGACGATATTGTAGGGGAGGTCCTGCGGCAAATAGCTCGATGCCAGAATGATAAAAAGCTTAACACCTCTTATTTGACTATTTCACTATTTTAAATACGAAAAAGCTAGAATGAACAGTGCAGTAGCAATAAATGCGAGAATATTGACTTCCATAACCTCTTTTTTTTCACAATCCTAAAATAAAGTAAGTCCTTTTTTAAGTACATGCCAATCTCGAAAAATTGCGTTTTGCCAGATGGATTCTTTAGAAAGATTCCCGATAAAGTTCAGTATAATATTTAGTTAGCACTCAAGTGTACGGCATTCTTTGTCCGTCCAGATCGCGGCACTAGTATCTACAGGACCCAAATTGTCAATACTGATATATGATGACTAATAAGACAATTCAACAGAGATTAGTTGAACAATCTGACAGCACAAGGGCATGTTACTCACATTTAGATATAAGCTACCACAGACAATAATAGAGGAGATTGACAATTAAAACTTTTTAGTCAATTAATATCATACCCTATGCCTAAAACACTGTAGAGGCTCACGGTTTCTCCTGTTCTCATGGGAGCACACCCAGGCAATGTGAGCATGGTTTGCACATGAAACACAGTGATGCACCTTTGCTTACAGCTTGGGGAGAATGTTGTTATGAATAGCACTTGTCTTGATCATGAGGCCAATAGGCCAATATATACATGTGCACAAGGGCATACAAGGAAAGCCTATACAAGGCAACATTTATACAAGGTATTAGCAATCTCATATATTAGGAAACCAGGATATTGTCTAACACCCCCCCCCCCCCCTCAAACTCATGGTGGATCTACAACACTGAGTTTGGAGAGATAAAAGTTATGATGAGCTCTAGTTTGTGTCTTCGTGAAGAAATCTGCCAACTGAAGCTCTGAAGGCACATATTGGAGAGCCACAACCTGATCCTGTACTTGTGACCGCATATAAGAAGCATCAACACCAATATGCTTTGTGAGCTCATGCTTCACTGGATCTCGAGCAATGCTAATAGCACCTGTACTGTCTGATAAAAGAGGAGTCGGTGTAGAGACAGACACACCAAAATCCTCAAGTAACCACCGTAACCAAGTAACCTCTGCTGTCAAAAGAGCCATAGCCCGCAACTCAGCCTCAAGATTTAACGAGATCGCCAGATGCTTTTAGTCTTCCAAACAATGAGAGAACCACCAAGAAAAACACAGTAAGCAGAAAGAGACCGACGATCAGAGTGATCACTAGCCCATGTAGCATCAGAGTATGCCTGGAGCTGTAAAGGGCTGGAGCGTGGAAAGAAAAGACAGCGAGAAATAGTTCCACGAAGATATCGTAGAACACGAAGAAGATGACTATAGTGGAGCTGAGTGGGAGTAGAAACAAACTGACTCAAGATATGGACTGGATACGAAATGTCAAGACGAGTGACACCAAGGTAAATAAGACTCCCAACAAGATGGCGATAGCGAGTAGGATCCTCAATAGGTTCACCGTCAGTAGATCGAAGGTGAACATTGAGCTCCATGGGAGTCTCAACTGTACGCTCATCAGTAAGAGAAGCACGATCAAGAAAATCCTGGATATACTTCTCTTGGGAGAGAAAGAAACCCTCAGATGTAGAAGAGACCTCAATCCCAAGAAAGTAGCGAAGAGGACCGAGATCGGACATGAGAAACTGCTCATTGAGACGAGCCTTTACAAAGGCAATATACTGAGAATCATCTCCAGTAATGATCATGTCATCAATATATAGAAGGAGAAGAGTGCGACCACGAGAAGAAGTGTGAACAAAGAGCGCAGGATCATGAGCACTTGCAGAGAAGCCAGCTGCAGTGATCACAGAAGAAAATCACTCAAACCAAGCACGAGGGGCTTGCTTGAGCCCATAAAGAGAGCGACGAAGCCGACAAACCATGCCCTTAGGGACAAAATACCCCGGTGGTGGCTGCATATAGACCTCCTCATGCAGCTCACTATTAAGAAAGGCATTTTTGACATCAAGTTGAGAGATAGACCACTCACGAACAGAGGCCACATCAAGGAGAGTGCGAACAGTGGTCATGTGAGCCACAGGAGCAAAAGTCTCATCATAATCACGACCATGCTCCTTCTGAAAACCACGTGTCACAAGACGAGCCTTGTAGCGCTCAAGAGAACCATCAGAGCAAGTCTTAATTTATAGACCCACTTGCATGTAATGGGACGGACACATGGAGGAAGTGGAACAAAATCCCACGTGCCAGTGCGCTCAAGGGCAGCAAGCTCCTCCGCCATCGCATGCTGCCATTCCTGATGGATAACAGCATCATGGTAAGAAGTCGGCTCGGCTAGAGCAGCAGCAACAAAGCCAAGACACTCAGGAGGCCGAATAGACTACCGATCGCGAAGAGCGTAACGGGGAGGAGACATTGAAGAAGATGGCTCATCAGAAGAGGATGGCACATCAGAAGAATCCTCAGCTCGAGGACGACGAGTGTAGTATAGAGGATAGGAAGGAATAATATCAGAAGAAACCTTTGGAGGAGAGGTCGGTGGTGAAGGAACCAACGATAAAGGAGACGCCGATTGAGAAAGAGGAAAAGTGACAACTGGAGTATCAGGAAAAGTCAGAAAAGACAATGGTTCAACAATGGATGTAGGTGAAGAAGAAGAACGAGGGTAGAAGGGACGAGACTCATCAAAAGTGACATCACGTGAGATCCGCATGCGTCGACCAACAGGATCCCAACAACGATATCCCTTATGCTCAAGATCAGTATTCCGTAAAGACGACTCAACAGATCGACGAATACTTGGTGTGTTCACGAGGTGCAAGAAGAACATAGCACACACACCCAAAAAGACGAAGTCCAGAATAATCAGGAGGCATGCCACAAAGACACTCCATCGAATCCCACCCTTTAGAGCGTAAGAAGGTTGGATATTGGTCAAGTAGGTGGCATGGAAACAATTTCACGGCCGTAAGTGAGGCGGAACAATGAAGCAAGCATAAGGGCACGAGCTGTCTCAAGAAGATGACGATGTTTGCGCCACCACACCATTCGAGCATGAGCACCGTGACAGAAAATCGAGAAAGAGTGCCCTGTGGCAAGAAAACCTCAAGAGCTCGACAAATACTCCCTGCCGAGTCAAGACGAAGAACTCGAATGGGAGAATCAAACCGAAAAGTAATCATAGTGGCAAACTTCTTATAGATAGATAAAGCCTCACTACGAGAGGACATAAAATATATCCAAGTGTGGCGAGAGAAATCATCTATAAAAAGAATATAATATTTATGACCCCTTTTGAAACAAAAGGAGCCGGACCCCAAACATCGTAATGAACAAGATCAAAAGGACGCTAGAGATAGACTCACTAGAATGGTAGGAAGTTGTAGGCTGTTTGCCAAGCTTACAACCCATACAATGTAAAGAGGCATTACTGCATACGAGCCTAAAAGACCACGCATTTAACTAAAGAAGATGACATGAACCACAAAGATGGCCCAAACAAGGATGCCACCGAGCAAAAGCCCCAGAGAAGAAGCAACAGATGTCAAGCAATAGAGGAAACAGAGAGATCGGGCAGAGGCAATGGAAGGTAGATGAAGCTACCAAGCTCCCAAAGACACTGGAATCATGGCGGCGAGGGCCACCCCAACTAGAGCCCGTCATGACGATCCCAACACAACAAGAGTCAGAATCAAGAATAACCCGACAACCATGATCAGTAAGCTGGCCGGCGGATATGAGCTGCATGGTCAGTTTAGGAATATAAGAAACAGCAGGAACATGAAAAGAGGATGACGAAAGAGTGCCTCGCCCTGCAACAGAAAGAGAAGTACCATCTGCGGTTTGCACAGTGGTAGGAGCAACTAGAGGACTAATGGAATGTAAACTCGTGGGATCAGATGTCATATGAAAAGAAGCTCCAGAGTCAAGAATCCATGGTGTGATACCTAATGAGATGGGTGGTCTCTCACCGAAGATCGAGTAGCGTAACCAAATTAACTGCTCGTGTAGAGGCAGCCATGCGACGCAGTAGCATAAGAATCTCCTGAGTGGAGTCAGAACCAACAGAAGTCTGCTGAGGAGAAGCTTGCTGAGGAGGAGTCCGCTGAGAGGAGACGCCAGAGCCTTCATTGCTTTTAGGAGGACGGTTACTTCGACGAGCAAGATCCTTCTTCTTCCTAGAGCGTAATCGCCCACATGGCCATTTTTGTCACAGTAGGTACAGTGAAGACCACCCCCAGTAGCCGAAACTGGAGTAGGCGCCACTGACGGAGGAGTAGAGCGAGGCACCGCCAAGACCGAGGGAGACACCAGTAAACCTGCACCACGAAGACGAGTTTCCTCGGTACGAATAGCAACAAGGGCCTCCAACAGGGTCACACGAGGATGACGAGCACGCAACTGGGCACGAATCTGCTCAAATTTAGCTCGAAGACATGTCAAGAAGTCGTAGATACGACGAAGCTCCAAATGAGAGTGCTGACGTTGACAACATTTGCAAGGGCGGCAAACCTCCGGACCTAGTGAATCAAGCTGACGCCATACCGAAGATAGCTGCGCATAGAACTCATCCACAGTAGAATCACCCTGCTGTAGTGATCGCTTCCTCCGCACAACAAAGAAGGTAAAGAGAGTCACCAGCAGGCTCATAACGATCACGAAGATGCGCCCACATCAACTGTGCCGAAGATAAAGCAACAATGTCACCAGTAAGATGCACCTCCATGCTAGCAACCAAAATAGCAGAGGCACGAGCATCTTCATCAACCCATGTCTTGTAAGCAGTAAACTGAGTCTGAAAGGACTCCACAGCATCCGTATAATCATCAGAAGCCTGAGCAGTATCATCAACCTCCTTGGAAAGAACAGGCATGGCAGGAGTAGGACGAAGCGGACAAGATAGCTTGCCGGTAAGAAACTCCCAAAGACGCTGACTACGCATGTGAAGATGCATATGAAGAACCCAGTCTCGATAATTGAGACCATCAAAGATGACCGGGCAGCGAGGAACGTAAACAAGGTTCGAAGAAGATTTACAACATTTTTTTGCAAAAAACCCGAAACCGAATTAAAAAAATTGTCGGACCTGAAGCCAATTAAGAAAAAGAGCTCCGATTGGATTTCAAATCCGATCGGCTCTCTGGTCCAAGAGGAGGCGAGCAAGAAGATGGCGGCGGCAGGTGACCGGTGGCTGGCTAGCCCGCGGGAGAAGGCCGGTGGTCGACCAGAGAAGCTCCGGCGTCGGTGGAGACTCGGTCGGCTGGGGCGACCGCGCAGACGACGCGAGATGAAGAAGGCCAAGCGGGGCGCGCGACGATGAAGACCGGGCGGCGCACGCGACGATGAAGACCGGGCGATGCGGACGACGAAGCGCATTGGAGAGCAGGCTGGATGGACGGCGGACACGAGCGACGGCTACAAATCGGACCCAGGCCGGTCTAAAAGCCGAGCAGACGGGTCCGGAAGGCAGAGACGCGACACGAAGATCGAGGACGACAGCGCAAGACGAGGCGGCTGGCTCGAGCCGCGATCCGTCGGAGGACGACACGAGCAGAGGAGAGATGAGCGCAAGTGCAACGCCCAGGAAGTATAACCCTAACCCTAATGCTCTGATACCATGTTATGAATAGCACTTGTCTTGATCATGAGGCCAATGGGCCAATATATATACATGTGCACAAGGGCATACAAGGAAAACCTATACAAGGCAACATCTATACAAGGTATTAGCAATTTCATATATTAGGAAACCATGATATTGTCTAACAAATGTAGCCTGCAATTTGACAACAAATCGTGTGTGCATGCTATTTTCACAGAGCTGAACAGTACAGTAGAGACTAATGAGACCAAAAAAATCAAGAGTTATTGTACCATCATGCACACAAGCCTCCTGCACATCCCTGACAGCAGCCTGCTCAACAATGTTCCTCACCAAGAAACAATTGATAGCCTTGCCCTATTTAACAGAAATCATGCACTCAAATTCAAAATACTGAAGGGTGCACAGTAAAAACAAATACCCCTCATATCACATCACGGAAAGCACCTTCACAGCAAGCACCTTCAGACTCCTTTGTACAAATATGTTAGCCCGTGACACATGAAAGAAACATCTTTCCCTAAACCATTCTTTGCTAGTTATATTTACACGACCTACCATACAACCTATGATTTTAAAGCATATCTAAGAAAAACATTTACCTCACTCAATGCAATCCAAATGTCCATGGCTGGAGCCCACACTATCATGACACTCAACAGAACTGCCTCCCTAAACCAAGGCAATTAGCATCATCAATTCATCGTACATTCGAACAACATTCATTCCATCAGCAACCACAGCTAACTAGAACAATATTGTACATGACCTGGTCTCGCAGATGATAGTTGCAAAACTTGCTACCTGAATTTGCCACGACCACCAAATCAGCAAACTTGACCGTCCAACCTAATTAGAGAATGTGGAACAAAGTTTCATGTTTACACAAATACAACCAACTAACCAAGACCAGGGAAACCATTCCAGGACTGTTGCGGGCTGTGAAATCCATTTGGTCTTTTTGCTCATGTTTTGGCAAAACATGAGCTAATCTCAGAGATTCTTCTTCCTATATTGGACGCATTGTGGAATCATACTTTATGGGGGAAAAAACAAAAAGCGTCAAAACCTGCTACTTAAGAGTTCAGCACAGGAGGTCCCCACTTGTAATTACGTACTACTCCTAAACCAAAGCATGAAAATTCTTATGCTAAATGACGGCGGCAACTAACCCTGTCGCTACCATAGCCTTTAGCCTTTGATTGAATCTTGTGGAAGCTTAAACACGAATGCAATCCAAATTTTCATGAACAGTCACCTACATTCGAATCTGTATAAGCTGAACGCATTGAAGGGTGCAGGCCGTAGCAATTCTGAAAATATTTAGGGAAAAGCACATCAAAATACCCCAGAATGATCAATGGTGGCCAAGTATGCGAGCATCCAGGTTAGGCAAGCGTATCACCATGTACAGGAGGAAAGAAACAGCCACACATGAAACAAAAAGTAAAGAGGAAGGAGTGTAAGGTACTGACGAGGAGGAACATGCAGTAGAGTGTGGCGCAGCCGGCGGCGGCGATGCCGAGGGACCCCGCGAGCCAGCCGACGGTGCAGAAGGCTTAGGGGAGGCCGAGCACCCCCGTGCCCACGATGAACACCACCACGTTCCCGAGAGTCTGCGCCCACGTCGCCCCTCCCATGCGCCCCCCCCATCCTCCCACGCCAGCGGCGGCGCCGCCCCCTCCGTCGCCAGCGAGCAGCCGCCGGCGACGAGGAGGGATGCCGTCGGGAGGTCACGGTGTTCCCTGGATTGGTCGAGTGATCGGTTTGTCCTGTGGGATCCGGAATTCTGGTAAATTTGCCTCACGCAACCTCAGTTAAATTTGATCACTAAAGGTGTGTATGGTAGGGTAGAACTGAGTATTTCTAGTTTCACCAGTTTTATGGAGCTAGAGTTGTAAGTATATTAAGAGTGTTTAGATAGATCATTTTGTTTATATTTTAGACCAAAATTTTAAGTTAATTCACTTTATTTTACCCTACAAGTTTGTGATCTCAGGTGAAGTTGGGATCTGGAGCTCTACCAAACAGGCCCTAAATTAACTAGTAATTTTTTGGCTAAAGATTGGTAAAAAAATAAACTAAAAAAAATCAATGAGAAGAGAATCTTATCAAAATTTAATAGCAAATCAAATATTTATTAAATTTTGTCAATAATATGAAATTTTGGTAAGGTAAATATTGTTAACCATTAGGAACAAACCAAACAAGCTCTAACTTCTCATTTGGAGCGTCAGAATTTTTCCAATGCTAGTCGAAAGTCGGTACCTCGTGACGGATAAAAATAATATTGATTAGTATGTTAAGTTATTATTATTGGACTTAGCTTATGCTACACTCATAACTCTGACAAAGTCTTCCCATGCACCATCTCAACCAACACCATTGGTCTGCTATTGAGCTTTGCTCATCACACCTTTAGCTTTGTTGCCATTGTTTGCATGTACCTCGACCGCACATCATGAAAGGAATGAATGGAAGGTTGTTGGGTTAAATATTGTATTTATTTAGTAGTTAATTTGTTTGTTATGGAGGGATTTAAAGAGAGGTGGACGAAAATCAAGAAGATGGAGAGTGCATCTTCACCACTACTATAGGCTCAATTTGTTTCAGCTTCTGGATTATAGATTCTGGATTCTGGGAGAAGATGTTTCTAATTGTGGGAGAATCGGATCGAACCGACTACGACTTCTAGGTTCCAGACCAGACTGGCAAGAATCAGCGAGAATTAGGTTTCAATCGGATTCTGATTCTATGTAGAGGGCGGCTTCTAATTGTGGAAGAAACTGTCTAGAATCCTCCATTCAGCAAACAATCAGTTTTTTTAAGTAGAAGCTGTGTAGAAACTGAAACAAAGGGGGCCAATGTTCTTTTAAAGAAGTAATGATTTTTGTAAGTATTGTACCCTTTTTTGTTGTAAAATTCCTTTGCTCTAAACCATCGGTAAGTATGTTTGATAGAACAAGGAAGAATAATTGAATGCCAATATTCAAAATCTTACATCCACATTCCTCTCATCGACACCACGAGGAACATGAGGATCTTTATCCGCAGTCCTGTAGCAGTAATGGACCATTGATGTTTAATAGGGGACCTTATAGTAGCGAAGCTTTATGCAAATTATAAGTGAATCGAGAGAGGTCATAAGTGGTACATGTCACTTAATTTTGTTAAAGTTTAATAAAGTACAGTAGGAGCCATAGTCCAACATTCACTGTTAGTGAAACCTAGTTTAACATACCCCAAGTATGGTAACAAGCAAGGCAGCAAGGCGGTGATGAGCTAGCGGTGACTTGGGTGGAGGCAATGGCATCATGTGGCTATAGACGAGCCAAATGTTGAGTTAGGTCTCGGAGGCTGTGATTAGGCGGTGAGATGTGCACCAGTGGAGTCACTTTTGTAGGCACAAAAGAAGATAAGAGAAAAATGGGGGAGAAAAGCGGCAAACGAAGAAGGATGTCGAGTCGGCGAAGAAAAGCAGCGCAGAAGACATAGGTCCTATTTGAGAGAGTTTTAGATCCTAGCTCTAGCTCAGATCTGAAATTTATAGGTTAAAATAAAGTGAATTAAGTTTATATTTTTAGTCTAAAATGTAAACAAAATGATCTACCTAAACACTCTTAATGTATCCATAGCTTCAGCTCTATAAATTTCTGGAGCTAAAAATATCTTGCTCCATCAACTCCATATATTTTGGTAGAGCTGGAGCTGTCCCAAACACCCCAATAATAGCGGTGTAACTGTGACAACTATGGATCTACCCTAGGGGGCAAGAAGGGGCTAGGCACTGGCTCATCTCGTATTGTTGATATCTTTCTACTGTCTTTGATATTATGTATATTACTAATATAATTAATTTTGTTCTTAACTTTGCTACAAGTACATATTTTTGATATTTTTGGAATGCTCCATCTATTATTAAGATATTATATTGTTGACGCCAAAAACGTGAAGTAGGGTTCCTGGCTTGCAACACACCGATTTAACGCCGGTTCGCTTTCTGCTGAAGGCCAATCGATTTGACCCTGCAATCGATAAGGAAAGACTATAAAATACAATCAAGCCGATTGAGAATCGAATCGGCTTAAAGCAGAAATCGGCCAGAAAGCCGATCAGAACGGTAACTAGACTAGTTGATTAAGACTAGTCCGAAGGTAAAAGGCAGATCGATTCTGAAAAGGCGATGCGCAACAAGACAGAATAAACCAAACCTGAATAAATCGATGATGATCAAACAATCGGCGATTCGCAACTTTATTTGATCAATGTCGACTTACAGAGGAATGATTACAAAGCTAAAAAGACTAAAGGCTATGAGAAACTGGTAAATGTGTTGTTGATCATGGATGTCCTCCTTCAAGCAGCCCTGACGTGCCTTATATACCCATCAGCCGATCCGAGTCCTAGTTCAACACGACAGCATAATCCGAATTGGCTATAGTTTCCTAATTGGACTCTATTTCCTAATTGGACTCTATTTCCAAATATTATCCGTATGCTATGCCGTATATTATCCAAACTTTCCAAAGGCGCCTCCGCACTTAATCCAAACTCTTTTTTTCTGCCGATTTTCCTCATGTTTTCCAAAAACTGGTGCAAACATATGCCCCCCATTTTGGGAAGATAACTTGTTATCTTTCAAAAATCAATCGGCTTCATATCCGTCGGCTTCTTCCTTGAACTGTCCAAACAATCATTATTTTAATTGTGCCGTCAAAATCTCGGTGCGGTTTAATGGCAGGTGTCGCCTCGAAGACATTTCCCGCCATTTTTACTTTTCACTGGGCTATATATATGCGGGACCCCCACGGTCATTTTCACGCTTTCCGGCTCTCGAACCACCTTCTATCGGCTTTCTTCTGCAATCGCACACAAGTCCAGACGAACCTCCAATCGGCTTAAATGGATCCTTCTCAGGTACTGATCCTAATCCCTAAAAGTGAAGACCAATACTATCTAGGGCCAGTAGGAAATTCATCCGCCAACGTCGTAATTAACGAAGAAATCCCTAGGCTTCCTCTATCGGCTCAGGGTTATAATATAACAGAATGGGGAAAAAGCTTTAGAGCTTGGCCGACGGCGCTCAAAGGTTGGAGAAGCTGATACATCCGAGTATCGGCCCAAAAGAGGTCTGAATGGGAAAGAATGGGCATAGCGGAATGTCTTCCCCTTAGTCTAACAAACCCAGAAGCCAATGAGCCCTTGGTGGCCACGGCTTGTTGTTTCTGGTCGAGTACCCTTAATGCCTTTTTATTTCAAACTGGCCCCATCGGCCCAACACTTCTAGACGTGGCCAAACTATGTTGCCTGCGGCCAGACGGAGACCAGATATCGGCTTTCAGCGGTAAGCTAAGGCTAAAACTGATCCGAACCAAAGGCGAAGGATGGTCAAAGTATATCCAACACAACAATAAGATAAATGGCTTGGTATCGGACGAGGAGCACATAGCCTTTCTGAACTTGTGGTTGGATCGATTTTTATTCTGTGGGGCTTCCTTGGGTCCGACACAAGTATTTCAGTTTGTAGCAGAGCAGCTAGTAAGTGGCCGTTGGCTTGCACTCGGAAAAATGCTTCTTTGTGCTGTTTTCCAGATGATGCATGTTATCAGAAGTCGGCTTTTTTCCAGGTTTGCTCAATTCATTGTCGGCAACATAGGTGGTCCGCTGTGGCTTGTTCAACTTTGGCTTTATAATATATTTAGCCGATCACTGATTCCGGAGTTGTCAGAAGGTTCGGCTTTTCCTCGTGAAGATTATCCTGAAGGCACCACCCCTCAATACAGGGCCAGCCGATCCCTTGGAGAAAAACTTGTGATGTGCACCAGTGGTGATGTCAGAATTACCCCAGCCGACTTCAAGAAGTATTTGTCATTTTTTCTGCACTTAGATAGTGTAACTTTTGGTCAGCACGACTTCTTCCCTTACAGTGATGATGCCGATTTTCAGTGGCCCTCATTCCTTCATTAAGACGCTGATAGCTCCTTGATGTCGGCATCGTCTTTGGAGTTGTACCGGATTTTCATCTCTCCTTGCATTCTTCACGTCGGCTTGAATTCTCGTAACAGAACTTTCCAGCCGTCGTATGAGTTTTACCACCCTTCAGTGTATGCTCGTCAACTGGGTTTCGGCCAAGTGGTGCCTAGTCTCCCTCTCCTTGATCGGGTTCAGCCAAGATCAAAAGTGAAAAATACCACCCAGGCTGAGCTACTTTTAACCCTCTCCGATGAGCTTCAAATTACCAATCTCCCACACTTCTTTCTAAATACCCGCCGAGCCAATCAGTTTTCGGCTTGGTGGTCATTGATAGCAGAGGCCCTTTATTTGGACCGCTCGCCGTCGGCCGTCATAGAAAAATTTTTACCAGACTATCATGAACCGACGGTAGTTTCCTCCAACGGCAGCAGCTCAAGTGAGGATAGCTCTTCGGATTCCCCAAGTACTTCAGGTTATACTAACTCGTCGGTAGCTGTAGAGGTATCGGCTTGTTTCACAAGAACCTTATGCCAGATTTGATTTTGCTTGTCTTTTAACCATAAAACATTTGCTCTCCACAGGGTGCTACTGCGGGAAGCAAGGGTGTTACCGACCCATCGGCTGGTGGGTCTAAAGGAAAGAGACCCCATCAGACAACGGGCTTGACCGGCTATACTTCTGGTAATCTCCGAGTGCACAACCCATCTTTATCAGAGATTGAGAAGGAAAGGAAGCCCAATAAGTATCTTATTATAGCCGATAAATATTTCTTGCTTGTATCCTTGCTCATCCCGTGGTTTATTTTCAGAAAAACCCAAATCTACTAAGGTCCCAGCCAGGAAACACCCAAAACGCAAGGAGCAAAGTGCCGAAAGTTCACCTCACCCGTCGGCTTTCAGCGAGGTAAGCTTTGTACTGATTTCATATTCTCAAGAGTTACTAACTTCCAAGTTACTGATCTCACGATATTTTCTTTCAGCCGACGGCATTTGCTCAAATTGCTGGCATTTTAACCGACCTCCAAGGCACTTCTGCTAATCCTCCTGTGACGACGAAGCCTCCAACCCCTCCATCACCTGTTCCGTCGGCTATTCCTACGCCTGACATTGCAACGGACGACTTATCCAATCTTCTTGGGTTTTCTTTGGAAGAGCTAGTCGACCAAGAGGTGATGGCGACGGATGATTATCCGGAAGACATTCGCAAGATCATCGATGTGTCAATGGAAGCGTCGGCTTCAGTGGTTAAATCGGCTCCTAACATGCAGGAGAAGTTGAATCGGCTATTTCTGGAGATAACTCAACCAGAGGTAGCTATTTTGGCCAACTGTCAGCCAATTCGCGATGCCATGGCTGCTGTTGAAGCCGACCTCCTGCCGGGCCATGAGCGTGAGGGTCGAAAAAAAACTCGCTGAGCTGCTCTTGGCTCGCTTCAAAATTGCTCGATTACATTCATTTTTCTTTTAAAATAAAAATTAGTTGATTTGGAACAAGAGTCAACTTCGGCTCGGCTCGTTAGACTCGACTCGTTAGGCTCGGCTCGAAGTTGGGTCTCAAACAATACAGGAGACTATAATAAATAAGAATAAATTAGTGTCGAAGAAAGCTCGAAAAAAAGTCATCTGGCTTGTTTTCCACCCCTATTGAGCGCGCTGCTTAATGTGTGTCACCTGGATGAGAAGAAGGCAGAGGTTGATGCTGCTAACGCCAGAATTATTCAGCGCCAGACCCACGAGGCCGATCAACGCCAACTGGACAAACTGGTTGCTGAAGCTAAAGCCCAAAAGAAGAAGTATGACGATACTGCAGCATCATTTGTAGCCACCAAGTCTTCTGTCTAGAAATTAGAATCAACCAAGAAGCAACTCGAAGAAGAATTGGCCAAAGTGAACTAGCAATTGGCCGACAGCCTTGCGACTCTTAATGCAACATCTGCTTCTTTGAAAATCCAAAAGAATGAAGTTGGCCAAGCCGTTGCAAAAGCCAAGGAGCAGTCAGCCAAAGTCGTTCCTGTGCCTGGCAACGCCAAGGCCGATGAAGATCTGGTATATGGCATCACTCAGACTTTGGCTAAAGCCGCAGCGGCTCTTTCGGGTTTGGGTGCCAGAATCCCAGGATCTGGCCTGTAATTTCTGTGATGAAGTGATGTCTCAAAACAATGTTATCCTTTTGCCACGATGTCTGCTTTGTGCCACTTTTGTAATATTCTCAATCGGCTGTTTAACCGATTGTGTTTATTTTGCCTCATCGGCTGTTTAACCGATCCTTTCCTGAATTTTTGCTTTGCTTCAATTACGCACCGATCCAAACGCTAGGGTAGTATTTCTTTAGATATCTTCCATTAATCGCCTTTGGTAACACCAACCCTTCAAGTGTTTCGAGTATATACGCATTCCCGCCAACAAGCCGATTTATTTTGTACGGTCCTTCCCAGGTAGGTGACCATTTGCCGAATCGATTATCTTTAGAACCGATCGGCAATATCGTTTTCCAAACCAAATCGGCTTCACTGAAGGACTTAGATACAACTTTTTTGTTGTACGCTCTTGCAACTTTTTCCTTATTCCTTTCAAGCCGATGTAAAGTCATCAGCCTCAACTCTGCTAAGTCGTCCAAGTTGCATAGCATCAATTCCTTGTATTCATCGGCTGATAGGTTATTTTGTCTTGCTACTCGCATAGACTAAATATTTATCTCCACAGGTAGTATGGCTTCTTGTTCGTATACTAACTGATATGGTGACAACTTAGTTGATCCATGAAACGCTAGCCGATACGCCCATAAGGATTCCGACAGCATAGTATGCCAAGCTCTAGGCCTCTCATCAATTTTTCTTTTAATCAGCTTGATCAAAGACTTGTTAGACGACTTGGCTTGTCCATTAGCCTGAGCGTAGTACGGTGAGGAATTAAGTAGTTTGATACCCAAACTTTCTGCAAAGTTTTTGAACCCACCAGACAGAGACATAGAGTTTGTAATCGATCTAGTACCTGGAACTGCACCAATAGCTAAAAGACCATATCGGATGTCCACCGAAGAGCTGGTTGAGATGAAGAAACATATTCAAGAGTTATTGGAAAAAGGATTCATCAGGCCGAGCTCGTCACCATGGGGAGCACCGGTTCTGTTCGTTAAGAAGAAGGATGGGAGCTTTCGGATGTGTGTAGATTATCGTGCGCTTAACGAAGTGACGATAAATAATAAATACCCGTTACCCCGGATAGATGATCTTTTTGATCAATTAAGAGGAGCAGGAGTATTCTCCAAGATCGACCTTAGGTCAGGATACCACCTGTTGAAAATCAAGACAGAGGACATACCCAAGACTGCATTTTCTTCAAGATATGGACACTATGAGTTCACTGTTATGTCGTTTGGATTGACAAATGCGCCAACATATTTTATGAACTTGATGAACGAAGTCTTTATGGAATACTTGGACCAATTTGTAGTTGTGTTCATCGATGATATCTTGGTTTACTCAAAGTCGAATGAAGAGCACGCCAAACATTTGAGATTGGTATTGGAAAAGTTAAGGGAGTAACAGTTATATGCAAAATTCAGTAAATGTGAATTCTGAAAGAGTAAGGTAGAATTCCTAGGGCAGGTGATGACCGTCGAGGGAATTGCAGTGGACCCAAGCAAGGTCGAGGCAATACTGCATTGGGAGCCGCCAAAGACGGTTACGCAGATCCGTAGTTTCTTAGGGATGGCTGGATATTACCGCCGATTTATAGAAGGGTTCTCAACAGTTGCTAGGCCAATTACGCAATTGCTAAAGAAAGAGAAGAAATTTGTGTGGACACCAGATTGTGAGAAAAGCTTTCAAGAACTGAAGAAAAGACTGACATCAACACCAGTGCTAGTTCAGCCAGATGTGCACCAAAGTTTTGATATTTACTGCGGTGCATCACGCCAAGGGCTTGGATGCGTATTGATGCAAAACAGAAAGGTAGTAGCGTATGCATCAAGGCAATTAAGGCCCCATGAAGGGAATTACCCGACGCATGATTTAGAATTAGCAGCCGTAGTGCATGCCCTGAAGATATGGCGTCACTATCTTATTGGTAATAGATGTGAGGTGTATACAGATCATAAAAGCCTCAAATACATTTTCACCCAATCTGACCTAAATATGAGACAAAGGAGGTGGTTAGAATTGATCAAAGATTACAACATGGGTATCCATTATCATCCCGGCAAGGCCAATGTAGTGGCTGATGCCTTGAGCCGAAAAAGTCATAGTATAAATATGATAGTGGGAGAAAGCCAGGGAGAATTGTGCAAGGACCTTCAGAGGTTAAAACTGGAAGTTGTTCCGGAAGGATTTGTAGCCGCTTTAGAGGTAAAGCCTATCTTGGAAGACCAGATTAGAGAAGGTCAGAAGAATGATGAGAAGATCAAGCGAATCAAGGCCAAGATGGAGGAAGGGCAAGCAAAGGAATTTAAGCTGGACGAACAAGGCACGTTATGAATAAAAGAGCGCATTTGTGTACCTAACAAAAAGGAGCTGAAGCAATTAATATTAGAAGAAGCCCATGACTCCAAGTATTCAATTCATCCAGGGAGTGCGAAGATGTATCAGGATTTGAAAGAACGGTTCTGGTGGCCGAATATGAAGAGAGAGGTAGCTGAGCACGTAGCACTATATGATGTA
This sequence comes from Guadua angustifolia, assembly GCA_036346375.1. Taxonomy (NCBI): domain Eukaryota; kingdom Viridiplantae; phylum Streptophyta; class Magnoliopsida; order Poales; family Poaceae; genus Guadua; species Guadua angustifolia. The sequence goes on from CM070512.1 coordinate 37,121,331, forward strand.
TGCCAGCGAGTCAAAGCTATGCATCAGAGACCAGCAGGGCTGCTGCAGCCATTAAAATTACCGAAGTGGAAATGGGAGGAAATCGGAATAGATTTTATCACCGGATTGCCAAGGACGCAAGGTGGTTATGACTCCAGATGGGTCATAGTAGATCGCTTGACAAAGGTCACGCACTTCATACCGGTAAAGACGACCTATTTAGGAGATAAGTTAGCAGAACTATACATGGCAAGGATCGTTTGCCTGCATGGAGTGCCGAAAAAGATAGTATCGGACAGGGGTACCCAATTTACCTCAAGATTTTGGGATAAATTACATACAACAATGGGCACCCGTTTGAACTTCAGTACAGCTTATCATCCGCAAACAGATGGGCAGACAGAAAGAGTCAATCAGATATTAGAGGATATGTTGAGGGCTTGTGCGTTGGTTTATACAACATCTTGGGATAAATGTCTGCCATACGCCGAATTTAGTTACAACAACAGCTACCAAGCTAGTCTTCAGATGTCACCTTTCGAAGCATTATATGGTCGACCTTGTAGAACACCGCTGAATTGGAACGAAACCGGTGAGTGTCGCGTCTTTGGACCAGACATACTCCAAGAAGCCGAAGAGCAAATAACACTGATTAGAGAAAGGTTGAAAATCGCACAGTCAAGGCAGAAGAGTTATGCGGACCATCGCCGCAGGGATTTGAGCTTTGAACCTGAAGATTATGTGTATCTCAGAGTTACGCCTCTTAAGGGAGTACAGAGGTTTCACAAAAAGGGGAAACTTGCACCACGATATGTGGGGCCGTTCAAGATCCTGAGCCGCAGGGGGGAAGTCGCATATCAACTAGAGTTACCGCAAACATTAGCAGGAGTAAACAATGTCTTTCATGTATCACAACTCATGAAGTGTCTCCGAGTACCTGAAGAACAAATGCCCCTGGAGACAATTGAACTGCATGAAGACTTGACCTACAAAGAGCAACCGATAAAAATTTTGGATACAGTGGATCGGAAAACAAGAAGTAAGACAACCCGTTTTTGCAGAGTTCAGTGGAGCAATCACACAGAAAGTGAGGCCACCTGGGAGCACGAAGAAGATTTGAGAAAGGAATTCCCGAACCTATTCTATAGTTAAGCTTCGAATCTCGGGGTCGAGAGTCTGTTAAGGGGGGTAGGTTTGTAACGTCCCAAAATTTGGCAAAAATTTAAATTTATGAAGTTATTCAAATTTTTGTGAATTTCTAGAAATTATTTGGGATTATTTAAGTTTACCTTCTTCTTGAATAATTAATTATCATAAAAGTAATTACCAAAAATAAATAAAAATATTTTATTTAAGCTCTAAATGCCCCAAATATTTTCTAGAATTTTTCTAGAATTTTTCAGGTGTTTTTAGTGCTCCAAATAATTACTTTGATTTCCTAGAATTATTTTTAAAAGTTAAAACCAGAAATTGGATTGCTACAGTGCTGGGCCGGGCCCAACACTATGCGCGCCTTCAGCCAAAACACTAGCGCCGCTTGCTCTGGGCCGTGCGATTTCCATCGGTCGGCTGATTTTGAGCCGCGTCGTCTATTCGCGAGTGCCGTCGGATCTTCATAACTCTAGCCGTTCTGATCGCGCCACGTCGCGCCGGGCAGCCGAGCGGTCGCCTGCTCTGGGCCGACGGATTTCAATCGGATGACCGCGCCCAAATACCGCTTCGCCCGAGCCCTGCGCCGTTGGATTGAGATCGAATGGTCGTGCCCACTGCCGCATAGTCGCTCGCTCGATGCCGTCGGATCGAAGCAAATCGAACGGTCCAGATTTCGCCGTCTCGGGAGAGGGCGAGCAGTGCACCGCCATCAGGGGTTGGCCGCCGAAGATTTGTTAGGGATTTGCGCGCATTCCAAAGCTTGTCCGAGCGAGAGATATAACCCATTGCATGCAAAGCTTCCTTCCATCCATTTTGCGCACTCGTTTGAACCCTGCCATGCCCCTTAGCCCTTCCTGTAGCTCACCGGAGTCAGCATTGCCACCACCACGGTTCTTCCTTGCTTCCCATCGCCAACCGCCACTCTTCGCCGCACTCGAGACCTTCGCCGAGTTCGCTGTGTCGCGCCGCGTCGCTTGGGCCACTTCCTTTCACCGGAGGAGCTCGGAAACGACGTCGCCGACTTCATCTTCTCCAAGTCCGGTGACCAGTTCCTGTAGCCCTAGACTCGAATAGCTTCGGTAGATCTCTATCGTTAGATCTTAATCGTGCGGCTCTAGTGAGGCCACGTAGGTTCGGTGAATAGGGTATCGCCCGGGTAACCGCCACCGTTGGATCTTCATCCAACCGCGCCATGAGATCCACGTAGCTGCTGTGTAGATACATTGGTGATGGCCGTTAGATCTGGAATGTCCGGCTTGGATTGCGCCACCTAGGCTCGATGGCAGCGCATCGCTCGGGTATCAGCGGCCGTTGGATCGTCATCCAACCGAGGAGGTACGTCCACGTAGTCCCGGGTCGATGCGTTGATAATGCCCGTCGGATCTTAGATTAGGGGCCGAGATCTCGCCACGTAGCCACCCGGAACCTCAGCAGCCGTGCTGGACCGACCGTTGGATTTGAATCCAACGGGCGGAAAATCTTGGAGCCGCGTGGAACGTTGGTTGAGCGCCGCGTGTCAGCCGCTGAGTGGACCGAATACTGTTCATCGGGCCCACTTGTCGCAGGATGATCGCGGCGTGTCTTGCCGACGCCAAGATGACGTCATCCGGGGGCCCACATGTCAGCGACCGTGGTGACGTGGCTGTCCCCGGTGCTGACACATGTCACGCCGAGAGAATTTAACCGGATTTTCAGTAGGAAAAATAAATCGCTTAATTCGGTTATTCTTTTATTAAAATTTCCCAAAACTTATAAACACTATAACTTTTGCGTTTTAACTCCGATTTGGGTGATTCTAGTTCCTAAAAATTTGTAAAAATATGAACTATTTATTAGTGAATTTTATTTTATTTTTAGTGTTGATCTTGCTGTCTGTTTAAGTATATTTATTGTATGCACGTTTATTCCGAGTAGACTCCGAGTTGACGGGAACTGTCGGGGAAGAATTCGAAGACCTATCGCAGGTTTCAGACCAGGATCAACTACTCTTCGAAGGCAAGTCATGCTTTGACCATATTGCCCCTAGATTTTCAAAAGTATTTCAATTCAAATTATGCATGCTATGTTAACTAAAAATAACATTGAATAATTTGGGTAAAATAGATAATACACCTACCTTGTTTATGCCACCTTGTTAATATTATTTGTATGCCTTGAAATCCTTGTCACCTTAAGATATTGAATTGAGTTGGTTGCTACTATAATGCCAACACGGGAGGCTAGACCGTGATTAGTTGCTTAGTATGCTTGTGTGCGCTGAATGACTTTTAAATCTCAAAAGAATATTGACTAAACAATTATGGAACGCATTTTGGAATAATGCGATGATGTCACGAGATGGAATTGGGGTAGCGACCTGTGTGGTTCTACTCGTGCAATGAAGTGGGCATTGGCATGTGTTGCATAAATGCAAACCGGGGTGGGAAATGATTTGGACCGGGGCAAGTGGCAAGAAGGCTTCGTGCCAGGTAGGCCTGTGTGGCAACGGGATGTACTAAAGATTTTAAAAGCTGTGTGCCGAGAATTATAGAATGGATGTCTTGCCCGGGACAGTTAAGGACTTCGCCTTGCGAGCCTTTGATCTGAGTTACTCGTACAACCACTTGTCTGGAATGGGAGAGACCTAGTTTAGTAGGGTTCTGATATCTTTCCTCTGACACCTCGGGGCGACTGTTACACAAAAGTGTAACCGTGTGGGGGAGCGTACCTGTGCTACGGCTTGGTACCCATCCAACTGTATTAGCCAGTTCTAAACTTTGGTTCTGAGTGAGGGAAGTATTAGAAAGGCTATACTGGAGAGGTTCACAGGTTAAGTGTTAGTCTCTGAAAGACTTTGTTGCAATCAATCGCTTGTTTATACCCCCATTTTTACATAAATGCAAAAATAGAAATCTAATGTGCTTGCAGTACTAGTCCCTGGATCAGTAGCTAGTACGCACATTTGCCACAATTGAAATCACAACCATACATTATAATAATTAAGCGGAAACTAGTAAACATATAAGTCTTACAACTCAGAGAATATAGCAGCTAAAGAAGCAAAGCCTGGTAGTGTGCCCATCCGTCCCGCAGGCAACTGACGAGGCATAAATCCGTAGATAAGATCGCTTCAATGAAGATCCCGCATCCTGCGATGAAACAAACCTTCGAAGCTTCGCTAGCTTACACCTAAAACCACAAATTAAGCAAGGGTGAGTACTTCCGTACTCAGCAAGACTTTAGCAAAACCTATAATACATGCAGGCCATTTCAAAGGAAAGGCTTCTACAGTTAATTTGCATAAAGCAAAATTGAATTTGTAAATCAAGTTATTTGCAAACGGAATTTATAAGAGCAAGTTTGATATGAAATAAGTAAAGCATAAGAAATACTCACAGTCCATTGTATATCCAATATTCCAATATCCAAATCCATAATCCAATCATAAAATCCATCATTGTCGTCCCGTTGACATGAGGACATAATCATTCATCCATTAATCCACATATGAATTCCAACAATGTCGGCCCATTGACATAATCATTCATCCACCAATATCAATCCATTGATATGAAATCATAACCAGTTTCAAAACAAGTTCCAACCCAAAACCCATTTTAGGAAATACCAAAGTCTAACTCGCATCAGTTCGCCAAGACACCCATGACCGCGGGTACGGCTAATCGATTAGATTTAAACTCTGCAGAGGTATACATCTTTACCCACAAGTAATGATCAACTCACCACGTCGGTAGTGGATCGCCATACAAGAGTATCGAATGAGCGATCATACATAACCGTTCATTACCTAAATCTAACTTTGCACCAAATGACGGACGTTGAACCCATACTATGATAGAAGAACTCGAGCATAGAAATGTTGGAACTTCCCAAGTATGGCGATAATCGTTATATTAGCAAATGTTGTTCCCAACACCTCGGTGTGGGCACCCCATCGAGCAATCCATTAAGGAACAGCCGTACTACTTGCCTACCAATGTGCAAAGCCGATTTAAGCAACTTAATAAGTTAAGTCTGTCACCATACCAAAGACTTGTGGTTGCACGGAATTCTTGGATCATACAACACGATGTTCGGTCCTTAATCTGACACGGGCGACACTTCACCCTACACTACGTGCAATTCCTCTTGCACACCCGGCTATTGCCAATAATCGCCCACGTCAAAACCATAGTTTTATTTTGGGGTTTTTAATCAAATTAACCATTATCCAACAGTATCATACCCAAACACATTTTCCATTTCTCAAGAACAACTTTTGATCTGATCATCATCCTTGTTGATTCATCGTTGATTCTAGAGCATGGCTAAGCATGGATAATATGTAATCGCATATACCCATGATGACATTAAGTAATGCTAGCTCCTTAATCTATGGTTATCAAGGTTCACATGTTCATAATCATCAAATAAGGTTAATGAGACAACAGGTATAACTACCATTACCCACAATATAGTAGAGTTTAATGAGTATACGCATGCAATAAAATCATTTAATGAAAATATTTATAAAACTGGGATCAACATGGTCAAAGGAGGTGCTTGCCTTGCTTACGACAAAGTCGAGGTTGTAGTCGACGATGGAAGTCGATACGTCGAATTCTACGCGTCGTGAATGAAGAACATAACAAATGACAATTAACAAGTTTCAATAGGGACAAAAAGAAATCAGATAAAATTCAAATAGAAACAAATCATAGAAAGCAGGTGTGGTTTAAGGTTGAGTTCGTATGATTTTACGTATTCGGATTCTAATAAATTTTATATAATTAGCAATGATACTGTTTCTCGATTCATGAATTCATTTCCTTTATTTTACAGGTCCAAGAGGCTAAAATTAGATATATTATATTTATAATATCGAATTCAAGATGCAAAGATTGTTTATGATCATTTCAGGCTTAAGGTGAATTCTTACCTTTAATTAGGATTGAGATTCAAAGCAACATTTAATTAATATTCTAGTTATAAAAAGCTAACTTATTGATTTAGGCTACTAGCATTATTTACATAATATTTGAGAAGGTTCTGATGATACAAACTTTAAAAATACTGATTTCTCATTTACACTCTAAGTTCGTTCATTTATATTACGCACTTATGTAATGTGAATATTTAGGGTTATTAAGCTACCAAGATTAATATGTGAATCATGGTGAAGTAGGATTATCTTTTCATAGCAGGGTAGTATATACTTTGGAGAGTGCTACAAGGTTAATTTCATAAGTTTTAGGGTTTAGATAAAGTATTATATTCATTGTTGAAAAGGCTTAAGTGGCATTATATAGTTTATACTATTCAGAATCGGCAAGAAAGGGAAACAAAAGGTTAACACCTAAGGGTTTTGAACTAATAAGAATAATATGCAAACCTTGATGGAATAAGATTCTTTTTACAGAATATGGTAGTACGAACTTTATACAGTGTTACTATACTAGTTTCACAAGTTTTAGGATTCGGACAAGTTATTATTTTCATCGACGAAAAAGCTTAAGTGGCAATTCTTGTTTATAATTCACGGAATCGGCCAAAAGGTGAACATAACCATTAACGATTAAGGGTTTTGGACTAGCTAGATTTAGATGAAAAGCATGCTGAAAATGAAATATTTTTCTAGAATTTGGTAGAACAAACTTTGTAGAGCATTACTAAAAAGGTTTCATAGATTTTAGTATTTGGATGAGTTATTTTATCTACTGCTGAAGTAACCTAAATGACCACGATGAATAACGCTAAATCGGCCAACTTTATATTAAGATTGCAACTACAATATACATGATCTTTAATTCATTTTTCAGACATTAGCAGGGTACAACTCTAGAAATGTTTTAAAGCTAGCTTGGCATTATTTAAACTTTAATTACAATAGATTACCTATTCACTTATTACTATAATTAATATTTCCTTTCATTAAAAGAATACAACTTAAATCTTTATCTCGAATACTTTTACATACATGGGTCCTTCTGTTTTTAGGAAATTAATACAAATTATTTTATCATTTTATGAGCTTTTGTATTGTTACTTTTATTAATGGCCATATCAAGGTTACTAGTGATTGTAAAGCAAATAATATAATCTGAGTTCAACATTTAAATATTTTTGTATATTTAAGTTCATTATGGTACCGAAGGACATTAAAATTTATTTAATGATTTTAGCATTTTATATCTTTCATATGTACAATAATGTTCATAATAGTGGATTCATCCTATTTCAAATTTTAATAATCATTCGACTCAAAAATTAAATATTTTTGTAGATTTTAATTCATATCAATCTTAGCATCATACAAATATTCATTTTATTATTTTATGACTTACTATGCACATGTTTGCATTAAAGACCATATTAGTATTATGAACAAATTTAATCTAAATAGTTATTCTGCAACTCAAAATTTTAATATTTTTGCATATTTAGATTCTTCCTGATTTTATATGAATATAGGATTTTATTTCACTTTATTCGGATTAAAAACATGAAAGATATCTATGATTAATTGTCATTCGGTTTATAATTGATGGAAAAATTGAAATGCGTTTTCATATTAGGGAAAGCGATTTACCCCTTTGAACTTGGAATTCTTGGAGTCAATGACATGGATGGCCCGCACGGAAGTGGAAGAAGAACAGAGCAACGTGGAGGGAGATCGCCATGACGGAGGAGCGACGAGCTGGCTTGCCCATGAGTGGCGAGGCACAAGGGGCTACCAATCACCTAGAGAGTACTGATTCTGCCGCGGCAAGCTGAAGCGAGCCGCAAAGAGAGGGTGGTGGCGCAAAGGGTAGCACGGTGGAGAAGAAGAACCGGGGTGAGGGAGCTCGGATGGGTGACGGTTTTAGCACTAGGGCAACACGGTGAGTCCATTTTCGGGTTTATCTCGGCCGGAGACACACGGAGGACCTCCGCCCGTGGTGGCCGGCCATGGAGGAGAGGAGGCGCACGGCGGCAGCACGATTTCACATGGGAGAGCTTGGATATTCTTGAGGGCTTTTGATCAGTAGTGCTTGGGGATGCTCTACGCTTAATGAATTGGAAAGTGACTCATTGAAACACTCGAATTCGATTTCGGCTTGAAGCTCTGAGGTATGCAGTAATGGCGGCAATGGACTGGGGTTTTGGCGCTTGGCTGGAGAAAAGCAAGGAGAAATGGGGGAGGAATGAAAGCACGTCTCAATGCGACTCGGCATGCCCTTTTATAGCAAGCCAGGAGATGAGCTGCAGGGTTTGAACGGAACGGGTTTCTCTGGGGACTTGCGGCGTCAGCGCAGCCATATCTCTTCGTCTCAGAAGGAACGGACACGGTGTCTCTTGCTGGAGAGGTGGCGCAATGCGAGGAGCTGCTGGATGGTTCCGGTGTGGGGCAAAATACCATCATTGGCGAAATCTACAGAGTGAGCGCGAGAGAGAGCTGAGAGAGCGAGCCTCTGCTCGGTGAGGTAGAAGAAAAGGCTGACCGGTGGGGTCGGGTCCACATGGCAGAGAGGGAAAGCTGCAGCGCCAAGTGCCAGCAAAGCACAGTGACCAGTAGCTCGGGCCCATTCGCAAGTGAGGGAAGGCAACCGACTTAAGGAGTCAACCGGCTGGGTTCAGTGAATTCGCATTGATTGTACTAACATTATCTCCCAAAGATTTTTCATACTTTTTTTGTAGACTCCTCTGGAAGTAGATGACCTCCAGTAAAAATTTGAGATTTAATTAATCTTTATATTATTTACTAAAATTCTGACACTGTACAATGCACAGGATTTCCAAATTCTGTATTTTAATTAGCAGACGATTCAAATATTTTTATAACTTTTTGAAACTTTATTTTTCAAATTTATTTGAGCTAAGGATTCTTATGTAAAATTTTTAGCTCAATATATTGTTCCAGGATTTTATACAAATTCTGACACTCTATTTTTCAGCTTTTATTTAATTCTGTTTTCGAATTATTTGGAGACTTATCCCATCAGATAATATCCTGAGATTTTTACCAGAGGTGAATACTGTATCAAGGGTAGTTTGGTAAATTTTTCAGCTGGATATGAGCTCTGGATATTTTTCACAAATTCGGATGAGGTACTGTTCCTAGTCAAATTTGTCTTATTCATTATTAATTATATTTTACCATGCAGTAAAAATAAAATTTACCTGGTACAAAGTTTCACCTGAGGGTTAGAAATATTAATATAAATTTTCAAGATTTTACTTTTACTTTTTACTCTTATCCATTCATTAATTCTCTTCATTGATTTTTCATGCAATGCATAATTCCAATAAACAAATTCAAATAAAACCAATAATGCCAAGAAAACTCAGAAATAATAATATTCAAATTCCAAATATTTATTTTTATTTAGTTGCATTTTTTGGGATGTTACACGGCTTTACCGCTTTTAATCTAATAAGATTATCTATTAAAAGAAATACTGCTTTATGCAAGATAACCATTTAAGCCTTTCCTTTGGAATAAGCTATGCATGTAGTAATAGAACTGCATTGTGCATGACTTGTTGAGTATGTTGTATACTCACCCTTGCTTCGACAAAAACCTCAGAAGAAGAAGCAACACCAGCGTGGGAGGAGGAGTTTAATGAAGGTCTGGAGGATTAGGGTTGAGCCTCGTCAGTTGCCTGTGGCAGAACGAGGGGTTCACTGTCGTACTTTTGCTTCCGCTATTGAACTTGTGCTACTTTGTTATTTATCGCCTGCGTGTGAATTAATGTAAGGTGACCATAAGGTCGTGTAACTTCGCTTATACTCTGTTTGAAGTACTTTATTATAAATTCATTGTGTGTGATTGTGGTACTTCAACACTTATTCATCCTGTGTGTACTAGCGTGATCCTGGACTAGTACAGAATACACAGAGGGTCTGGATCGGCAGATTCGGGTCCCGACATTTTGACTGGGATGAAGTGAGCCACTTTGGTTAGGCGATCAACAATAACCCATATGGAATCATGCCCTTTTCTGGTTCTTGGCAGACCGGTGATGAAATCCATACTAATATCGTCCCACTTCCACTCAGGGATTTTCAAAGGTTGAAGAAGTCCAACAGGACATTGATGCTCAGCTTTATCACGTTGACATACGTCACAGATCGCGACATATGCGGCAATGTCCTTTTTCATCCTGGGCCACCAATATTCTCGTCGGAGATCTTGATACATATTTGTGCTTCCGGGGTGGATTGTAAGGAATGATTCGTGAGCTTCTTTGAGGATTAAATCTTTAAGCTCAGAGTCATTAGGAACATAGATTTGATTCTTGTACATAAGTACTTCATCTGGATTTTCATGAAATTCAGATTCCATTCCCTGTTTTAACTCTTCACGAATCTTGATAATAGACTCATCTTTGAGTTGGGCATTCTTAATTCGGGATTTAAGAGTTGGTTGCACCTCAAGTGTGGCCAAGTAACCTTTTTCGATGATTCCCAAATTGAGTTTGCGAAACTCTTTTATCAGATCTGTTTGGTTGGTGTAGGATGACATAGAAAGGCAATGGAGTTTGCGGCTTAGAGCATATGCTACGACATTGGCTTTTCCAGGGTGGTAATGAATATTAAGGTCGTAGTCTTTTATCAACTCTAACCATCTCCTCTGTCTCAGATTTAGATCTGGCTGGGTAAAGAAATATTTCAGACTTTTGTGGTCAGTGAAGATATTGCATCGATTACCGATGAGTTAACGATGCCATATTTTGAGAGCATGCACTACGGCAGCTAACTCCAGATCATGAGTTGGATAATTGAGCTCATGAGGTCGCAACTGACGAGAAGCATAAGCTACGACTTTTCTTTCTTGCATGAGAACACATCCAAGACCATGTCTTGACGCATCACAATAAACATCGAAGTTCTTGTGAACGTCGGGTAACACCAGCACTGGGGCTGTTGTTAACCTTTACTTCAATTCTTGGAAGCTTGCTTCACATTCGGATGTCCATTCGAATTTCTTTTCCTTCTTTAGAAGTTGTGTCAAGGGTCGAGCGATTTTGGAGAAATTCTCGATAAAGCGGCGATAATATCCCGCTAAACCAAGGAAGCTTCGGATTTTGGGGATAGATTGGGTGGATTCCCAGTCTACGGTAGCTTTGATTTTACTAGGATCAACTGCAACACCATTTTCGGATAGGACATGCCCGAGAAAAGCAACTTCTCTTAGCCAAAATTCACATTTTTCAAATTTGGCATAAAGTTTATGCTCTCGGAGTTTCTCAAGTGTCATATGTAGATGTTGCATATGCTCTTCTTCAGATTTGGAGTATATGAGAATATCGTCGATGAAAACCACTATGAACTTATCTAAATACTCCATAAATACTTTATTCATGAGAGTCATGAAACTGGTTGGAGCATTAGTAAGTCCAAAAGACATCACGGTGTATTCATACAGCCCGTAACGTGTGGTGAAGACTGTTTTTGAAATATCTTCAGGTCTGATTTTCAACTGATAGTACCCATGTCTCAAATCAATCTTAGAAAAGATATGAGCACCAGTCAGTTGATCAAATAGATCATCAATACGAGGAAGAGGATATTTGTTTTTGATGGTAACTTCATTTAAAGCTCGGTAATCTACGCACATGCGTATACCACCGTCTTTCTTAGGAACAAAAAGAACTGGACTACCCCACGGAGAAGAACTAGGTCGAATGAATCCTTTACTTAACTGCTCATTGATTTGTTGTTTCAATTCGACTAATTCATCTGGGGGCATGCTGTAGGGACGTTTAGAAATTGGGGCTGTTCCGGGGACAAGATTTATAATGAACTCCATGTGTCTATCTGGTGGAAGGCCGGGTAGTTCATTTGGAAAGACATCTGGGAAATTAGAAACTACTGGAATTTGGTTGAAGTCTTTTGCTGTGGTTGAACAAAGAAAGGATTGTGGTTGTGAAGAACTTTGAATAGAAGAGAAATGAACTGGAATTCCTTCAGGAATAACTAAAGATATGGATCGATTGGCACAGTCTATGCATCCTTTATACTTAGACAACCAATCCATACCAAGGATTACATCTAGTCCGGAAGTTGCTATAAGGATGAGGTTAGCATAGAAGATTACCTCATTTATTTCAATGCTAACTTGAGGACACAGTTCTATGGTATTCATGACAGATCCAGGGGAATAGACTATCATTTTTGAAGGAAGAAAACTAGTTTCAATGTCATGTTGTTCAGCAAACTTTTTAGAGATGAAAGAATGTGATGCTCCAGAATCAAATAGTACTAAGGTAGGTACCGAGTGAACAGGAAACATACCCAGTACTACATCCATTGCATCATTAGCTTCTTCAGTAGTCACGTGATGAAGGCGACCGCTGGTTGCTCCTAGACTTGGGGTAGATGCTGGCTTTGAAATTTGAGCACCACCAGGTCCTTGGGGTCGACCTGGGGGTCGCTGAGATGCCCCTTGAACTAATTGATGGGTTTGAACTTGATTCTTCTTTGGACAAGCGTTGGCGTAGTGCCCACGCTCTTTGCAATAAAAGCATGTGACGTTGGCCGCCTGATTTGATGTTCTAGACGGACGTCCTCTTTCACCTCGACTTGCACGGACTAGAGGTGGTTGGGGAGCTTGCACTTGCCTCCTCTGGCGTTGAGGTGGTGGTGCCATTGGTCGAACATTAGTCGGTTGACTAATGCGCGGCCTTGAAGAGCTTGGTGCAGCAACTTTTCTAGCCATCCATTTCCTTTTACGACTCTCCATCACGTCTCGTGAGTTGTGCTCAGCTATAATAACTTTGTCCACGAGAGTTTGGAAGTCATGAAAGTCATGAAGAGCTAAAGTATGCTTGACTTCATCATTCAAATTGCTTCGAAATCGATCAATCTTCCTTGCTTCTGGAGTTACTTCAGAAGTTGCATACCTTGCAAGATAGTTAAAGCGATGAAGATATTCCATTACTGTCACACTTCCTTGACGCAAATCAAGGAATTCTCGCCTCTTCAAGTCAATCAGGCTTGAAGGAATATGAGTCCTTCGGAAAACTGCCTTGAAATTTTCCCATGACACTTCTGGCCCATCTGGTTGAATTGCCTGGTAGTTCTCCCACTAGACAGCAGCAGCACCTTGCAACTGATATGATGCATATAGAACTTTTTCTTGCTCGTTGCATTGACCAATATTCAGCTTCCCTTCGACTGAACGTAGCCAATCATCAGCATCCATGGGATCAGCCGAAGAAGAAAAAGTCGGGGGTCGAGTTTTTAGGAACTCTCCCAACTTAGTTTGGCGATTCGCCTCCACATTTCCAGCTCTGGCAGCAACAGTGCCAAGGTTGGCAGTGTTCTGAACTAGTTGTTGAAGAAGAAGGGTGTTTGTCTGGCGGCCTTGTTCTATCATGGCTAGAACTTGAGCCGTGGTTGGAGGTCCAGGCAATTGTTCTTTAGGGACAGCTCCTTGAGTTTGTGGAGGTGGATCTTGGGGATCTCGAGAGGATGAAGCCCTTCCCGTGGTTGGATGAACTGGATTGGGTTGCATTGGCGTAGTCAATGTTACCCTCGGGATTTGATCCTCCGGCGATGCCTCGCCTCGCAGAATCTCACTCAGAGATCTGGTAACAGGCATCTGAAATAGATTTCAGAAGAAGATTGATAAATCAATCTCAATTTCAGTTTTTTTTGCTATTTATCATTCAAGGATCACAACATCATAAAAATTTTAACAAGTGTTAAATATTTACGAGTAGGAGCCAAAAGCACACAATAAATACACAACCAAAAACTTTATTTAACTCATAATATTTACAACAGCAGTACGATGACGCAACAGGTAAAGACCTACTACCATACTACTCTAGTAAAAGTACATCTACTCATAACCTACCATCCTCCACTCTAGACTCCAGCAGTACTGCTCTCAGCGTCTGACACCCTACCACGACGGCGGTACACCTGTGGTCCTCGGGGACGGCGAAGAGTGAGACTGCTACGTTCTACGTGCACACTAGCCAAGCGGGGACGACTCCCACCAACAGACATCCTAGCCTGTCGTCTACGCCTTGGGGGTGTAGCAGCTTCAGGCGCCTCCTGAACCGTCGTCTGAGGTGCATCTCCTAAAGCTGATTGCGGAATCAAACCCATTGCAACATATGGAACTATAGTGTTCTCCAAAGTTGCCACCCTGCGACGAGTCTCTCTAAACTCATAAATCGCCGGGTGATAACTTTGGTCCAAAGCACTAATAAACTCCACTAGATTGCGCAGAATTGGATTCAGGAATCCAGTCGAATCCATATAAACATTTTCTCCTCCACCTGATGGACGTGATGGAAACCTCCTATAAGCCCCTGCCAGCTCAGGTAAAGCATGACGTAGCCGAACTATGGCAACATAGGCGGCCTCATTCATAGCAGCCTGAACTGAATACCCAGGTCCATCAAATGCTTGGTCTCCTTCATATATAGGTCTTCCTGGAATTATCACCCTCGCAATATATTCCACTGACACTGGACTCACTGGAGCATGGAAAACCACATATCTGGGGTTCTCCGCAAAATGAGAAAATTCTAGCATGTGGGTGAGCACGCCCGTCATGCCTAAATCTTCCCGGCTAGTAGTAGAATAGCACGGTGTAAATTCCCCCATCTGCACATTTAATAAGGAATTAGTATCCCAAATTAAATGCAAGATAGTAAAGAAATTTTATAGGAAAAGATTCTAGTAGAAATTGAAATAGAAGAGAGTTATCATATAGATAGCATTATTTATATTTACTTGGATAGGTGAGACATCCTAATTCATCATTTTAGTATTTGGATCCTAATTTCAAATTTTAAGTTTCCCATTACCCCCAATAACCTAGGGTTTCCTAAAATCAAGATGGCTCGATACCAACTTAGAGGTCCCCATTTTGATAAATTAATACCAAAATGGATACCATGTGCACACAAGATTAGTCCCATGATTAGTAGCTAGTACGCACATTTACAAATTGATATCACAACCACACACATTTTATTATATTAGCGGAAGCAGTTTACATTATATTCTTAGAATACCAAAAGCATAAAAACTGCAGTGGAGACATAAGTCTTGTAGTATGCCTTTCTAGCCTAAAATTCCCACAGGCAACTAACAAGGTGAACCCTAGTCAAACTCATCATTCACATCCCCGTATCCTGCATTGAGATAAGCGTCGTCGGGGAAATCTGAATCTTCACATAAAAAATCAACAGTGGCAAGTTGAGTACTTTTGTACTCGCAAGACTTTTTCAAATCCTACCATACATGCAGGCTATTCAAAGGAAAGGTTTTCATGGTTAATTTGCATAAAGCTAGTTTGCAAAAGAATTAACTGAATTGTAAGACATAAACGGCATTTAAATAAAAGCAGTTTGATATGTAAGTATGAATCAGTAAATAACATGAACCTCAGTTCTTTTAATCATCTCCATGAATCAACCAATACCATTGCATGGTATAAATCTGAAATAAATCATTCTAACAGGGATATCCAATCCAAATCATAATAGTTGACAACTCATGTCAAAATCCATATTTTGTAAAATAAAGCAGCTAACTATGTGATGACTTTACCAAATGCCCATAACCGCGGGCACGGCTAATCGATTAATTTTTACTCTGCAGAGTTGTACAGCTTTACCCACAAGAAATGATCAACCCGTTTTGCTAGGCCATTCGACACACTTCCTTTGGTGAGTCGGCAAGGCGATCATAACATAACTGTTCAATTACTTAACCCTAACTTTGCATTAGCACGGGACGAAAACCCATACCCTGGAAGAAGAACTCAGTGCATGGAAATGATGGAACTTCCCCAGAAATACGGCGTGCACCGTTGTATCAGAAAACGTTTGATCCATTATCACCTCGGTGTGGACGTCCCTCCGAGCAGTCCATTAAGGAACAACCCGTACTACTATAGCCTACCATTGTGCAAAGCTAGTTTTAAGTAATTTAATTAGTTAAGACTGTCCCATACCAGTACTTGTGGTTGCATGGTTACTTTCGCTTGAAAACAACACATAATTCGGTCCTTAATCCGAAACAGGCAATAATCTCCCCTTATACTACGTGCAATCCCCTCTGCACACACACCCGGCTATTGCCAATAATTGCCTGCCTCAATATTACAGTTTTATTTTCATTTTTAAGCAAAATAACCAAGAATTACCATCATGCCTTAGCATGTCCAACTGCAATAGATCAATGTCCCCAATTTAACCAAAGACTTTGAAATGTCAGGTGATCAAAGTTTCTAATAGATCCTTACCAAGTCTAAAGTATAGCTAAGCAGATTAAACATTATGTATACCCAAAAATAACATTATATATTGTCTAACCATGATTCTAAGGTATCAAGGTTCACAAATTCATTTCCTACCTTTAGGAATCTACAGGTATAGCTACCATTGTCCATAACATAGCAATGTTTAATGAATATACGCATGCATGGAAAACATTTAATGAAAACATTTATAAAACTGGGATCAATAGGATCAAAAGAAGGGTGCTTGCCTTGTTGATTGCCGTCGATGTCGTACTCACGATCGTCAGCAACTAACTCTGATTCGTCGGGTTCTACTTGTCGTCCAATAATAATAATAACCCAGCAAATAACAAGTCTTAATAAGGCAAACAGAAAGATCCAAATAATTTCATATAACATACATGAATCTTGATTTAAATTATTTAAAGTTTCATATGTTCATTATAATTAATATATGTTCATGTATGATTATCATTATGTATAGATGTATATAAGATTACATGTTTTATTTATTGATTTAGTATAACATGGTTTTATGAGATTCTCTAAAGTATTGGTTATAGCTATAATTTCAGCAATACAAAATTATAAAGCTCATATTCATGATTTAATATTGAATCTATATATTTTTAATAATGACTTATTGCTTTCCATAATATAACTTGAACATTTTCCATAGTGAACCCTATATATTTTTACATATTCAGGTTCCTAAAATCATAAGGATTCTAACAAAATTGGTTTTAGGTAATTTCAAGTTTATTTGCACAAATTCCATGTATAGCATATTTGAATTCTCTCTTCAAATTAATATTAAAATTTTAAACAGAGTTGAATTTTCAAATATTTTTGCATATTATGAATATACAAGAATTTAGACAAATTTAGGGATTTATTTCAGTCAATTTTGATTATTAATTCAAAAGTTATGAGCATATGAACATTTTCGGGTTAAATAAATGCTGATAAATGGAAAATTACCTAAAAAGGAAAATACGTTTTCGCTATTCTTTTACGCTTTCCATTTTCGGCCGGTTCGGATTGAGGCTCTGACAAGCCGAACCTGCACAGCAGTGACAGAAAACAGGGGTGATTGGTTTTTGGCTCGCCGGCGGCAAACGACGGCGAACGGCGGCGCTCAGGTACCACCATGAGGATCAGCACATCCGTGCGCACCCAGGGGACCCGTTTGTCGGTTTCGAAACAGCCGGAGTTGGTGCGCCACCGTGAGGGTGCGGCGGAGGCCATGGCCGGTGAGCAAAATCACTTGAAGCTTAACTCTTTCATGAAATTCTCAGCTGGGTACTAGACATCACGTTTGAGCATTTTATTTAAAAGGATTACATGCCGGATGATGTTCTCACCGTGCGCGGCTCGGGCGAAAAGATGAACACGGCTGCGCGGTTCAACGGAGAAGGAGAGCTCAAATTGACGCCTGGAATGGGTTCCTGTGATCACAAGGGAGCTTCAGTTCAAATGGTTTGGCTTAATTCGAAATATTGAGCGTCGCGGAGAATTTCTTCCCTTCGGCGACCTTACCGGACTCGAAGAGGATGACCGGAATTGGCACGCACGGAAGAAGTTCAAAAGTGGGTTGGTCTGGCTCTCCTGAGGCTGTAGTGTGTTCGAGTTGGGTTTTTATAAAGAGAATGAGGCGGTTGGCTCTGGCTTGGCGCAGAAGAGAAGAACGGAGAGGAAATGGCGCTGGGGTGTGCCATGGCAGCGAATTCAGTAGATATCCTTTGCCGTGGCAGCAACTGGGCAGCGCGCAGGGGAGTTGTATTGGCTGGTCAGAGTCGGCTTGAGTTGTGGCAGCGTTTACATGGGCGAAATCTTGCCGTGGCAGCAAGTGGGCGAGGCGGCGGGATAGAACCGAGGAGATCACGCGGGAGTGTCAGCGATCTCTGAATCGCAGCGACCAAGGCGATGCACGGTAGGGATAGCAGCGCGTACGACTGCCTCGGGGTTGAAGTTGCGGCGCAGTTGAGTCAAAAAGGAGGCGGCGCTGAGGCTGTCTCTGCGCTGGTGAGGGAGTGAGCGAGAGAGGGAGAAGATCGTGAGAGAAGATGGGAGAAGATGGGTCTGGCGCAGGCAGCTGGCTCAAGAAATGAATCGGACGGCTGAGGTTTGGTCTATGCACAGGGCTAGGCCCACAAGTCAGCGTCCAGCGAATCCACAGAGCAGTAAAAATCCTGAAGGGATGGCTTAACTGATAAGGTTCGATCAGTGAACCTACTTGGAAATTTACCAAACTTTTTGATTGTGTTGGTCAGGCAAGGATAAGGGTCCAGTAAAAATTATAGGTAAAAAATCTCAGCAGAGATTTTATGAAAATTCTGACAATACATTAATTGAATTTCTGGTTATTCTGTTTTTCATTTAATTGAAGATTAAAAAACATTATTATTTTATGATAATTGTTTTGAGAATTGAAAATATAATTATGAATCTTCGGTAAAAATTTCATATTTAAATCAAAACAATTCTGACATTCTTTTTTCAGTTTTTCTGCCCTTTATATTTTTGAATTTATTGATGATTCAAACGCAAGTATTTATCATTGATATTTTTATCAGAGGTTGATAAAGTTACCATGACAACCAGGTAAAAATCTCAGGGTCATATTCTTACTGGTTTCTTCTACACAAATCTAACATGATGTTCTGCAGCTTTTCCATGCGGCAGATATTTTGCATTTTATATTTGTTTAAATTGCTAAGCTGATCTCAAGTGAAATAATTAAGGTTCTGAACATGCACAGAAATTAAACATGATTTTTACTGATTTTTATTGATTTAGTGTTTTTAACTTTTCACTCTTACCATTTTATCATATGGCTTTTATGGATTTTGCTTTAATAATTAAAGCCAAAATATTTTCAATAATTCAAAGAAAACAGGAAAATGCAATAATAATCACACATGAATTTTCATTTGTAATATTCTCCTTTTATTTATTTAGGGCTGTTACAGTTTATTTGCACATAGAGATTGTGTTTCGAGAGATGCTTCAAATGTTGTGTGTTCGTTTATCTTCTGTTTTGATATTCTTTTGGTGTTGCTAATTGAGTAAAATACCGCGCTGCCCTTTGCTTCGAAGTGAGCCGCTTCCGTACCCTAACCCGCTGGATTCCGATCAAGACGAGGGTCTAGAACACCGCCAAAATCAGCATGACAATGAACAAAGGAGTTGGAACTTCCTGGGGCGCCTTCCCTGGCTCAAGAACTCGTACGTAGAGATTTAGAAATACAGACTTCAGTTGTACCCACAGTGATTGCCAGATAATGGTATCATCTAACGATGCTTCAACTGAGATTCCATTTGCACTTTTTTTTGTTGTGTCAAAGCTTGTTGACTACCTCCAATGAAGACAGAGTGCATCTGCATATTGTTTGCACCAAATTTTGGAAATTGCAAGACAAATCAGCATGACGTATGGGTTTGGGCAGTGCACGGAAATATCTTTGAGAAGTTTGGATA
Source organism: Guadua angustifolia (assembly GCA_036346375.1). Classification (NCBI taxonomy): domain Eukaryota; kingdom Viridiplantae; phylum Streptophyta; class Magnoliopsida; order Poales; family Poaceae; genus Guadua; species Guadua angustifolia. The sequence continues at coordinate 37,141,171 of CM070512.1, forward strand.
ACGTACGTCAAGCTTTTAGAAACAAGAGACCAGGTAGGAAACTATAGCCGATTCGGAGTATGTCGCCGTAACCGAACAGGACTCGGATCGGTTAAACGGGTATATAAGGCGCACCAGGGCTGCTTGGAGAAGACACACAACAATCAAGTCACATCTGTTAGTTTTTCTCGTAGTTTTTAGTCCTTTAGCTTTGTAATCCTTCTTTTGTAAGTCGACATCGATCAATAAAGTTGCGAATCGCTAATTGTTGATCGCCTTCGATTTCTCCAGGTTTGATTTGTTCTGTCTTATCGCGCATCGCCTTTTCAAAATCAATCTGCCTTTTACCTTCGGATTAGTCGTAATCGACTGATCTAGTTATCGTTCCAAATCGGCTTTCTAGCTGATTTCTGTTTTAGCCGATTCGCTTCTAAGGATCGGCTTAATTAAGCTTTTACAGTCTTCTCCTTATCGATTGCAGGGTCAAATCGATTGGCACGCCTTGCATTTGAACCCGGTGTTCGTCTGGTGTGTTGCAAAGCCAGAAACCCTACGTCAAGTTTTTGGCATCAACACATTTTTGGCACGCCTGGTGGGACCACAATCGACAAGATGACTGCAGGAAAATCCACCGCACCAGCCGACGTGAACGCTGACGCCATAATCGTCCCTACCTTGGACGATTTAACCCCAGAACAGCGCAAGGAAATCGAAGATCGGAAAGCTTCCTTGGAGGAATTGATGTTGGGTTGTTATCAGAAAACCCGGCGAGGAGTCACGCAGAAGATGGCGCTTCCAACTTTGAATCCCTTTGGCGAAACTGACGTTGCGTTGAATTCGGTAAGCCGATATCTCCCGGCTCAAGCCGAATTGTCCGTTATGATTGAGCAATCTGTGCATCATGCATTAATCAATCAATCATCGGCTTTGGTCACAACCTTGAAGCCGATGATAGAAAATAGTGTTAAGACAATTGCACAGGAGTTGGCGACATCTGGAGGATTGCTGGACCCGTTGCAGCCACTCCCGACATATCCCGTTTATTCCGTGGCACCAAATGCCAACACGGTCAAGGCATTGGCACCTGCACCCACATTAATGCCGACCCAACCCACCGTGTTGGCACCAACGAATCCTCACTCAAACTCAGTTCCACATTACCATGCATATACGGACGCTGCAAAGTCAGATCCATCGGCGTCAGTTGTTTCCTACGTTCCATCGGCTCCTCAGCCGACTGAATTAGAAAGAAATTGTAAACCCCAAGGGCTATTTCAAGTTAGAAATCCGGCCCCATATAAAGTAGTTACATACACAAAGCCGTTCGTTCCATTGCCTGAGGTCACGGCTGCCAGAACCAATGGGTATGAGCCATGGCAACAACGGTACCCGTCTGCTAGGGCAAGCCGACCGGCCGAGTTTGCACTCAGGGGGCAGGATACCGCTCATCATAATTGGCCAAACCACGTGTTCCATCGCAATAATATCAATTGAAATGATCGATTTCCATGGTCTTAAGAGATCAATTTGGCTTATGTTTCAAAGGAAAATAATCGGCTATAGAAAACCGTACCCAGATTATATTGACCGCATGCCATATCCCCATAACTTTAGGATTCCCGATTTTGCAAAGTTTTCAGGGGACGACTCAGTCACCACTCTAGAACATGTTGGAAGATTTATCGCCCGGTCTTGTGAAGCAATTTCGATCCGATGGGTTGAAGATTAGACTTTTTCCCTTGTCTTTGTCAGGGACTACTTTTACTTGGTTTACCAATCTACCTCCAAATTCAGTCCATTTTTGGAACGATTTAGAAAGTTGATTTCATGAATACTTTTTCTCTGGTAGTTTAGAGTTAAGAATTTCAGACCTGAGCGCTGTCCGGCAAAAGTTCGGCGAATCGGCCTCCGATTATATTAGAAGATTTAGAGAAGTGCGGAATCGGTGCTTCAGTGTAGTATTGCCCGATAATCAACTAGCTGATTTAGCATTTCAAGGGTTGATTCCCCCACTTAAAGAAAAACTTGCTGGACAGGAATTCACTGATTTAAGTCACCTGCTTCATCGTGTATCAGCGCAGGAAAGCCGATATTTAAGTAAAGAATTCAAGGACAAAATGAGATTAAATGGCAATGGAAAAGATAAGGCTAAAGTAAACATGGTTGAGTGTAGTTCAAGTAAAACTTCTGAAGATGAAGCAGATGTTAATATAGCCGAATGGATAAAAGGTTCCAAAAAACCGCTTGTCTATTCGTGGCTTAAGCCGACGAGGAGCAAGTCAGGGGTCAAGTACGCTTTCGATGTATCCAAATGTGACCGCATATTTGATATGTTATTACAAGAGAAATTGATACGATTGCCGGAAGGACATACCATACATTCAACCAACGAGATCAAGAAACGACGGTACTGTAAGTGGCACCACTCTTTTTCCCATAACACTAACGATTGCAATATCTTTCGGCAGCAGATACAGACGGCTATTGAAGATGGTCGGCTCAAATTTGCAGAGGAGCCGGCCATGGAAGTCGATGTCAATCCCTTCCCAATTAATATGGTTCAATGCTCCAGCAAGGGAAAACAGATTGCCGACAAAAGACCTGTAACGACGCGGCAAGTTGACATATAATCAAGATCAAAAGGAGAAACACTGAAGATAACAATCGGCTCATTACAAATAGAAGCCGATCACGATGGAAGAAATTCAAGGATAGTTAAGCCAAAAGGCGAATTACAAGTCGGGCGGTGGTACAAAGCCGAGAAGACTCCGCCTCGAAAACCAGCGTTCAATACTAAACCAACTTTTTCACAGTTGCTTCAGAAATATGAGAAGATAAGCCATCGGCAGAAGCAGTAGGTTCGCCGAACAGATGAGTTGTATCGGCCAAACAGTGTGTTTCGGCCCAATAATTCGTATCGGCCAGACAACGCAGAAAGAGCTCATCAGAGATGTCCCTTCTGGCAATTTTGCTGGGAAAGGGGTGTGGCTTTACCATCTTCAAGGTCATGCCCCATGGAGCATTACCCGCAAAAGAATTGGCCAAGACAATCGGTGAAAGAGCGTCTAGTCATGCCAATACCAGATCAAAATGAGTCAGAGCATAAAAGGTCAATAAAGGAGAGACTAGGCACACCGAACCAAAACAATAAAGAAGAGACTGAGAACCTTGTTGGTAAGATTCGCAAGCCGATCGAACCCAAGCCAAGGTGGTGTCCAACGGGACTCAGTCGATCGCAACACAGACGGCTTCAGCGCTTAAGGACGCAGGAGATAAGGGAGGCCGAAGGAGAAAAACAGAGAGATGAAACATTCAATGAATTACGGCCGATGAAACTTGCTAAAAAGGAATGGAGGAGGAAAGAACAAGCCGATAACGAGTCAGATTCCTCAGACGACTTGCTGTCACCAATAGTTCGAAGTGACACCCCTCCCATGGATATCAACATGGTATTCACTCTGCCAGCTGAATTCAGAATCAGAACTGAATCGGCTAAAGATACGTTCGCTCAACTGTGCCTGGGTGCATAGGACGCGGTATTCGAGAAACCACAAGACCCTCATCGGCACTTGAAGCCGTTATATTTAAAGGGCTTTATCAACGGGAAGCCGATATCCAGAATGCTTGTAGATGGAGGGGCAACTGTGAACTTAATGCCACTCTCCACGTGCAAAAAGTTGGACAAAACTGATGAAGACCTAATCAAAACAAACATGGTGTTAAATGACTTCACAGGTGACCCCACTGAAGCAAAAGGAGTGATGGTCACAGAGTTGACCGTCGGCCGTAAAACTTTGCCGATCGCGTTTTTTGTGATTGAAGCCAAAGGGAATTACAGTGTGCTTCGCGGGCGAGATTGGATACATGCCAATTGTTGTATCCCCTCGACAATGCACCAACTTCTTGTGCAATGGGACGAAGATGAAGTCGAAGTTGTCTCAGCCGATACATCGGCTCATATTGCCATGGCCAGCTCTGATGCAAATTGGCCACACGAAGAGGCAGAGTGCATATCAGGTAAGGCACTAGACGATTGCGACTTCATATACATCGGTAAGTCAGGCTTTACGCCGATCAGTGTCAGGCCAGGCACGTTTGATCGGGCGAGTGAAGTCTTGAGAAGATGGGGTCAGAAATGATCCGAATTTTACAAGACAAGGCGAGGAGCTATCGGTGGGTGATAAATTCGTGTGAGGCCATTGAAGACTTCTAAAACGAAAAATTGGGTCAAGGTTTCACTTCAACCGATATGCTTGAAGAAGTCGACATAAGAGAAGGTGATAGAAAAAGGCCAACTTTTGTAAGTGCAAACTTAAGTCTAGAATGCAAAAATGAGTTGGTCAGGATACTTAAAGAATACAGGGATTGTTTCGCTTGGGAATACTATGAGATGCCAGGATTAAGCCGATAGTTATAGAACATCGGCTGCCTATTAAGCCGGAGTATCGGCCGTATAAGCAATCTCCTCGGCGTTTTAATCCAGAGTTGTACGATGTGATAAAAGAAGAAATTGAAAAATTGTTGGAGGCCAAATTCATAAGGCCTTGCCGATATGCTGAGTGGGTATCCAACATTGTTCCTGTCATGAAAAAGAACGGTAAGCTTCGGGTATGTGTCAATTTCAGGGATTTGAATAAAGCCATGCCAAAAGATGAATATCCGATGCCCATAGCCGATATGCTTATCGATGCTGCTTCAGGTCACAAAATCATTAGCTTTGTGGATGGTAATGCCGGGTACAGCCAGATATTCATGGCAGAAGCCGATGTCCCGAAAACTGCCTTTAGATGCCCTGGAGCATTAGGGTTGTACGAATGGGCAGTGATGACATTCGGCTTGAAAAACGCAGGCGCTACCTATCAACGTGCGATGAATTTAATTTTCCACGACCTGATCAGCCATATCGTTGAGATATACATCGATGATGTAGTAGTAAAGTCTAAAGATGATTGGCAGTATCTGGCCGATTTAGAAAGGGTGTTTCAGAACACAAGAGCTCACGGGCTAAAGATGAACCCGTTGAAGTGCGCATTTGGAGTGTCGACTGGACATTTCCTCGGATTTATGGTCCACCAAAGGGGAATCGAAGTTAATCAAGCGAGAGTCAAAGCCATAGTTAACACAAAACCTCCGATGTGTAAAAATGAATTGCAAAAGCTGATCGGCAAGATTAATTATTTAAGACGATTTATTTCAAATCTGTCTGGTAGAATTCAAGCTTTTACTCCATTATTAAAATTAAAAGATCATCAGGATTTCGTATGGGGAGCCGATCAGCAAAAGGCTTTTGACGATATAAAGCAATACTTAGCATCACCGCCAGTTTTGGCTGCACCTTGGAAGGGAATCCCATTTAAGTTATATGTGTCGGCTGAAAGCAAGACCATTGGGGCTGTATTGGCGCAAGAAATTGATGGTAAAGAGCGAGTGATATTTTACTTAAGCCGACGGCTCTTGGATGCCAAGACCAGGTACCCTTCAGTAGAGAAGTTATGTTTGTCATTATACTTTGCTTGTACGAAATTGAGACATTATGTGTTGGCATCGACCTGCATAGTAGTGTGTAGAACTGACGTTGTTAAGTACATGCTATCTGCGCCAATCTTGAGAGGACGACTTGGGAAGTGGGCTTATGCTCTAACCGAGTTCGACCTACAATATGAATCGGCCAAAGCCGTCAAAGGCCAAGCAATAGCCGATTTCATAACTGGACATGATACCATGGCAGGAATAGTCGATGTAGCCCCATGGCAACTGTATTTTGATGGGTCCGTTTGTCAAGAGGGGAGTGGAATAGGTATTGTATTGATTTCGCCAAAAGGACATGACATCGAGTTTGCATATCGGCTTAAAAGACGATGCTCTAATAACCAGGCCGAGTATGAAGCATTGCTCAAAGGGCTGCAGTTGGTAGATAGTATCGGGGCAAGTAACGTAGAAGCATATGGTGACTCATTGCTGGTGGTGCAACAAATTAAAGGAGAATTTAAATGCAATGATGAGGTGCTATCAAAGTACCTAGAACATTGTCTCGATGTTATCAACACTTTCACATCGTTCTGTATCGGCCATGTGCCTAGGGAGATGAATAACAAGGCCAACATCTTGGCTCAGGCACCTTCAGGCTATAAGGAATACAGCCGATACGAGGCATTTGAATTGATCGACAAAACAGTGCTGTGTGTTGATAATGCCAACTGGAGAACAGAAATAAGCTTACCTAATGAATCCATCCAAGCCTACTGCACGAAAAGTTCATCAAAAAGCACTGAAGTATGTTGTGCTGGAAGGAGAATTATACTATCGGACATTGGAAGGATTGCTTCTGCGGTGTTTAGGCGATGAAGAAGCAAAAGTAGCTATGGGTGAAGTTCACGAAGGAATTTGCGGAGCACATCAATCGGCTCACAAAATGAAGTGGATCTTAAGATGAACCGGGTATTTTTGGCCAACAATGTTAGAAGATTGTTTCAAGTATTACAAAGGGTGCCAAAGTTGTCAAAAGTTTGGGAACGTGCAACTTGCACCAACATCGGCTTTACATCCGATTATTAAACTATGGCCGTTCAGAGGCTGGAGTATAGACGTAATTGGCCAAATATTCCCAGCATCAAGTAAAGGCCATAAGTTCATCCTTGCAGCTACAGACTACTTTTTAAAATGGGTAGAAGCCGTTCCACTCAAGAAGGTTACCAGCGTGGAAGCCATCGGCTTTGTTAATGAGCACATTATTCATCGATTCAGTATTCCTCAGACTATTACAACCGATCAGGGGACAGTGTTCATGTCTAACGAATTTAAAAGTTTTGCAGAAAGTATGCGCATTAAGTTACTGAATTCATCACCATATTATGCTCAGGCTAATGGGCAAGCCAAGTCGTCCAACAAAACTCTGATCAAGCTAATTAACGAAAAAATCGATGAAAAGCCTCGAACTTGGCACACTACACTGTCAAAGTCACTATGGGCTTATCGGCTGGCGTTTCACGGATCGACTAAACTGTCACCATATCAGTTAGTGTATGGACAAGAGGCCGTACTGCCTGTAGAGATAAATATTGAGTCCCTGCGAATAGCAAGGCAAAATAATCTATCGGCCGATGAATACAAAGAATTGATGCTACACAATTTGGACGACTTGGCGGAGTTAAGGCTGATTACTTTAAATCGACTTGAAAAGAATAAGGAAAGAGTTGCAAGAACCTACAATAAAAAAGTTGTGCCCAAGTCCTTTAGTGAGGCCGATTTGGTTTGGAAAACAATATTGCCGATCAGTTCTAAAGATAATCAATTCGGCAAATGGTCACCTACCTGGGAAGGACCATATAAAATAAATCGGCTTGTTGGCGGAAATGCATATATACTCGAAACACTTGAGGGGTTGATGTTACCGAAGGCAATTAACGGAAAATACCTAAAGCAGTACTACCCCAGCGTTTGGATCGGTGCGTAATTAAAGTACAACACAAAGGATTCAGAGATAAATCGGTTAAACAACCGATTAAACAAGATAAATACAATCGATTAAATAGCCGATTAAGTGTATCATAAGAAATGCAGCAAAAGCAACATTGTTTTAAAACATTACATCAAATTATAAGCCAGACCTAGGAATCCTGGCACCTAAAGCTGACAGTGCCGCAGCTGCCTTAGCCAGAGTTTCTGTGACCCCATAGATTATGTCCTCATCGGCCTTGGCAGTACCGGGCACTGAAACGAGTTTGGCCGATTGGTCCTTCACCTTCGCTACGGCTAGGCCAACATCAGTCTTCTGACTTTTCAGAGATGTTGACGTTGCAGTCACCAGGGCAAGGTTGTATGCAAGTTCTTCTTCCACTTTAGCCAATTCCTCCTCGAGTCGCTTCTTCGTCGACTCTAATTTTTGCATGGAGGACTTGGCGGCCTTAAGGGTAGAAGAGTCTTCGTCATATTTTTTCTTCTTGGCCTTTGCCTCTACTATCAACTCGTCCAGGAGACGCTGATCGGCTGCTTGAGCTTCTCGTTGAGCTATTCTGGCCGTTGCCGCTTCAACTTCCGCCCTCCTTTCGTCTATATGACATACGTCCAGAATAGCCTTCAGGGCCTCAGGTGGGAGATCGGCTTCGACAACAGCCATCGCATCTCGGATGGGCTGAGCGTTGGCCAGGATATCTGCCTCCGGTTGAGAAATCACAGTCAAAAGCCGACTCAGCTTCTCCTGCATGTTTGGGCCCGATTGAACGACTGCAGCCGATGCCTTCTGAGAGACGGTGATAATGTTGCGAATGTTTGCTACATAGTCATCGGGAGCGATTACATCTGGATCGGCTAGCTCATCCAAAGTAAAGCCGAGCAAGTCATCAGGGTCCATCGACTCTTCTAGCACAGGTGCCTTGGTCGGCTGAGGGGGCGAAGGAGCAGGAAGCCGTCCTGGAGAAGGTGGTATCGGAGGGCTAGCAGCAGGGGCATCTTAAAGATCGGCCAATACACTAGCAGCTTGCAAAGACGTCGCCGGCTAAAAATCGATTAAGAATGCATTAGGAATCGGTATAAAAGATTCTCTCTACATAAAAGAAGCAAACAGGATTTACCTCTGCAAAGGCCGATGCACGAGGAGAGCTCTCGGCACTTTGTTCCGCACGTTTTTGGCGACGGGCCGGGGCTTTTGTCGATTTAGGTTTTTCTGCGAGAAATTAATCATACGAGGTCAACAGCTGGACAACAAGGCAAGAAAGCAATTAGCGGTTCCAAAAACTTACTGGAGAGTCGGCCTTTTTCGAGCTCCGAGAGGGATGGGCTCTTAATACGGAGACTACCGGAAGAATAGCCGGTTAAGCCGGTAGCCTAATTCGGCCTTTTTCCTTTAGGCCCCGTGAATTGACAGAGCAAAGAAGGAGCGGTGGTTTGATGTTCAACCGCGGCATTACGAAAAGGCGAGCAAGGAAATCGGGTTAAATCACATAGGCAAGAACTCGAGCCGAGTATAAGGAAATAAGCCGATACCTCTACAGCTACAGATGAGTTAGTATAACCCGACGAGCAAGAGGAATCCGAACTATCTTTGCTCGAACTGCTGCTGCTAGAAGAAACTATTTTTGGCTCATGAAAGTCCGGCAAGAATGTCTCTATAATTGCCGACGGCGCGCGATCCATATAAAGGGCTTCTGATATAGGCGCCCACCAAGCCGAAAATTGGCTAGCGCGGCGGGAGTTCAGGAAAAAGTGCGGGAGATCAATAACTTGGAATTCGTCGGCTATCTCCGAAATGATATCAGCCGCAGTCGCATTTGTCACTCTGGCCCTTGGTTCAAGATGACTGAAGAGAGGCAAAAAAGGCACCACTTGGCCAAAACCCAGCTGACGGGCATACACCGAGGGGTGGTAGAACTCGTACGACGGCTGAAATGTCCTATTACGGGAGTTCAAGCTGACGTGAAGGATGCAAGGAGAGATGAAAATATGATACAATTCTAAAGTCGATGCTGGCATCAAGGAGCTATCAGCATCCAAATGAAGGAATGAAGGCCACTGAAAATCGGCATCATTGCTGTAAGAAAAGAAGTCTTGCTAGCCGAAGGTCGCGTTATCTAAGTGCAAAAAAAATAACAAGTACTTCTTGAAGTCGACCGGGGTAATCCTGACGTCACCACTAGTGCACATCACAAGTCTTTCTCCATGCGATCGGCTGGCTCTGTATTGGGGAGTCGTGCCTTCAGGATAGTCTTCACGAGGAAAGGCCGAACCTTCCGACAGTTCTGGAATCAGTGATCGGCTAAAAATACTATAAAGCCATAACTGAATAAACCATAACGGGCCTCCTATGTTGCTCACGACAAATTGATCAAACCCAGAGAAAAGCCGACTCCGAATAACATGCATCATCTGGTAAACCGCGCCAAGAAGCATTTTTCCGAGTGCAAGCCGACGGCCTTCTACCAACTACTCTACCGCGAATTGGAATACTTGCATTGGACCCAAAGAGGCGCCACAGAATAGAAACCGATCCAGCCACAGGTTCAGAAAAGCCGCATGTTCCTCGTCCGATACTAGACCGTTTATCTTATTGTTGTGCTGGATATACTTCGACCATCCTTCGCCTTTCGATCGGATTAATTTAAACCTTGGCTTACCGCTGAAAGCCGATATTTGGTTTCCATCTGGCCGAAGGCAACATAGCTCGGCTACATCAAGGAGGGTTGGGCCGATGGGGCCAGTTCGGAATAGGAATGCATTAAAGGTGTCTGACCAGAAATAACAAGCCGTGGCCACCAAGGGCTCATTGGCTTCTGGGTTCGCTAGACTAAGTGGAAGACACTCGGCTATGCCCATTCTCTCCCATTCAGATCTCATTTGGGCAGACACTCGGATGTACCAACTCCTCCATCCCTTAAGGGCTGTTGGACAGGCTCTAAAACTCTTACCCCATTCCGTTATGTTATAACCTTTAGCCGATAAAGGGAGTCTAGGTATTTCTTCGTTAATGACTGTGTCAGCAGTTGAATTTCCTACTGGCCCTAAGTAATATTGGTCGTCACTTTCTGGGATTGGAATTAGTACCTTCGAAGAATCCATTCCAGCTGATGAAGAGGGAAGGAAAGCCGATCAGAGAAGGAAAGCCGATTGAAGATGATTTGAGAGCTGGAAAGCGTGAAAATGACCGTGGGGGTCCCGCATATATATAGCACGGTGAAAAGTGAAAAGTGGCGGGAAATGAATTCGAGGTGACACGTGCAATTAAACCGCACTACGATTTCTACGGCGCAATTAATGCGGTAGTTACTGGAGCAATTTGCTGACTGACAAGAAGGAAGCCGATAGGAGAAGGTATATTTTTGAAAGACGACAAGTCATCTTCCAAAAATGGGGGGCATATGTTTGCACCAAATTTTGGAAATTGCAAGACAAATCGGCATGACGTATGGGTTTGGGCAGTGCACGGAAATATCTTTGGGAAGTTTGGATAACATACGTCAAGCTTTTGGAAACAAGAGACCAGGTAGGAAACTATAGCCGATTCGGAGTATGTCGCCATAACCGAACAGGACTCGGATCAGTTAAACGGGTATATAAGGCGCACCAGGGCTGCTTGGAGAAGACACACAACAATCAAGTTACATCTGTTAGTTTTTCTCGTAGTTTTTAGTCTTTTAGCTTTGTAATCCTTCTTTTGTAAGTCGACATCGATCAATAAAGTTGCAAATCGCCAATTGTTGATCGCCTTCAATTTCTCTAGGTTTGATTTGTTCTGTCTTGTCGCGCATCACCTTTTCAGAATCAATCTGCCTTTTACCTTCGGATTAGTCGTAATCGACTGATCTAGTTATCGTTCCAAATCAGCTTTCTGGCTGATTTCTGTTTTAGCCGATTCGCTTCTAAGGATCGGCTTAATTAAGCTTTTACAGTCTTCTCCTTATCGATTGCAGGGTCAAATCGATTGGCACGCCTTGCATTTGAACCCGGTGTTCGTCTGGTGAGTTGCAAAGCCAGAAACCCTACGTCAAGTTTTTGGCGTCAACACATATAAAGTACCTAGTCTATATATTTCAGCAAATACTTCAGCTCTACTAAATCCCACGGTGTTTTTTAAATCCTAGCATGAACATGTATTCGATGGCAAAGAAAAAGAAGGTTGCACTTATATTCACTATTTTAGCAAATCAATAATTCCATGGATGTTCTAAAAAAGTTCTATAATGGTTTTAACTTATCTGTGCTCTCTTTGTCGAATTCTCTGATTTTCAGTAGTTAGGCCTTTTGATTGACTTTAACTAGTGATAATCTCTTATACTTCAATCTGAATTTTTTTTAAAAAAAATTGCCTATTCACCTCCCTCTAGGCTAACTCGATCCTTCAGCTCCTCCACCCTTCGCTCGTCGGCCCTTCACTAGCACGCCGCCGGTTCAAGGTCGTCCCTCCACCGAAGCCGAAGGAGCACGAGATTCTGACATCAAAGCCGAAGGAGCACGAGCCTCCAACACTGAAGCTGAAGGAGCTCGAGGCCATCCCTCCTGCCACCGCCTCACCACCGCCCCTCCACGCGCCCCTTCGCCTACCATCGGCCCTAAGCAGCGCACGAAAAATCCGATTGCCAAATAGGAAAACTTATCCAGCCAGCATATTCTACAGGCAGTCGCTTTTTCAAACAGCAAGCTATAATCCAGAATCTACACAATTACAAGCTGCCCCAAATTGGGCCTATATCATTGATTCTTGTCCTGCACTTCTGTAGTTTTTGTTCTTGCATCTTTAGTTCACTCGTTTAACTCATGGACCAAATTCTTAAACACATGGTTAAATATTAATAGTAGTAAGCTACCCAAGAATAACAATAAATTTCAAGTTCAAAATAATCCTGACACGCATAATTATACAGGTACAGCTAACAGCCATACAATAATTTTGTGATAAATAAATAAAATATATAATATATATAAATGTAATAGGTACATCATGATATAACCACTGTGAACACTTCACATCACGTGACTGCCTTAAAACGGGGACAAGTGGTGCAATCGCGCCAAAGATGTAAAGAAGAAAACCATCAAAACTCACTTACCATTCACAAACCCTGGTAAGCGTCATTGGTGGCATTGGCAATAGAGGTAGTAGATAACAAGCCAACTCAACTCAACTCGACTCGGCTCAATCAAACTCGACTCGTTATCTTAACGAGCTTAAATCTCAACTCGACTCGACTTGTTAAACTCATTAAACTCGACATTACCATCTGAGAGGAGAATTGCTGTTGAGACTATACGGTATGCTATGTATTATCATCCTCGCCTCATACATGCATATACCGCTAAACTTGCCGACTTGGAGGACTCGTTAAACTGACGAGTTGGCTCATTTAACTTGCGAGTTGACTCATTTAACTTGATATAAATGAGTTCAAATCATGGCTCGACTCGACTCATTAAGGAACGAGTTGAGCCGAGTCGAGCAGAGTTTGCAAGTACTTGTTTAACTCACGACTTTCGAGTTTTTTTCCACCCCTAATTGGCAATATACTCCCTTTAGTTAAATAATTATTGTTTGAATATAGGTGTAGTTAAACTTTCAAAACTTTAACTGTTAATATATTTTTAAATATTTAAATTAGATATTTGAAAATTATATATATTTGTCTCAAAAAACTTTTATAATATTATTAGATTTTATAAATATATTATAATAAAAATTAATGAGCAATGCTACTCTCTCCGGTTCACAAAAACTTACCGGTTTGAGATATATCTGATTAAACTTTTGAAATATTAGCTATCGATATCTTTTAAAATATTTAGATTGGATGTATACAAATCATATGTATATATTAGTCTTGAAACGTATTTTTGTAATATTATAATTTTATTAGTTTTCTAAATATATTATAATAACTATTTATTATAAAAAAACATGTTTTAAAAATCGTGACATCGAAAATAATAACTACTTGAGAGGTGCTTCCATACTTTTCTTTTTGATAGTTGCACAAATATTAAAGCATGAATGAATGGTAGATGGTGATTACTTACCCCTTCGGTTGCTTCAAAATTTGTGCAACTTGTATTAGGAGAGAATGCATTGAAGCGCTGCTCTAACGACTTATGACTGGAGAGAGTGTCGGGTCAACGTCTATGAGAGTGAATCTTGCCATATGGGGCTCGCGTCGCGACTGGACGATATTCCTGCAGTTGCGCTGGCTGATTGGCCCCAGCTCCAAGAAACATCGGAGAGAAGTTTCATCTGCATTGTCCATCGTGGTGGTGGCGAGGCCTTGATGACCCATCCAACCTGCAAAGCCAACCCCGCCTCGGCAACCCTACCAGCCACTCGCGCCGCGCCTGTCCACCACGCGTCTCCCTCCCCCTCCCAAAATTCGTTACCACCTATATAAACCCATCCTCCCACTCCCCCAACCACTTGCTCTCCCCGACCATCTCTCCCTTTCCCCCCTCTTCTGCTTTGCAGCCATGCCTCCCCTCATGAGCTCCCTCCTCTCCCGTTCTACCACTGGCTCCAGCTCCTCCTCCACCGCCTGCATCTCCTTCGCAGCCGCTGCTGCGATCTCCAAGCCTGCCACGGACGCCACCCTGTCCTCCTCACCTACTACTGTCTACCCAAGCCCGCGCCCCAATCCGGCATCTACATTCGCGTCCGGCCTCTCTGGCCGTCTCTTCAGTGGGCACCACGTTGTCGTCCGCTCCTCATCGTCCGTCGCCGCCGTCTTCAAGTGTCGCTTTGCCTCTGCGGGTAAGGATTCCAACTGGCTCTAATTATCGCTTCACGTTTCAGTTGCTCTCTCTGATGGGTATCTTGTTTCGGCTATTTTTTTTGCAGCGACTAGGAACTCGTACGATGAAATCCTAACGAGCCTCACAAAGCCGGGTGGCGGAGCGGAGTTTGGGAAGTATTACAGCCTACCGGCGCTCTCAGATCCGCGAATTGGTGAGTTGTTTTATGGTTTTTCAACATTTTTGGATGCCCTGATCCACTATTTTGGTTTGGGATGTGTCTGATGTGGTTTGATTCTTAGTTTGTGGTGGGTGGATTGAGAATTCAACGAGGGTTTGGATGCTTTGATCTCTTTCAGTCGGTCATGTTAGGCTATGAAGTGGCTTAGACCTTCTTACTAATCATCTGGCACTCGTCAAAGTTGTGTTCGTTTGTACGATGGACTGGACAATATTTGTTCTCTCCACAGCTTCGACCTTTGTTGTCAGTTGTCACCAATATTGCGCACCTTGCCCCTTTTGACCGCGGCTACGGTGGAGTCACTTTTGCGTTTCTCCCTGCTGTTCTTGTTCCTCTTCGCCCCTTGCTTGGATGACTCAGGCTTTTCGTTGTCAGGCTTGGAGTCTTCGAGGTAGTCTTGGACCTCAGCGCATATGACGTATTTGTCTATCAACTCGAAGAGCTCCTTGGTGGTTCTGATCTTTCGAGTGGCAAGCTTTTTCTTCAACACTCTATCCTTGACACCGTTCTCGAAAGCCACTATGACTGCTTCATCTGAAATGTCAGGTATCAAGTTGCACTTGTTGCTGAAGCATCGGATGAAGCCATGCAACAACTCTCTTGGCTTCTGTATCACCCGATGCAAGTCGCTGCGTGTTCTGGAGCGTTCATACGTACCCTAAAAGTTGGCGATGAACTGGGCCCACAACTTCGCCCACGATAATATCGACTGAGGTGGGAGATTGAGTAACCATGATCTTACTACACCATCCAGGGTGGTGAGCAAGTAGTTGGCCATTACCTTCTCGTTTCCTCCGGCAGCCCTCATGACTGTAGTATCGATCTGCAGCCATTCAATGGGGATGATTTTGCCCGAGTACTTCTCGATAGAGTCTAGCTTGAATTTTTCTGGCCATATGACTACGTGTAGCTCAGGGGTAAATACTTTGCATCCCTCATTGATGTCCTCGAGGGTTGCCTTTCACGGACATTGTCATGTTTCTTGTCAAGGAGGGAACCTGTGCCACGCCGATGAGTGGCACCTTAAGGGCGAAGATTTGCCTCGTCTAGCCCTACACGAAGGAGATCAGCCCCTCGAAGGTGGGGACTCATTTTCTTGTCACTCGTTGTCTTCACGGTAACGTTCTTCCCTTCGATTGCAAAGGACGTCATATAAATCCCATCGATCGTGAGGAATACGGTCTCAAAGATCTCTAGGGCGTCTCTAGTGGGGGTTGGAACGAGCTGTCCTGGTGGCACGATGGATAGGGCTACCCACTATCGATCTCGCTGCTCGATGACTATCTTGAAATGGTCGTGGCAATTGACTCAGGGCACCCTGCTGGCTGTGACGTCCGAACCTCGAGTTGGTTGCTCAAGCGGTCTGAGTTTGCACTGCATCGAGTAGCATTTTCATCTAATCGAACACTGGAGTCATCGGGTTACCCAGATCCAATGGCGGAAGGGATTTCAGTAGCATATGAGCGCACTGGATATTTGCCTCAGGGGTACTGAAGATATCGCTGGTGTGGCTTTGATGGGACGCTGCTCCTGGGATGCGGTCGGGCCTGCCGTGGTGGTTGAGTTGCCGAAGAATTTGCTGTCCCTAAAAATCCGGTGCCCGCGGGTGGGGCATCGTTGGATCATCAAGATCGAGTTGCTTCGACAGATTGGCCATAATCTCGGTTGTGGCCGTGGCGGTCAGATCTCACAATGATCTGTAGTGTTGGGAGCAACAGCGTTTGCGGCCGCTCGAGCTGCAGTTTTCGCCGCCACAGGATCTTGAGGCGTGCATGGGGGGATTTGGTGTCCCTGACCACATGTGGTTTCTGCCCCTGTCTCTCCTTCTTGGGAGTTTTCGGCAGTAGCACCATTGTTGGCTTTGGTCATGAACACGCATCAATCAGTATGGCTACTACTCTGACTACTGTTCTGACTGCTGAGGCCATCACTGTCGTTATCACTCTCCATCTCGACGTACTCGAGGATGCTAGGCTCCATAGGGTTGAAGTCGATGAAGCACACCTCTTGGCGTGGTTCCCGAGAGCGGGACTCGATGAAGCCGATATGCCCAAGGTCTCTACTTGGCCTCCATCGATAAAGCATGGTTCCGAAGGCGATCTTAGATCCGACTATTGGAGCTTGGTCGACGTTGGAGACTTCATTGTGAACACACACTGAAGACATGTCTGATCTGCAAAAACAGCTAAAAGCCCCTATCTAACATGTCAACTATCGAAGGTTAGAAATCGGTAATAAACTTATAGTTTCAAGTATCTTCGGATTAGCAAAGTCAGATACGAAATCGGAGGCACATAATGTAGACAAGTTCGGGCCCCCGGATGGAGAAATACCCTACTCCTGTGTAGATGTCATATGGAGTCGATGAACAAAGTATAAAACAGGATGCCTAACTCTAATTACAATGAAGATTGAACTTGGAGGTGGTTAAACTACAGCTAAGGGGTTGATGAAGTGTGGTTCGTCGGTTCTTGGATGCTCTGCTCAAAAGGTCTTTTTGTTTGTCTAGCTCTGGATCGCTAGTAGTCTCCCTGAATTGTTTGTTCCTGTGGATGTCTACCCCCATCCTTATATAGTCAGGATAGCCTTATCTTAGGTCGAGTTATAGTCGATTTGGGATACTAAATCATAGCCGATGGGGAGTCCATCGTTGCGTGATCTCTATAGTGTATCCAAACTTCCCTTATGAGCCGTACTCGAGTTAGTTTCCTCGCAATGGGAATACAACCGAGTCATTCCTTGTATGAAGATACCTCCTCCGCGTATATCTTATTCTATAGAATTGGGCCCGTGATATCCGAAGTTTCTAGATACTTGCTTAAGCATATACGATATGATCTTTAAGTTTTCTGTGCGTATTCATAACCCGTATTTATATATTGGACACTTTGCTAATGATTCCTGCTTGTTTCCGCCTGGTCCGTATCTGCTCGGCCGCTCTATTCGCCCAGCCAGGCCAGGTAGAATTTTTCCTGTGCTCAACTTTTCTTGTTTGTACGATTCCCTTCCTGTGTTTGTAGTACACTATTTAAATATATTCTGAGGTGCTGCTCTTTCCGTTCGATAATTGTGTGCCTACGATTAAAT
Source organism: Guadua angustifolia (assembly GCA_036346375.1). NCBI lineage: Eukaryota > Viridiplantae > Streptophyta > Magnoliopsida > Poales > Poaceae > Guadua > Guadua angustifolia. The sequence continues at coordinate 37,158,677 of CM070512.1, forward strand.
CTGTCCTTATCGTGCGTTTGCGGTTACGTTATTTCTTTAACGTTGTTATACACGTAATGCTGCTTTACATTTAATAGATTTACTACTGTATTTTCGAAATTAGCTTTGGGTCCTTCCTCTGTGTCGAAATGAGCTTTGGGTGCTACTTAACTTCTGTGTGTCTGTGTATTTGTTTATTCCCCATGTGACACGTTTACCTCTGTTGTGTGCTAATTTTTTTTGTGCCACCTCTGTATGTTGTTGTTTTTTTCATTGCTAATCAGATGGTTACGTTTGCTGTTATTATTTCTGAAATGACCTCCTGGTGGCAGCCCTGTATGGAGACCTAAGCTCATGTTACCCGTCGTCGGCGACGGACATGCGAAAACGGTATGTAAATACGAATCTCTCTCGATACGTACGCTCGCTTTATTGCTTATACTGTTGTTGTGCAGCCCACACCTTTTTTCCACTCTTTATTTATCTTCCATACATTGTGCCTCACATTTTTTTGTACCTACAGCATGCGTGCTACCTAGCTTTCTTCCTTCTGTGAGTTCAACTCTGCTGCAATCTCCGACTATACCCCCATTGTCACGTCAGACAACATTGAGTTAGTGCTATCCCTATCCTTTTCCGATGCTCTGTTATCTCTTCCGTTTCGTGTAACTCAGTGAATTCTGTGTTGCACCATTTTTTTGGTTTAGGAGACCATTTCTGCCCCCATTGTGCCGGCTATTGTTGCTCGCGTTAACAGAGCTATTAGGTGTGTTGCTAACAGATGCGGAGCTCTATTGAGTGAAGGTCGTCCTTTTGCTTTGTTGTATTGATCCACCCTACGTTTTTTTTCCCTTTTATGCTTTTTCGTATTGACATGTCTGTTCCACCTGTTTCGTTGCCGTGTTTCCCTTTGTTGTCCTCCCCGTTTACTGAAGATGTCATACCACGCCTTCCTTTCAATCTGTAGAGGAAAAATCTCTTTGCATCCACACAGGCATTTCCCTTCTCTGCTATAGGACCTCATTCGTTTCGATGGAGGGCCAGATCTAACAATTTTATGCGCCTGATAAGATAATATAATTCTTGTTTTGCATTTGCTTCACTCGGTGTCAATATTGACAATAGCATTAATACTGGAGGCGGTCCTTATATTTTTCGGATTAATGGTGTTGTGCATCACTATATTGGTTCTCTCTTGCCTACTTCTGGTAGTCGGCCTGAATTTGCACAGCTCTATATCTATGATACTGCAAATGGACTTCGCAATCGTCTACGTATTTTTGAAACAGATGGCCTTAATAGAGAACAGCCTGATCCTACTATAGTTGAAGAAATTACATCTTTGTTGGATCATTGTGACCCTCTTGTTCAGCAATTCAGGTTATCTCGTGACAGACTGTTATCGCCTCATGCTCCTGAGATTGCTATCAAGCTTATAGGTTCGTGGCACACAGGTGGTGATCGTTATAGCCTGCCCATTGCCTCAGAATTGACTTCTTTGGTAGTCGGTGATGTTTCTATTGATATTTCCAAGTTTGATGTTGTCATCGAAGCACATTTTGGTCAGTGCAAGCATATCTCTTCAATTCACCCAGCCTTGATGTCTCTACCATACCCACTACCTTTCTGTTATGGTGATAAAGGATATCATGTTGGTATTAAATTCAGAGAGATTGATGCCGAGCCATCAGGATTTTGTGAAATGGTTTCCATGTTTGAATATTATTGTTACTAATTCCACTGTCGTAAGGGCGAGCCGAATCCATTTACTTGCTGTGGTAGGTTATCTGATCAGCTCATGGCTAATGCTTATTCAGGAATTGAAGCAAATTGATTGTCCTTCCATTTTTTCAATCAAGATAGGCTCGGATATGAGAGTTATCAAGGTATATTAGACGCTGTCTCTAAAGGAAATAGCTTAGGGAAAGACCTTGGTATTAAAGTTATGTTGCCATCAAGTTTTATTGGTGGAAAGAAATACATGATTCAGAATTACCACGATTCAATGGCTATCTATCAAACGTACGGCTCACCTCAGTTATTTGTTATCTTCACTTGCAATCCTAAATGACCAGAAATAAAAGAGGCTAACCGTTTTGAACCAGGCTAGAGACCACACAATAGACCCGACATGATTACGTTGGTATACCATATGAAATTAGAAGAATTCATGTCTAATATCAAAGATGAGATAGCTTTTGGACATATTCGTGCAGGTGAATTGCATTTCTATTTGTTTTTCCTAATGATCTATTTTTGCCTTCTCATGTGCTCCATTGTTTTATTTCCTCCTGTATGTTTTCCAATAGTCCACATTATTGAATTCTAGAAGAGAGTACTACCTCACGCACACATTCTTTCATGGTTGTCTATTCTGGATAGAGACCCTTCTTCTTTTATTGATACTATGATCTGCAGAATTGCCTGATATAAATGACAACCCATTAGGATATGCTTGTGTTGAAGAATTCATGATTCATGGCCCATGTGGTGAGTTTAATCCAAAGTGCCCTTGTATGAAAAATGGCCGCCGCTCAAAAAGATATCCCAAGTGAAAAGATATCCCAAGTCTTTTCATTCTGAGACATTAATTGATCATGATGAATATCCCGTCTATCGGCATCGTGACAATGGCCGATTCGTCATTAAGCAAGGCATTAAAATTGACAATCGATACGTGGTTCCTCACAATCTTCTTGTATTGAAGAAATATCAAGCACATATAAATGTTAAATGGTGCAATAAGACATATCTTGTGAAATACCTTTTCAAGTACATTACGAAGGGATATGATTGTGCCACCTTGACTATACAAACTAGTGGTACCACTGATGGTAGGGTATCACAGTCCTACAACAACACCCGTATTGAGATAGCTAAAGAGGACCATCATTTGAGACTCAATAGCGAGTCTCCCAAGGAGAATCTTCTGGGACAATGAATGAATCATTAAAGGAGAAAGATAGAGGAATTGATGAGATTGCTCAGTATATTAAGTCAAGATATTTATCTTCGTGTGAAGCAAATTGGAGAATGTTTGGTTTCCAAATACATGCTAGAACAACGACTGTGGAACGCTTGTTTGTCCGTATGCCAGGGATGCACGTCATTACATATCATGAGGATTCAGATCTTATCGATGTTTTTGAAGATCTAGATTCAAGCAAGAGTATGCAAACAAAACGGTTCATTGTTAATCAAAGATCAATGTATGCTAGAGACCTCACGTATTGTGAGTTCGCGGCAAAATGGACATGGAATCTTGAGAAGAAGATATGGTAGGAGAGAAAAAATGGATTAAAATTGGTAGGCTACGTTATATATATCCTAGCACTGGTGAAGCTTTCTACCTAAGAATGCTCTTTATGGTTGTCTGAAGCGCAAAGAGTTATGAAGATGTTCGTAGCTACAACAGTGTTTTGTACAACACCTACCATCAAGCATGTCAAGCACGTGGATTAGTCGGCGATGATACGGAATGGGTTAGCCTTTTTTATGAAGGAATTGTATGGGCAACTGTAATACAGCAAGTGGTTTTTCCAAGATATTTGGTTCGCGCTATTGGTTAGATGTTGGATTTTGGGTTTTAGGAGGGGTTTTTGTGGGAATTCCCTCCCCCTCACCTAACCTCTCTCTCCCCTTTAGTTTGTGTGGCTGTAATTGGTGGGAGGCCAGGAGATTTTTTCTTCGTTTCTGGCCGAGCCCTGCCGAAGCTCCCCGAGCCCTCTCCCTGCCGATGCTCTCTGGCGTCTAGCTCCCAGCCGAGTCCCTTACTGATGCTCTCCCCTGCGCCCTCAGCTCCCTGGCGCCTGCTCTCCATGGCGCCTCACCCTCCCGCCTCAGCTCTGGCCTGCGCCTCCCCAGCCCTCTGGTGATTCCCCTGCCGATCCCCCTGCTGGCTCACTCCTCCCACGCCTCCTCTCCACCCGGGCGCGCCTTCCTCTCCCCTCTGCTGGGCCAAGAAGAAGGGCAAGCAACTTCACTGGCAACCTCTCCTCACCTCCCTTGGCCTTCTTCCCCATTCAAGAGATGCAAGGTATTGTTATTTGGGGTTTAATTGCTTGCATGCCAAGTGTTTGATGAAATGCTTAGCTAGGGTTCTTGTGTTGTAATGCAATTAGTTGAGTGGATCCTAGATATATGAATGATATTTGCTCGATACCCATTGTGATGATCCTACATATTGGAGAGCATAATTTCGTTGTCTTGGTTTGGTTTGCTTTGTTCAGCTTATGGGAATGCTCTTGTCCTTGGCAAATTGTGTCTAATTGCAGCAAGTAGAAGAAAGCAGGAAAGTGTATGCGTATTGTTGATTATTTGCTTATTGATTATGTTTAAAATGGTGAAGGACCTAGAGTTGAGATTTGTTGAGAATATGGATATGAGTGTTGAGAAGGTGATTTGAGTGTTGAGAATGACATTTGCATATGTGCATTCATGACAAGTGCATCAAGCCAGGTCGGTGAGAAAGTCATATGAGTTATATGACTAATCCGGAGTGCTCAGAGATCCTACCCTGTAGTCCCATCCACTGGCGTGGATGGGAGCGGTGTTAAGTGTAGGACTCGCTACTAGGTAGCGGGCAAGTCCTGTTTCGGCAGGCCCCTTCCACGGGATAGTTGGGTTTGAGGGCACGCATCGACGGGTGGTGCTCGGCAATACTGGTATATGCTAAAAAGAGGAGATGAGTCATGCATGATGCATCATAAGCATGAGAATGCATCATATGCATGAGAATGGTGAAATGAGATGAGCATATGAACATGCAAGCATCTGCATTGCATTGACAATGATGAATCATGTTTAATGAATTGATTGTGATGCATGGATATGAGATTCTTTCTTTGTTTGGCATATTTGCATCTGCATTGCATTGACAATGAGGAATCATGTTTAATGAGTTGATTGTGATGCATGGATATGAGATTCTTCTTTTGTACGTTTTGTGCACTTGAGCATGAAAGCATAAATGCATTCTATTGCATTGTGTTGCAACTAATAAATGGGATTGATGAGGATGTGAAGAACAGGTTGAGGATTGAGGCGTGGACCCATCCAGAAATGTTTATTGAGGCAGGGGTAAGATTTAGTTATGTTTTCGAGTTGGTTATGGTAAGTGGAGTTAGTTATCGCTTCTTTTACTAGTTGAATTCCATTTAGTAGTGGCTATATCAAATTCTAGAGTAATTCAATTGAATTAATTACTTCTATTATTGTTGCACTTTGCTGAGTCTTGGACTCACGCTTGTTGTTTCTTGTTTTAGGTACCTTGAAGCTGTCTCGCCGGGATGGGAATAGTGGCACATACACGACCTCGGTCACTAATTCATTTACTGTCTCATAAAGTTCGGTTGTATCTAAGTGGTTGTAATATATTATCCGTAGTTGCGTAGTTTGCTAATTGCCGATTGGTGATGTGATTGATTATCTAAGGACCTGCTAGAATGTGTCATCCTAGAAAGAGGTGTTTGATATATATTATAACTGCAATGTTTTCTGTCTGCTGAGTGGATGTCCTATTTTCAAGAGAGGTCATGCCGAAATTTTGTAAATTTCGGTGACTTAGTTTTAAGACGATTTTAGAAGTTAGTGCTTGGTTGCAGTCAAATTAGTGAAAGTATTAGGTTGTTATGTCTTCTTCGGTAATTCTCAGTCCAATTGATTTTGTTGTGGAGAATTATCGTGTGTTGGTAACCCCTTTGGACATGTGTGGGTCCGAGGGATGTTGCTAATGAAGCAGGATTTTGGTAGCATCCGGGGCGCGTTGGCGTCGGGATGTTACAGCAATGCCGTTTGAACTAAGGAATCTATTTATGATGATTCTAGCACACTGTGATGTTGGTAATGTATGTGAACTGTACAACAGATATTGGAGGTATATGTCCGATGACATCATCTACAAAATGCGAAGACCTCTTGGAGATAGATCTTATCTTAACCCTGATGCAACAATACAGAGCAAATTATTAAAGGAATTGCATATTATGTTCTTGAATAATGGACTATCTTTATCGTCATATGATCTTCTGACGCCAGTTGATTCATCTAACAGTGATGTCAGTAATAGATTAGTTGTTGAAGAGCTGTCTTACTATAGCTGTCTACTCAGTATTAGCTGCTGGTTAATTGCCTAACCAAGACGTGAGAGATTCTCCGCTAGGCTAGGTTTACATATTGTAACTTAAGACTTGATTTAAAAGAAATTAGCTCTTTACTAAAAATACATTGACCATTACCATATCAGCCTTTTGTCGTGGCACGATAGATGTAACACGGCATGTACGCGCATAGGTCGAGCTAGCACTGCACGATTGTTATGGCTGTGCTGCGCCTTACACTGGGCACGATGGACTGCACGACAGGACACACCTTGATGGGCCGTGTTTGGGATAATACAACACGCTACAAGGCCGACGTGTAAGACACAGGTACAACAAGCACATGACTTTGGCACGAGTTTTTTTAGAAGTTTTTGATAAATATTATGAAAATTTGGTAGCAGAAATGATGTAAAAGAACTGTCTCAATAATGTAACAAGCATGAGCCCGTTTGAGCATTTGAAGTGTGTAGGAGAAGCTAATGACAAGGCATATAACTCGCTTTCAAAAACACTTAGTAGGTTGTAATAGAATCCTTGAGTAGAGATCAACCGCTATGTCGACATAATTTTTATAGAGAATGAATAAATTTAATTTTTTTTCTCTGATATTTATGTCTATAGCCTTAGCCCTGTATGTTTTAGCTCTTTTCCTCTTCTAATAGTACCTCTACTAATGTGGCAAAAGTTCTTGGCCTGCCGGTTCGGCTCAAATTTTTTTCGCGTTTAGGTCTTTCTAAAAATCCACAATTACGTATAGGTTCTTTTCGCGGTTTTTTTACGAAAAGGACCTTCCGGTTTAGAAAAATCGCGGATCTTTCGTGAGAGGACCCTAAGGGCCTGTTTGGTAGAGTTCCAGATTCCAGCTTCACCTGAAATCTGAAACTTGTAGGCTAAAATAAAATAAATTAAGTTTATATTTTTTGTCTAAAATGTAAACAACATGATTTATCTAAACACTCTTAATGTACTCACAACTTCAGCTTCACGAATCTGGTGAAGCTAGAATTTTCAGCTTCTGAATCCCTACCAAACACACCCTAAATAGATACCGGAAAAAAACGTAGTGACATTTGGATCATTTCGTCTATTTTTCACGAAAAGGACATTTCGATTTAGCGCATCGCAGGTGCACTTGTGTCCTTTCAATTGTTTCTCGCGTTTCCTCCATGTTTAAAAAAAACCGACGAAGAAAATGAAATTGTTTCTGCGAAAAAAACAACGCACGGCCGACCGGCTCGGCTCGTTTTTTCTTTTCACATGTAGGTCCCTCAAAAAATACGTAGTTACATGTAGATCTTTCCCGCGGTTTTTTTACGAAGAGGACCTTCTGGTTCAAAAAAGAAAAAATCACGAATCTTTCGTAAAAGGACCCTAAATAAATATCGAAAAAAACGTAGTGACGTTTTGATCATTTCAGCTATTTTTCGTGAAAAGGACCTTTCGATTTAGCGCAATCGCGGATACATTTGTATTCTTTCAACTATTTCACGTGTTTTCTCGATGATTTTTTTTAAAAAAACACCAGTAGAAAATAATAAAATTATTTTGAAAAAAAACAACACACGACGTTTCACGCTTCGAAAAGTAATACAAATAAATCGAATATAAACTGATATAACGTGGTAAGACCATCTCCAACAGCATTCCTCAAATCTCATTCCCTATATCCTCATATCTGTAATTCCTAAAAGATTCCTTCCTATATCTCTTCCTCTCCAACAAAGATTCCCCAAATCTCATTCCCTATATCCTCACTCCTATATTATAATGCTATTTCATAACCGCCATACCAGTCACATTTATTTTTTAGCGGAAAAAATTCAAACGGCTATTTTTAATTACGGGAATTTAAAATTCGAAATTTATTCTAACGGTCAACGTAACGGCTATATTGCAACGGCTGTAATGTGAATCTATGTATTGTATTCAGTCATTCATCTGTTGCACTTCCAAACCTTGCAGATAGTAAACGGTGAGTGCATGGATGCGTTGGTGAACAATGATCGCATAACGACCAATGAGTCACCAAAACCATAAGATGCATATAAGGCTTAAAAAATGCTTACTGAACATAATGTGAAAAGCACGATTCATTAGTGCAGTCAAAAATAAAACATAATGTAAAATAATCCTATGACAAATTGATGTGAAAAGAGACTGTCCATTTTCATCCAATTAAATAACTGACATGCTTAACAATGAGGTAACATTTCGTTTCAAGGGGCTATCCTTTTAGTTCCTTCTTTACTCCGACGCATAGTGAATAAACTGACAAATTACTATTAGCATATAGCTAGCTTTATCATTAGCATTTAGCAGTCAGAACTGTACGTGTTTTTTTTCGGTCATAACCAGCAAGTTTTTGGCACAATGTCTATCTACCACAACCCACGTCATCAAATATTACTCAGTTGGCTTGTCCGGGTCATCTTCCTCGGGTTCTTCCTTGTCAGGATCCTCCTCCTGTGGTTCCTCCTGAGGTTGTGGTTCTTCCTCTTCCTCATCATCATCCAGGGGATCATCAGCTGGTAATGGATGAGGCAATGGTGTTTTCATAGGGCTGAACTTTGGGAAGATATCAGAGTCTCCTCCCAGGCTTCGGCCTCTCCCATTCCTAAAACTATTCAATAGATGGTGAGCAACAGTTTTGATGCTAACACAAAAGAAAAATGGTTGATGGAACATATGTAAACAACTGCACTCATGTTTGACGTTCTAACAGATTCTTGCTATGGCCAGACAAAATAGTAGCCATCTTGAATATGACAGAACTCATAATTCAAAAAATTAGAAGAGACTTGTACTCAGTACTTTGGTTATATTAAAGAATTATAGCAGGTTTATAAGCTTGATGACTGTTGCAGAATAGCTCAGCTAGTCAGCATAACAAAAATACAGAATCAATAAAGGCTAATCTCAATATGTGCACCAGTCAACTGAACTCACAACCAACATCTGAAACAGAAATGCATGTTTAAATGGAAGATAACATGAACATATCTAGCCCTCACAAAGGAGGCAGTAAAATCACCTTCGAACAGTTCATAAGTGTTCCCAAGTCCCAACAATCTATCACTTTACCATGAACATGATCTTTCATTATTTTAACCCCAAAATATTAGAGCATCTATAGTATTCTAGGTCATAACTCGTAGCAAACAAAATACTTTGTGTTTGAAAAAAGCAAGATAGCAGCAAGCAATTTGATCAGCAAGGTGAAATTTTGAAAAACCACAGCAGTTCAAGCATAAGAATTTGCATGGAACTATTAATATTGTTGATAGAACAATAGTGAGCAAGTAAACAACTTACATAATATTCTTCAGTTGTGGATCCACTGCAACTCCGGGAATGTGATAATAGTCCATGGAAACGCTGTTGCTTGTCCACATGAGTAAACCCTGAGGAGACAAGAAGCACAACAGGCACTGGTCAACTCTAGCACAACATCAGCGAAGATGCAAATTTCAATTTACAGAGCTACCCACCAAAACTATAATGGTTGTATCCATCCTAAGCATCGGACAAGAGAACCCCCACCTCTATGGAACAAACAAAAGCTTAAAGTTCCCCAATTTCACCTCAACCCAACAAACTCGGATGGTCTCGAAATTCTCTGGATATAGACCCATGAATCTCCCAGTTTCCGAATATGCAATCTATCAATACCCCCAATTTCCATGGCTAGAAAGCAAGCAAGACAAACTGATATTCTAGAAGCTAATTTCATGAACTAACTCCAGGCTTAACAGTCAAACTGAAAATTTCTTTAGGCTATTACAAAACTGAATACCAGCGACAGCATACCGATAACCTCACAAATCAAATCAGGCGAGCTCTAATTCGAGAGAAAACCTGGCGAAGCATGAGTTAAGTTTCAGTAACAAATCTGATTCTTTTGTTACTGGTTTGTTCCAGCGCTTCCAATTCACACACAGAGAGAAAGAGAGAGGGAGAGAGGGGCACGCACCACTGGCTCGCCTCGCCGCGGCGCCGCCTGTGACAATTTGGAGATCTAGGATGCCTCCCCCATATGCGCCAGCGCCGCCGCCACTTTTCCCACGCATAAAGCAAGGGAACATTCAGGGCAGTGATTCCTTCAAATATTTCTTCAAATCAGTAATTAACAAGAAGCAACAAGAGATTTAGTTTCGCTCACTGTGAGTAGCAGCATCGCTAAGAGCTGGAACCAAAGCCAAGCTCATGCCCTCATCATTCTCCGCCGCCGCCGCCACTTTGTCCACAGCCGCAGCCGGTGCGGCCTTCGGCGCCGCCCTGGTGGACTTCCTCCTTCGCGATGGGAGACTAGGGTTTAGGACTGGGGCAAGAGCGTGAAGCCGCTGCGGGGGAGGGAAACCGCTTCGATCTCCAGCCGCTAGACTCCGGGACGGCGCAGGACCAAGCGGCGACTAGACTCCTCCAGCCGCTGGCTCCCCTCGACGTTCCTCCTGGTCGCGGGAAGAGTCGGTCGTTGCGCTGCGAGCGATGAGGATTGGAATGGGGAAGGGAGAGAGAATCCCGAGTCCCTAAAAATGCAGATCGCTTTCCAGAATCCGTTGGAGCGCCATTTTTCGTTACTGTGCTCGCTGCTTACTCATTTTTTACGATGGAGAACTATTTAGGGCATCTGTTGGAGATGCCCTAATAGACTATAGATTCATCAGGGATGAGTTAAACTAGTACTCTATGGTAGGCTAGCTAGGCATGAAAAAGGTCTAGACTTTGTCCATTATGACAATGCCATACCGTGCACGGCACGTTGTCTTGGTCACTTCACATCACAACAGTACTAGTACTACTGCACAGCGGAACCCTCTAAATTTAGGGGATATATCCAGTGCAATCAGTACTTTGGTGCAATTACCGTGCAATCCAACTAAGAAAAGTTTCAAAAAATTCTGAAAAAAATTGTGGATGTACATCTCATCTTATCCCATCTACATATAAAATTTCATGATCAAATTCGTCCTATTCTTGAAGTTACAAAAAAGACAAATTTGGGGTGCATTTGAACTATTCAAGTTTGTCAGAAATTTGTCTTTTTTATTATTCTTAACATAGGATGAATTTGATCATGAAATTTTATATGTAGATGGGGTAAGATGAGATGTACATCCACGATTTTTTTCAGAATTTTTTGAAACTTTTCTTAGTTGGATTGCATGGTGATTGCACTAAAATGCTGATTGCACTGGATATATCCATACGGAATTAAGAATGGTGCTGTTTAATCGATCTTTTAATCGGCCATTATTTCATCTGTCCAGAATGACGAAGTAATAATCCCATTAATCATCACGGCCCCAATATTCCTCTCGAGCCCCATTAGCTGATATAAAGGAAGCCACACCCCAGTACCCCACTCATCTCATCTTCTCAGCGCCTTCCTCGCTTCTCTCTCCCCACTCCACGCGTGACGTACTACAGTCTTTTGATTCCTTTATTTCCGCCTTCTTTACAGACTGGCACTGCAGCCCGGATGCCCAACATCTCTGTGCATCGACACGTGAGAAGCTAGTATCAAAGTAAAACAAGATTGATAGAGATGGACGTCGCCACAGCCCACAGGGGCGATGAACGCCCTGCTCCCCAAGCTGGCGAAGCTGCTGGTAGATGAATACAAGTAGGGGTGGAATCGAGCTGAGCTCTCGGCTCGGTCGAGTTCGTCAGTTTGCGAGCCGAGTCAGGTTCGACTTATTGTCTTTGTCGAGCTGAAAATCAGGCTTGGTTCGGGCTCGATCGAGCCTTGAGCCGGCTCATGAGCCGTCTGGCATATAGACCCGCCTAGCATGACTATGTAGCTTCTCCCAGTCCCCAGCGGAGTATGGTTGAGAGGAGCTCCACAAATTCCGTTAGTCACCAGCTGTGTGAGGTTGAGACTTCCAGCATAGCTTCGCTACTAAGCCTGTGTGTGAGGATGGCGTGGATCTGCGGCAAATGATATTTCTTGTCGAGCTTTGTTCCAAAGATGAGCAGCCAATATCTACCCAGCTCGATTTCCTATTTTGCAAGGAAGTAATGGCTGCTCAAAAGATACAATTTGCATATGCAAGATTTGTACAGAATAGAACCTCAAGACAGGGTTTAAGTTTTCGTTTGAGTCAAAAATTCGGCAACCTCCGAAATCCGAAATTTCGGACGAAATTTCGTTTTTTCGGACGGAGGACATTCAAAATTCAAAATTCAAATCCGGTTTGTTCTGGCCGAAATTTACTAAATTTCGGTGAAAATACCCGAAATTTTTCGGGAAATTTCGCCAAAATTTCGGTATGAATGAACTGACTGGAAATTAGTTCAAACGATGTCAAAAAAATTTGAAATTTTTTTTATAGGTTCCTGACACATTAGAGATGTTCTCATAAAATTATCAGGAGATTATCAGTTCTGTGTATTTTTAAAAAATTCAAATATTGGTACTGTCCCGATGAAACGTTGATCGGCAAGTTTGAACCGGATGAAAAATAGTACAAACTACGTTATAAAATTTTGAAATTTTTTGTGGAGATTCCTGATACACTTATGATATTTCAGTAAAAATTTCATATGATGATCAAATGTGAGGAATTTTTAAAAATTCAAACATTGGTACTGTCTTGGTAAAGCGCTGAGCGGCAAGTTTCATTTGAATGAAAAGTAAAACAAACACACTTGTAAAATTTTGAAAATTTTTCTGTATGGTCCTGACACATCCGTAATATTCTCATAAAATTTTCATATGATGATCAACTGTAATGAATTTTAAAAAATGCAAACAATGCTACTATCCTGTTAAGAGACCGATGATCAATACATAGATTTAATTTAGCAATAAAAAAGTTTTAAATTTTTCAAAAATTTTACATAAGGGTGGCAAGGAAATGGTTAATATGTCATAAAAATTTTGAATCATGATCATGCTCCAGAGAATTTATAAAATTCGTAGAAGGCACAGTGCCATTTATGTTCTTTCTCTGTTTGATTTTTGAAATATAATACAACAAATTAAGTTCAGTGCTTACTGCATTGGTAGATTTTATTGAGCAAACCAAGAAATTTGAAATTTTTAAAAAATTTTATATTATCTTCACCAGAAATAAATGCATCAACAGCAAAAATATCAGAAATTAATAAATTAATTACGATATTTAAAAATTCAAAAATAGAGAGAGTTGAAAACTAGTACTTTGAATGTCAGAATTTTTATAAATTCCTGGGGAAATATTTTGAGCTGAAAATTTTACATAAGAATTCTTAGCTCAAACGAATTTTAAAAACAAAATTTCAAAAAGTTATAAAAATATTTGGATTGCCTGATAAATCCAAAACAAAAATATGTACATAGTACATTGTCAGAATTATTGTAAATTCTGTGAGTAATATTTGCATCTGAAATTTATACAGTACGAAGATAACTCCCTATCCATCACACATTAAATTCATCAATAAATTTAAGACATGATTACTAATTGATTCAATGAATCCATCGTAGCTCTGTTCGCTGAATCCATCATGCTTAGTGATTTGATTGAGGAAACCAAAAATTGGATTCAATCAATTGGAATCAATCTATAATTCTTCATGCAAGTAATTTCGGCAGTGAAGTTAGAAATTTTGGCAGCATTTTGACTAAAATTGGGAGTATGAGTCATAGTTGCAATCAATCAATATTTGTTCATCCCACCAAGAACATACCAATATTGCATTCAGATAACAGAAATGTTGTGAAAAAAAGGATACCACAGAAACAAGTATTATCAACTTCCGTAATCATTTCATATGCTTACCATACAAAATACTTGCATGCTTACCATAGAAGACAGTCAACCAACACACATTTTGGTGGAAGAAGCATATTATGAAAGAAACATGTTTAGTCCTTTACCATCCTCCATTGACCATTCTCTGAAACAATTAAGAACAAAAAAAATTAGTGTTAATTTTATTCAAGAAAATTACAGTTGTCATGGTATGCAAGCTAGAAAAGACAAATACATAGAAATCATATATTTACATCAAAATAAAATCGATCTATATTTGCATAACATACCTACGAGTAGTAGTGCAGTGGTTGTGACCCGACGTCGCTGTCAACAATGACCTCGTGATTCAGCCTTTCGTGCTGTTGCTTGTATTGCTCCCAGGTCATGCCATACAGTTGCCAAGCAGATGAGTAATGTTCATAGTGACCAAGCCAGGCGCTGTAATCCTCTGTCTGATAAAGGTACCTCACAGTGACAGATGAGTGTCGTGCGTACGGATCGGCATATGGATCGATGTACTCGGACGGCGAGAGATGCTCGATCCATCACAACTCGTCTATAACCGTCGATGCGTACCCAATATCAAGTTAGGAAGCCCAAATGGCTTCGATCATTCTTTGCACCATGAGCCTTCGTCGTCTTTGTTCTTTGTCTTTGCTTGCCGCCCACCTCCACTACTCGATATGGCCTTCCCCTTCCTACTGGGCTGCCTGCGTTCGCCACCTCTCTGCTGTGATCTGGGCGGTGATTGTGGCTGCGAACGGATACGCACAGTATACTGCCCAGGGTCCGGATCATCATCGCTCCCATCATCACCGTCGGAGGTAGTATCTTCGTGCTGCTGTTCCTCAGAAGGGGTCTCAGTTTCATCGTCGCTGCCGACAGTGGGCTCATCCTCAACGGGGGCCTTTCCTCTGTGCTTGGCGCGCTTGCTCTGTGATAGCTTCTGCATCCCGCCTAGTGCTCCCGCTAGGATGTCGTCGTCGGCGGTATCGGTGGCATGCTTCCTCTTGCCGGTGTGCGTGTCACCGATCATGTCCTCAGCCCACTTTCTGAGGCTCTTCCCACCTGTCGTAAATTACAAGTCACATTAATATTGTATTTTGGTCCCGACATACAAGATTCACAAGTGTAATAAAGAACAATTACATTGCTTACCTGTGGCCTTATCGATATCTTCCGACGGATCGCGTCAACCACGAATCTTCTTTGGGAGGGTAGGTCGTCCGGTGTCCTCGTCGATGAGGGGCTCCCCACTAGACACGGAGTAGTCGAACCGATGCGAAATAGGTTCACCGCCAAGATGCATCGCGTGCTGAATTAGGTGATCAACTGGGTCTTTATCCTGGACCTTTCGCGTGGATTCATAGTCTTTCAGGCGAAGTTGCAGGTTGTAGTGCACGAAGACGAGCTTCTGGAGCTTTGCATAACCTAATCGGTTCCGCAGCTGCGTGTGCACTAATGCAAATGTGCTCCAATTGCGCTCGCAACCACTCGATGATACACACTGAGAGACTAAGCGCAAGGCGTACTTCTGCAACATTGGCGTCTCATTCCCGAATGACATCCACCATTACGCTGTGGAGAAAAATAAAAGTGCATCAGTCAGTACGCAAGAACGTAGCAATGCTTACAAGTTACAACTATGTCTTTACCAGCCGTCATTTGGCCACCAACGTAGCAATGCTTACAAGTTACAACACGAGAAAGAAGGAAGCTTTGGCTGGTTGCAATGCAAAAGGAAAGAGGAAATTAAAGTGAGTGAGGAGGGCAGGTTGTCTGCTTCAAGGCCAAAAGGAGAGAGGGCAGGTTGTCTGCTTGCAAGGCCAAAAGGAGAGAGGAAACCAAGAAAGGACAGCATGCGTACATGTCAAACAGTGAAAGAGAAAAGTGAAAGAATATTACTGTGAACGAGATGCTTTGTGATTGCAAACCAATCAATGATTGTACTAGCATGCATGGAAGATAGAACCACTGAAATAATACGTAAAATGATACATAAAATTTTACGTATCATTTTATGTATCATTTTATGTGGTTGCTAGGATACTGTCCATGCATGGCCAATAATTCACAAAGTCACAAAGTGAAAGCTAGGATACTGTCCATGCATGGCCAATAATTCAAACTAGGATACTATCCATGCATGGCCAATAATTCACAAAGTCACAAAGTGAAAGCTAGGATATTGTCCATGCAGGGCCAATAATTCAAGCTAGGATACTGTCCAGGACACGTATGGCCAAAAATGTTTGTACGTATCATTTTATGTATCATGAAATTGTACATAAAATGACGAAATTTTGTAACTATTGTAACTACTTTGAACCGGATGAAAAATAGTACAAACGATGTTAGAAAACTTTGAAATTTTTTGTGGAGATTCCTGACATACTTATAATATTTCTGTAAAAATTTCAAATGATGATCAAATGTGAGGAATTTTTAAAAATTAAAACATTGGTACTGTCCTCGTAAAGCGCTGAGCAGGAAGTTTAATCTAAATGAAAATTAGAACAAACGAGGTTATAAAATGTTGAAAAAAATTTCAGATGGTCCTGACACATGCATAATATTCTCATAAAATTCTCATACTATGATCACGTTTCATGAATTTTTAAAAATTCTAACAGTGCTACTATCCTATTAAAAGGCCGATGATCAATAATAGATTTACTTTAGCAATAAGAAAGGTTTAAATTTTTTTAAAATTTTACATAAGGGTGAGAAGGAAATGTTTAACATCTCATAAAAATTTTGAATCATGATCACGCTCCATCAAATTTATAAAATTCGTAGAAGGCACAGTGCCACTTATGTTCTTTCTCTGTTTGATTTTTGAAATATAATACAACAAATTAATTAAGTGCTTGCCGCATTCATATATTTTATTGAGCAAACAAAGGAAGTTGAATTTTTTGAAAATTTTATATTATCTTTCTGAGCAAAAATTATTCAACATTAAAATTATCAGAAATTAATAAATTAATTTGAGATATTTAAAAATTCAAAAACGGAGAGAATTGAAAACTACTACTTTGAATGTCGGAATTTTTATAAATTCCTGGAGAAATATTTTGAGTTAAAAATTTTACATAAGAATCCTTAGCTCAAATAAATTTGAAGAACAAAATTTCAAAAATTTGTAAAAATATTTGAATTACCTGATAAATCCTTAGCTCAAATGAATTGATTTTTGAAATATAATACAACAAATTAAGTTTAGTGCTTACTGCATTGATAGATTTTATTGAGCAAACCAAGAAAGTTTAAATTTTTTGAAAATTTTATAGAATCGTACTGAGGAAGTTCTTGATCTGTCATAAAAATGTTAGATGATGATCACACTCGAGAAAATTTATAAAAATCTAACAAGTTTACTGTCCCAATTATGTCCATTCTGTTTTTGATTTTTTGAAGATAACAAATGATGTTAAATTATTTTGAAAATTTTGTATATGATCCCAAACAACAAGGAATGGTACCATAAATTTTTCAGATGATCATCAGTCTTGTAGAATTTTTTAAAAATCTGACAGTGTTTCTGCTGAAATTTTAAAAAATCTCAAAAAATTAGTTTTTCATCAAATTTTCATGGAACAAGACTTTCTTAAGGGTTATTGGACCCATTTCGTTCAAATCCGACCAAAAAAAATGAAAATCCGGACTCCAAACCCGAAATTTCGGCGAAATTTTCCGAATTACTGTAGCAAAATCAAAATTTTCAAATTTTGAATTTGGCGGATATATAAATTGGGGGCGAAAATTTGAACCCTGCCTCAAGAATGTCAGCTGCAATTAAAATTCAGAGCCATTGGTGTGGTTTCTCCATGCGGATTTGTTTCACAAGGCAAGTTCAAGCTATCATTGCCATCCAAGCTGTAACAAGACACATCTTATGCAGCCGGGCTATTCAGCGGCATCGCCATGCTGCAATAGTAATTCAGCGCTATGCTAGAGGATGGTTAGCCAGAAAGCGACTATTAGGTCTGTATGTAAATCTAACATGGGTTAGTATGATTAGTGATTAGTGAAAGTGATTATCAATATCTGAATTTTACCGAGCCTAACGAGCCAACGAGCCGCTCGTGAGCTGGCTCGGGCTCGGCTCATTGTAGCACCGAGCCAGACGGTAAGCTCGGGCTCGGCTCGTTGATGCACCGAGCCGAGCCGAGCCGCGAGCCTCGAGCTATTTTTCCACCCCTAAATACAAGCTTCAGAAGGGTGTTATTTGCACCCAAATTTGATAAAGTAGGGTCAAAATCATAAGGCTAAAGATAGCGTATTTTGACAGATATGGGATAAGGAAGAGAAGATTAAGAATAGCACTACAGCTGATACCAGATAAAAGATAGTGTTGTACCCGATGCTGGTATAAGCAAAGGAAGTACTATCCGAAGTTAAGACCGATATAGATTATGATAAACGAGTCTAAGGTAGATACGATCGGTCAATCTACTATAAAAGACGATTAAAGACATGCGATAACAATAACACAATCAACTAAACAATTCGTATTTAACCTTTATTTTTTTTGTCGACTAGGAGTATCTTTATAATTCAGAATCATCTTTTAATCTAAAATTAATCAATAAAATTGTGCATCGTCGATTGTAGAACACTGCGGCCATAAACACCCCTGCTCCCTAAGCTGGCGAAGCTTCTGTTTGATGAATACAGGAAACTGATCGGAGATCAAATGCATTATATTACCGTTGGCTATTTTCTTTTTCATTGACAGATATCCTCTCAATGGTCATGGCTGCTAATGCAATAATGCCATTAAACATCCCAAGTGTGCTTTTTAAAAGAGCGTTGGCGACCAATCATATGCATGCTTAGTGCTATCCAGGCACACTACAACCCAAGAAACTAAAGATCGAGATACGGATACAACCGTTGACAGCTGCTGGTGGGGGAATACAAGCTGAAGATGATGGAACTTTCTCAACGATCCCCTTGTAAGCTCATCTTTTCACCCCCACACAAAGCGAAGTAGCTTGCCGCTAGCGTCCGGATTCGGCCGGATCTGAGTCGCCGGCCGTGGAGATCGCTGCGTCGGCGGTAGCCAGCCGCAAGGCACTCAGTCCGACGTTCATGCATGGTTTCTTTCTCTTGTCGTCCACGCGCACGGTACACTAAGTAACATTCCCGTCTCACCTCCAACCTAAATGATGCCTCCTCGCGTGAAGTACTGTCTTTTGATTCCTTTATTTCCGCCTTCTTTGCAGACTGCAGCCCAACACCTGTGTGCATCGATCAACACGTGAGAAACTAGTAACAAAGTAAACATGAGATCGATCGAGATACACATCGTCGAATGGGCGATGAAGACCCTACTCTCCAAGCTGGAGAAGCTGGTGGTTGACGAATACAACCTGCAGAAGGGTGTCAAGGAAGAGATCAAGAAACTCCAGAAAGAGCTGACATACATGAACGCTGCCCTCCGCAAGGTGTCCGAGGTGCCGGTGGACCAGCTTGACGAGCTGGTCAGGATCTGGGCCGGAGATGTGAGGGAGCTATCCTATGACATCGAGGATGCCGTCGACACCTTCATGGTGAGTTGCAAGAAGCGTAAACGTACTGAGCCATGGAGCTTCAAGGCACTGCTTGACGAGACCATCAACTTGCTCAAGAAGGCCGTGATTAACCGTGAGATCGGCAATGCTATCAAGGACATCATGAGTCAGGTCAAGGAGGCAAAAGAGCGCGGCGATAGATATAATATACATGGTGTTCTCGCCAAGCCAGACGCGGTGCCTGTTGATCTTCGCATAGAAGCGATGTTCAGAAAGCCAGCAGAACTAGCTGGCATTGATGGGCCAAAAAATGAGCTAGCCAAGAGGCTCATGAAAGAGGATGGCTCATCGAGGCAGCAACCACACATAATTTCTATTGTTGGATTTGGAGGCTTGGGGAAGACTACTCTTGCCAAAGCGTTGTTTGATGAGCTTAAAGCCAAGTTTGACTGCAAATTTTTTGTTTCAGTGTCCCTTAAACCTGACATAAAGATGATATTCAAGAGAATACTCAGCAAACTTGGCAGGAATGACATCATAAATGAAGCTTGCGATAAGACGCAACTCATAGAAAAAATTAGAGAGCTCCTCAAGAATAAAAGGTAAATTTCTTTATGGTGCATATTCTTCCTCGTGGTAATTAAATACAAGTTTTTCCCTTTTTTTTTGAGAAACATAAGTATGCAGTAACTAATCTTTTTGCACATTTTAATTAGCTCACCATTTTAAACTGTCATGTAGGAGTACTTTTCCTAGCCTATGGCTTGATATATAATATTGTACGTACACAGTTGTAATATTAGAAGTTCACTGTACATGCTGTTTAGTTTTGTACAAAATAGTATACGCATATTTTCTTTGAGACCAAGTATGCATTAATTTTTTATTTGACTCTTTATAATAGAATGCATTAATTTAGTCAAAATGGATGGTTAGCACGATATTATTGCCTCAGAAGAAAATGTCAATTTTATTTTTGTTATTGGATCTGTAATTCGGTCAGCATGCATGCCAGTGATACGACTAGTAGTCCGTGCAAAAGCAAATTTGCAGCAGGACGTAGCGTAAAAAATAATTCATCTAGCTAGCAGTAATTAAGTGTCTCGTGGAACAAGCGTTTTAAATCTGGATTACACCATAGTGTCACAGCAACGTGGAGAAAAGCTATAAAAAATAGCTGAAACTCGCACAGAGGCTATCCTACAGCGTAATCAAATACTATATAAAAATGAAGAGCTTCCCTAACAAAATACTAAGCATTGTCCAAGAAGATATAAATATTTGCAATACTGCTGAAACTAAATTCAATACATTGTTATACTACCTCAATCATTTTTTACTTGTCGTTTTGAACATCGACATAGCCTCCAATACACACCTTTAACCATTATTTTTTAAATTATATGTTTGTAAACGTTACTAAAAATATAAGGAAACAAAAGTATTTCTTATGACAAAACTAGTGATTTCATTTCCATGTGAAGAATCTGAATACTTTTGTGCATATTTGTGGTCAAAGTTTAAAAAGGTTGGCTCCACGCATTCTAAAACAACATCTAAAAAAAATGGAGGGAGTAACATTTGTGTCAATAAAACCTGAATTCTAGTTTTCTAGAAAATTTAGATAAATTATGAATTTAAAATATTTATGTTTTGAAGTAAAAAAATAGAATTTTACAACCTTTTCAATTTAAATAGTATAAAATTAAAATTTCAAACATTAAAATAGAAATTTGACATATCCAACTTCAAACACAGAGCTTAAAACCTTCTAAATAATCGTCTATATCATCCCTTGAATAACAAAACCGTCTAAATACCCTTCTAAACTACACAAAACCGTCTAAATAACCCTCCGGGCGGTTGAGATTGGTATTATCACTATGGCGGACTAAGACATGGCAATAATCAATTAAAATTTTTAGAATGGACCCACATATTAGTAGGATACAACATTCTTCTTCCTCCTCTTTCTTTACTCTCTCTCTCCCCATAGGCCATGGAAGATGAGCAAGATCCAACATGCACCCACCTGCGGCGATTCGAGCTCCTGGAGTGCCCACCCACCTAACATAAGGCTTGTTTAGAACGCAAGGATTTCAGAAGAAAAAATACAATTCCCGCTGGATTCAGGAACAAAATTCTGCATCCCAAATGGGCCTAAGTTAAGATGGTGGAATTACAAGAAGGATTAGTCGGATGTAGTTAGTAAGATTAGATCGGATTATGTGCATATGGAATAAACTGTCATTTTTTACATTATACAATCACAAGTCTAAAACATGTAATAATATGATAACATACAGAGCAGTGCTTCAATACTTTCCCTCTCAATACAAGTTGCACGAATCTTAAAGTAAGCGAAAAGGTAAGTAATCGTCACCTACCTTTCATTCATGCTTTAATATTTATGCAATTGTAAAAAAGAAAAGCATGGAAGCACCTCTCTAACATATATAACACTATATATATATATATATATATACTCTTTTAGTACACTTCAGTACTGAAATTATACTATAAAAAGTGGAGCATGATGAAATTTTTTCATAGAACTCACTTTGGACTATCTTATAATCAGTATTAGAGTATGCTCCAAAGGATAAAGATGTATAACAACATCATTTAAGCGGTATACTTAGAGTGAAAGTACGTACACCCAATAGTATGCAATCATTTTTCTATATATATGTGTGTGCGTGTTTGTGTGCGCGCGCGTGTATGTATATACACACAAATACATACATGCACATCTATGCAAGTGCACATGAAATTTATTTGCACCGTGGTATATATGCAAGCTTGTGTAGCAAAGGATCTGTAGTGATGAAATTAAGATGCACGACAGTATATCCATCCGTTGATCGATCATTACAGATAGAACTGAACTTGGTCTTACATGCATACAAACTCCATGTAATTAATACATGAGATCCAAAGGATGCTCAACACACGTAGATATGTACTTGTAGGGTGCAGTGTTGTAATTGTTATCGAACAAAAAGAAAATAAATAAGGAAGGTGTCACACCAAAAGAAAGTAGATGAATATGGATACGATTTTAAGGCATGTCCAGAAGTACGAAATTTGTTTCCCTCATGAGCCTTGGCATAATAAGATTTTTAGTGACACGAAGGAGAGAGAAGGCAAGAGACAACCCACACTATCTCTCACTCCAACATATCCTTGGCACAAGAAACAACGTAATATTGAGTGTGTATTTGATGTATGTTAAATATTGTCTCTACTATTAAAGTGGTTGTGGGTGGTGAATAGAATTATCGTATCTACTATTGGAGATGCCGATTTAAAAATTATAAAACATAAGTCATACATATTTGGGAAATGAACACATTTAATAAAGATGGCTAACCGCGAAAGCACCAGTAGACAACACATGTCGTCTGCCACCACTACCTTGAAAAAGGTCGTTTGTGACGGTTCATAACTGTCATTAGTGGCGGTTTTTCAACCGCCATAGATTTAGTGCCACTGATAATCGAGGATTATCAGTGGCGGTTTTCGAACCACCACAGATACATTATCTGTGGCAGTTCCAACCAAAAACCGCCACTCATAACCATGTATCTGTGACGGTTCTAGCCACAAACCACCACGGATACACGGTTATCTGTGGTGGTTCTATCTATAATCCGCCACATATATCTTGTATCAATGGCGGTTTTTTAATAGAACCGCCACAGATACTCGCAGTATCAGTGAAGGTTTTTAGCTAAAACTGCCACTGATACTAGGAGTATCAGTGGTGGTTTTAGCCAAAAACCGCCACTGATAACACCGCATAACAAAATAAAAAATATGCATTTCGGGCTAGCCTCAAGCAGCGCTAGCCATGCCCTCTGAAATAGCATACACATAGAACCGATATATCATACACATTGTAACAGATGTATACACAAAGTAGCATAAGATTAGCCGTAATGAAACATCAATGTACACTTTGTAATCAATTTACACTTTGTAATGAGACAAAATTTAAATAATGAAAGACTAAGCTAGTTTTCTAAACTACAAGCCTACTAGTCTTCGGTGTTGGTTGGAGACACACGATGTGTAAAATGAGTATGGATGATTGAATTGTTGTTGTCTTTGTCATGAAACCCGCCTTTTGCGTTGATGATTTCCTTCATGATGAAGAAGGCGAGCTGTCCCTAAATGGCTTTGATTTCCATAAAAAGCAGTCCTCCTGTAGGCAACTTGAGGTGCTATAAATAGGAAAAATAAATCTCAGAGTATATAGAAATTGAGTGGTGTGAATCAATGTGTGATGTAAGCATAACAAACCTTTACGTCATTGTTTATTATTGTAGAACCTAAGATTTCGTGCATGTATTGGCACACAAAGTATCCACATAAATTTGTGCTTTGCGGCTGCTTGTGACACTGTAAAAATTGAATAAACTAAAATGTCATGGAAGGAGTTATTTACTATGAAATACGATATAAGAATATTGCTTGCGTGTATACTAGAAATTTAGTATGGATTGAAAGGGATTTGTGGTATGGGCGGTATCTTGAGCTCTTTTTACAGTATCTTTTTAATGCCTTATTCATTAGACTTATCATCTCTTCGTAGTTTTTCCTATCTTTATCCAGCAGGTCCATGATCAGCATCTTGCTCTTCTCTGGAGTAATTACTACGAGAATCCAGTGGAAGCTACATACACGTGTATGATGCTTAGTCATTAGTTCTAAGATCAAAGTAAAGAACAAAATCAACGAGTAATTTAACTAGCTAGTGAGAAACTAACTTACTTAAAATTGTATGGTAAAAGTATAAACTCCATGTCTTGTAGCATGATCAAAGTGTTATATACATAATCCTCAACCTCCTTTGATACTCTTGTGATTTCGGCCTAGCAGACCTTCCTGGGTCGAGGAATCCCAATGGTCTTTGGGTTCTTCTTAGTTCGATTATCTCATATCTAGAAAAGGAAAAAGTTAGACATGCATGACATTTATCGGTATTACATGAATTAGACCATGATTTATATATTAGACACTTACAGTGACCAGCATCTCAAAAAAGATATGTTGAGGGCGGCGTGATAGAACAACTTGTGCAAAAACTGGTCCTAGTGCCCCTCTGCTGGCGGAACAAAAGAACCCACCGACTCCGCTAGCTCCGGGGCTGCTGCTTTCAGTCTTTGGTGGCTCAGACACCGCCAAAGACTCGGTGCCTCTGAACTGGTGCCTCCTGCACCGGCTCGGCCTCCTCAGGGTCGGGGTCGTGCAGCTCAAGCTCCGGCCCTGGCTCCGGACCCTACAGCGCCTCCTCCAGCTCGTGCACCCTCCGGATGTAGATGCTTAGGCCCTCAATAGCCTCCCGCAACTGCGCCCTAACCTCCGTGATCTCGCCACGGGCCCTCTGGAGCTCCTGGACCGTCTTGTCCAAGGTCTCCTCCTAGGCGATGGCGTATCTCACCAAATGGTGGGTCGTAGCGTCATCGTCGTCGATCGGAACCCGGTCGAAGCGGTTGTCCCGACGCGGATGGTGACGGAAGACGGTGCCCTCAAGCTCGGCGGAGTAGGTGCGGGCGATCTGCCGCATCGCAAGACGTGCGGTCTCCTGGATGCCAGCCTCAAACATAGACCTCCTGCAGCTGACGTGTACAGGACGACTAGCCCTCCCCCTGTCTCGCGCGTAGACAGTGACCTTCACGTCCCAGGCGACGTCCAGCTCTGCCCGGACCACAGAAGTACCTTGGTAGATCGGCCGGACAAAGCCCTCAAGAAACTGCAGCAGATACCACAGCTCAGCTGTGAAGCCACCAGTACGATCTCCAAAGGTGTGAATCCTCCTCATCTGCCAAAATACACCTCGTTAGAACTAGATTTTAAAATCATAAAGTAATAGCAGAAAATTGCAGCATAGGTGCGGATTAAGAAGAAAAAGAATGGTCAAGATTTCATTCATAATATTGTGAAATTTTATCTTTTAGAAATTAACTTTATCTTAATCGGCCAATCCACCTAGGGTCAAGTCCTACAGTCGGTATGCTCTGATACCACCTCTGTCGTGCCCCGAATCTGCAAATCCGGACACTCTGTGTATTTCGCACTAGTCCAGGATCGCGCTAGTGCACACAGGCTAAACAGGGTATAATATCACATCATACACAACAGAATATTAAATAAGTAATGCAAACATGTATATAAACGAGTTGTGTGACCTATGGTCCCTTACAATAATCTGCCACACTGGGCTTACAATAATCGAGTAATTCAGTTCAACAATGGAATAGTAAATAACATTGTAGTGATCCATCTTCATCTCAGCGCCTACGACCGAGGCTTGCTTCCTAGTTCACGGCTCTTCAACAAATTCCTCCTCATAGGCGTAGTAGACTCTTCTTACGTAAGTTTGTCCATGAGGGTGAGTACACACGTACTCAACAAGTCATGCCTGAAATGCATACTATTACTACATGCATGTCTTATTACAAAGAAATGGCTCTACTGGTTGTTTTGCTTTTTGCATCAATGTTTTTAACTACTATTTATTTAAATTGAAAGCATCAAAATCAAATAACCATTATATATCTCAAGTTGTTTTCCACAATGTTTTGGACACTCAGTCCCTAATCAACTTTCTTTATCAACTTTGGCACACTGCTTTCCACCCCATTTTATTTTCAAAACACTACCCCTTGACTGTAATCCCCGAGCATTGTCCAATACCGTGGACTCGGCTATTCGAACAGTTTTAACACTCTACAGAGGTTGTACACTTTACCCACAAGATACAGTCGCATACCACAAAGGTAGTTGACCGTAACAAAGCCTTTCAGAGACTTCTATCTCCACCTAAGAACCTCTCCGGGTTGCCTTCACTATCACTTCCCTCACTCGAGCGAAGTATAGGACCGACAAACACCGTTGGGCGGTACCAAGCCGTGTACAGCACGCTCCCCATCTGATTACCCCGTGTAATTGCCACCCAAAGGTATCAAAGGTAAGACATCAGAATCCTACTAAACTAGGTCTTCCCATTCAGACATGTGGTTGTACGAGAGACTCAGGTCAAAGGCTTGCAAGGTAAAGTCCTTAACTGACCAAGGCAAGACATCCTTCTCTCAAATTTGGCACACAACCCTCACATCACTCAACCCCCCAAATTGCCACACAGGCCCACCTGGCACGAAGCCTCGGTCCACTTGCCCCAGTCTAAATCAATTCCACCCAAGTTATTATCAGTGCAACACATGTCGTAATCCTCCTTCACGTAGAACCACACAGGTCTCTACATTCCAGTATCAAAACCAACATCATTCCACCTTTTATCAAAATGCATTCACTATTCTTTAGTCAATATTGTTTTTGTAATCCAAACAGAATTGTTCAAGTTACAAGCATGGCTAAGCAACTATTCACGGTCTAGCCTCCCGTGTTAGCACAATATTATCAACCAACTAATATTACCAAACTTAGGTTATCGAAGGAATCATGGTATACGAATAATAACAAGGTGACATAAACAACTAGGTTGATTAACTAATTCACCCAAAATATTTAAGTCCATTTTTAATTGAATTAGCATGCATAATTTGAAACAAAATACATTTCAAAATTTAGGATCAAAATGGTCAAAGCACAACTTGCCTTCAAAAAGTTGTTGATCTTGGCTCGAAACTTGATCTTGCTCTAAGAATTCCCCCTCGTAAGTCTCCGGCAAATCAGCGTCTAATTACAATCAACATACACACAATAAATACATCTTTCCAGAGAGCAAACTCAACTCTAAAAATTCCACAAAATTCACCAATAAATAGATCTTAATTTTACAAATTTTTAGAAATTGAAATCACTCAAATCGGAGTTAAAACGCAAAAGTTATAGCCATTTGAAATTTAAATATAAATAAAAAAGAATAAACCGAATTTCTTTATTTATTTTTGTACTGAAAATTTGGCATTCATGACGTCAGCACCGAAAAACATTTTCGGCCAAATATTTTTGTTAAGAAAAATCAAAATTATGACGTCAGCATGACGTCATCTTCGACGTCGACAACCATTGTCTTGCGTCTTGACAAGTGGGCCCCACTGATGACGTCATTGTTGACGTCAGCATGACACGTGTCATGATCTGGTCATGACATGTGGCGGCGAACTATCAACCGAGAGGTTGATTTAATCTCAACCGTCCGATTAAAAATGAACGGCTAGATCAAAATCCAACGCTTCGGTTCGGTTACTCCGGAATCGACATGTGGCACAATCTCAACCCTCGGATCATGATCTAACGGTGAAGATCAACCCGAATAACAACTCAACTGACCGGTCAAACGCCAAGATTAGTGCGATGAGATCGACGGCCAGGATTGCACCGACACTTTGGATCGTTACCGCGATGCTGACACGTGGCTTATCTGTGACCATCGGATCAAAATCGAACGGCAGCTATTAACCGGGTGACGTCGACAGCAGCGACGGCTCTATCGCCTCGGTTCCCGTGAACACGCGTCGACTCGGGACTGGCCCGGCGCGCGGCGCGATTCCGAACGCCCGTTTCAAAATCAACGGCGTAGATCTAATAAATCTTACGCCAGTAATTACAGATCTAATGACTACGGTTGATCTAAGCTACGTGGCGAAATAGAAACCACACGATCGGGATCCAATGGCTAGCAGTTGAAGATGAGGTTCACTGTTGCCGTGACTACGTGGCTAAATCCAGACCATCCAATACGAATCCGACGGCTATTACCTAGCGCAAATTCTGAGCACACGTGGGCAGTCCCTTCTTCGGGCACGTGGCGCCATCCTATCCATCCATTATGAATCCTACGGCTAGGATCTATCGTTGCACTGCTTTGGTCTCTACTGGGAAAGAATACGTGGACTCACCTCAGTTGTTGGATGCAAATCCGACGGTCGAGGTAGCTCGTGGCCTCCAGTGCTAGCGCGGCGAAGAAGTGTTGCCGGAGATGAAGAAGACGACGTTGGCGACCGCGTTTCAGTGATGCTTCGGCGAAGTGAGGTGGCTTCACGAGTGCGGCTCGTCACGAGGCGTACTCCGGTGACCACAGACGCGGCGAAGAGTGACCGGAGACAGCGGAACAACGGCGGAAATGCTTGATATCTGGCGAGCAAGTCGGCGCTTCTGGTGATCCTTGGGTCGTGAAAGAGCTCAACATGCTGCGCGGAAGAACGTGCTTTATACGCCGTGCCAGAAGTGTAACGGAAGAGACACGCGGCGGCGAGTAATGGCGACGTTTCTTCGGCGGTAATGGCGCGGCGGCGGCGTTTCCAGTAACGCACAACGACGCTTCGTGGCACAATCACAGCCATCCACGCGGCGACGATCGAGCGACTCAGGGTGGCGAATCGGCACGATTAATCCTCAGCCGCACGATTTGGATCGAACGGCCAAGGAACAGCGGCGTTAGGGTTTCTTCGGTGCGCACAGTAATGGGCTCGGCCCGTTACTGTTCATCCAAATTTTCAATTGTTTTTCGAATAAAAATAATTCCAGAAATTCATTTGAATTATTTGAGGCATTAAAAATATCAGAAAAATCTTGGAAAAATTCCAGAAAATATTTTAAGACATTTTGAACTCAAATAAAATATTTTCACTTATATTTTATTAAAACTTTTCATTATTAAATTAATTTCCCAAAGAAAGTCTATTTCCAAAAATCCCTTTAATTCCAAATAAATTCTGAAAATTCTCAAAAATTTCCAATAAATTATAAAATTCAAAATAACCAAATTTTGGGATGTTACAAACCTCCCCCCTTAACGGAATCTCGACCCCGAGATTCAAGACTGGCTGGAAAAGAGGTTGGGAAACTCCTTCAAATCTTCTTCGTGCTCCCAAGTTGTCTCGCTTTTTGAGTGGTTGCTCCACTGAACTCTGCAAAAACAGGTTGACTTGTTTCTGGTCTCACGATCCATGGTATCCAAAATCTTTACTGGATGTTCTTTGTAAGTTAAATCCTCTTGCAGCTCTATAGTTTTGATAGGTGCTTGTTCTTCCGGTACTCGCAAACACTTTTTCAATTGAGATACATGGAATACATCATGTACCCCTGCTAAAGACTGCAGCAGTTCTAGCTGATATGCAACTTCACCTTTACGGCTTAGAATCTTGAATGGACCCACATATCTCGGGGCAAGTTTTCCTTTAGCATGGAACCTTTTAACTCCCTTTAACGGCGTGACCTTGAGATAGACATAGTCTTTTGGCTCGAAGCTCAAATCACGGCGCCGGTTATCTGCATAATTCTTTTGTCTGGATTGTGCAGTCTTCAACCTTTCTCTTATCAGAGCAATCTTCTCCTCTGCATCTAAAAGTACGTCTGGACCGAAAACATGACGTTCTCCCGTCTCATTCCAATTTAATGGTGTTCGACACGGTCGACTATACAAAGCTTCAAATGGAGACATTTTCAAACTAGCTTGATGGCTATTGTTATAACTGAATTCATCATATGGTAAGCATTTGTCCCACGATGTGGTGTATGATAAAGCACAAGCTCTTAACATATCTTCGAGTATCTGATTAACCCTTTCAGTCTGACCATCTGTCTGTGGATGGTATGCCGTACTGAAATTCAGACGGGTGCCCATAGCTGTGTGCAACTTATCCCAAAATCTTGAGGTAAATTGTGTACCTCTATCCGATACTATCTTCTTAGGTACACCGTGCAAACACACAATTCTTGACATGTATAGTTCTGCTAACTTATCTCCTGAATAAGTTGTTTTCACAGGTATAAAATGTGCCACCTTTGTTAACCGATACACTATGACCCATATGGAGTCATACCCACCTTGAGTCCTTGGCAAACAGGTGATGAAGTCCATCCCGATTTCCTCCCATTTCCACTCTAGTATCTTTAGTGGTTGTAGCAATCCAGCTGGTCTCTGGTGCATGGCTTTGACTCTTTGGCATACATCGCATAATGCTACATGCTCGGCTACTTCTTTCTTCATATTTGGCCACCAAAATCTTTCTTTTAAATCCTGATACATTTTAGCACTTCCAGGGTGAATTGAATACTTGGAATCATGCGCTTCCTCAAGTATCAACTGTTTTAATTCCGGTTTATGGGGTACGCAGATTATATTCTTCATCCACAAGGTACCCTGCTCATCTACTCTGAAGTCCTTGGCTAGATCTTCATCCATCTTGGATTTAATTCTATTAATCTTCTCATCATCTTTTTGACCCTCCCTGATCTGCTCTTATAAGGTCGGTTTAACCTCCAGGGTAGCTAGGAATCCTTCCGGCACAACTTCCAGCCTTAACTTCTGAAGTTCTTTACACAAATCAGACTGATCTTCTGCTAACATCAGATTCACACTGTGGCTTTTCCGACTTAATGCATCAGCCACCACATTTGCTTTTTTTGGATGGTAGTGAATTCCGAGGTTGTAATCCTTTATTAATTCTAACCATCTCCTTTGTCTCATATTAAGATCCGATTGAGTGAATATATACTTCAAGCTTTTATGATCAGTATATATTTCACATCGATTTCCGATGAGATAGTGCCGCCATATTTTAAGAGCGTGCACTACAGCGACTAATTCTAAATCATGGGTCGGGTAATTCTGTTCATGTGGCCTTAATTGCCTTGACGCATATGCCACTACTTTACCGTTCTGCATCAGTACACATCCCAATCCCTGACGCGAAGCATCACAGTATATATCAAAATTATCCTTAGTATTCGGCAATACCAGGACAGGTGCCGAAGTCAAACGCTTCTTCAGCTCTTGAAAACTCTTTTCACACTTAGACGACCACGCAAACTTTTTCTCTTTCTTTAGCAGTTGTGTGAGAGGTCTCGCAATTGAAGAAAACCCTTCAATGAACCGGCAGTAATACCCCGCCATACCAAGGAAACTTCTTATTTGAGTAACAGACTTTGGTTGTTCCCAATGTAACACTGCCTCTACTTTCTTAGGATCAACAGCTACTCCTTCGGCAGTCATTAATGACCTAGGAATTCAACCTTCTTTTTCCAGAAATCACACTTACTGAATTTTGCATACAACTGATTCTCTCTTAATTTTTCCAAGACTATCCTTAAATGTCCAGCATGCTCTTCTTCCGACTTGGAGTAAACTAAAATGTCATCGATGAACACCACGACAAACTTATCCAAATATTCCATGAATACTTTATTCATCATATTCATGAAATATGCAAGGGCATTAGTTAGTCCAAAGGACATGATTGTAAATTCATAATGCCCATATCTAGATGAGAAGGCTGTCTTTGGTATATCCTCGGTCCGAATCATTAACTGATGATATCCGGATCGAAGATCTATCTTAGAGAAGACTCCTGCTCCTCTTAGTTGATCAAAAAGATCATCTATCCTGGGCAACGGGTACTTGTTCTTTATCGTCACATCATTTAATGCACGATAGTCTATACACATTCTAAAGCTTCCATCTTTCTTCTTTACAAACAACACCAGGGCTCCCCACGGTGACGAACTTGGTCTTATAAAACCTTTCTCCAATAATTCCTCGATTTGCTTCTTCATTTCTACCAATTCCTCGGTAGACATCCTATAGGGTCTCTTAGCTATTGGAGCTGTTCCGGGTACTAGCTCAATTACAAACTCTATATCCCTGTCTGGTGGCATCCCCGGTAGATCATCTGGAAATACATCCGGGTATTCATTAACTACCAAAACATCTTTCATTTCTACAGCTTTCACACTGTTAACCATTAGGTGACCATCCTGAGCAGCAATTGCTTAAATTTCCACCTTCTTGCCATTTGGGCTCTCGACTGTTACTACTCTCTGACCACAATCTAGCACTGCCTTGTGCTTGGATAACCAATCCATTCCCAAGATAACATCTATGGTCTGGGTATCCAGTATAATTAAGTTCGCTAGGAACTCTATTCCATTTATTATTAGTTTCACCCCAGAACACCCTACTTTAGTTCGGAGTTTTGATCCAGGGGTTTGAACTATAAGTGTACTCTTAAGATTAACCATATCCAAATCATTTTCCATAACAAATACCCATGATATAAATGAATGTGAAGCTCCAGAATCGAATAAAATTGTAGCTGGTACTGAATTAACTAGAAACTTACCCAAGATCTGACGTCGTAGCATTCGAACTTCATCTGCTGTATTGTGGTTAACCCTTCCTCGCTGGCCCGATTGTGGTGCAGCTCTAGCAGACGGTGCTCGGCTTCCACCTTGAGTGGTGTTCTTCTTTGGCGTGTTACCCAAATTAAAGCGAACAGGAGTGACTCCTCCTTTCTTGGGACAGACATTGGCGAAATGCCCCATTTCATTGCAGTTGTAGCAACGTCTCCCTACCATTGACAGATTTCCTGCAGCTGGGCTGATGATTCTTGCCGGTGTCTGCAGATTCTGACCAATAGATCGCTGTGCAGGCAGTGGTGCTCTTGTGCTGCTCCTTGGCTGAAACCTAGTGAACTGTTGAGGTACCACCCTCTGTCTCTGCTGACCCTGGCGTCCTCCCTGCTGTGCCAAGCGACGCTTGCGATTGTCATCTAGCTCTTTACGCTTGTCTTCCAAAATGAGCGCCTTGTTGACAAGCTCTTGAAAGTCCGGAAATGTGTGAGTGATCAGTCCCACTTGTAGTTCAGAATTTAGTCCCTTCATGAACCTAGACTGTCCAGCCTTATCAGTGGCTACATCCTCTGGTGCATAACATGCAAGCTGTGTGAACTTGTTAAGATAATCGGCCACAGATTGGCCTCCCTGCTTCAAAGAGCGGAACTCTTCCTTCTTGAGCTCCATCATCCCTTCCGGCACATGATACTAACGGAAGGCAACTGTAAACTCATCCCAAGTGATTTCCTGGGGATGCTCGTGGGACGCACAATAATTTTCCCACCATTCTGCAGCAGTCCCCTCTAACTGGTGAGAGGCATACAAAACTCTCTCGTTGCCTACACATTGGGATATGTGCAGCTTCCTCTCAATTGTGCGCAACCAATCATCCGCTTCAATGGGATTGACATTCCCAAAGAAGGTTGGGGGTCTGGTTCTCATGAAGTTCGACAATCTAGACTGATTTCCATGGTGATTAGCTTGGTTGTTGTTGAAGTTATTGGCAGCAGCTTGATTCTGCATCTGTTGCATTTGATGCATCATAGTCTGCATCAACTGGGTCTGGGCAGCCAAGAATGCTCCTAAGTTATTCATGTCAACAGGTGGTGCTTGAGGGTTTGGTGCGTTGTCTTGATTTCCACCTTGCTGAGATCCGCTTCCTCCAGCTCCACGGTTCCCACGAGTGTTCACCATCTGAAGAACAAAGGATTTAGGGAAAAGAGAAAATAGAGTGGACAAGTATACAAGATTTTTAGACGAGGAGAAGATTTGACTCAAACATAAGCACACAATTTATTTAATATCATTGAAATATGGCCGCTCACAAGTGCCTTCAGGCATTGCGGCACATACGCATTAAGCAAACATGGAGATTGTTCATCACAATAAACCATAACACGACATAGAGTTCATAAAGTTCAATCAACCAACCGTTCTAAAGACGGACTCAAATAAACTGACTCAAATAAACATGACTCGAGACATGAGTCGACTCTGGTAAAAACTAAAACTCTCAATCGTCGAGCCATCCAGGCTACGGTCCTCTAGGCGGATATTGCGGCGAGTGCGGCGGCATCGGAGCAAACTGGTCCTGGTGCCCTCTGCTGGCGGAACAAAAGAACCCACCGACTCCGCTAGCTCCGGGGCTGCCTGCTCAGGTGCTGGTGGCTCCGACACCGCCTGCACTGGTGCCTCCTGCACCGGCTCAGCCTCCTCAGGGTCGGGGTCGTGCAGCTCAAGCTCCGGCCCTGGCTCCGGACCCTCCAGCGCCTCCTCCAGCTCGTGCACCCTCCGGATGTAGATGCTCAGGCCCTCAGTAGCCTCCCGCAGCTGCGCCCTAACCTCCGTGATATCGTCACGGGCCCTCTGCAGCTCCTGGACCGTCTCGTCCAAGGTCTCCTCCTGGGCGATGACGTATCTCACCAAATGGTGGATCGTAGCGTCATCATCGTCGATCAGAACCCGGTCGAAGCGGTTGTCCCGACGCGGATGCTGACGGAAGACGGTGCCCTCAAGCTCGGCGGAGTAGGTGCGGCGATCTACCGCATCGCAAGACGTGCGGTCTCCTGGATGCCAGCCTCAAACGTAGACCTCCTACAGATGACGTGTACAGGACGACTAGCCCTTCCCCTGTCTCGCGTGTAGACAGTGACCTTCACGTCCCAGGCGATGTCCAGCCCTGCCCGGACCACAAAAGTACCTCGGTAGATCGGCCGGACAAAGCCCTCAAGAAACTGCAACAGATACCACAGCTCAGCTGCGAAGCCACTAGTACGCTCTCCAAAGGTGTGAATCCTCCTCATCTTCCAAAATACACCTCGTTAGAACTAGATTTTAAAATCATAAAGTAATAGCAGAAAATTGCAGCACATGTGCGGATTAAGAAGAAAAAGATTGGTCAAGATTTCATTCATAATCTTGTGAAATTTTATCTTTTAGAAATTAACTTTATCTTAATCGGCCAGTCCACCTAGGGTCAAGTCCTATAGTCGGTATGCTCTGATACCACCTCTGTCGTGCCTCGAATCTGCAAATCCGAACACTCTGTGTATTTCGCACTAGTCCAGGATTGCGCTAGTGCACACAGGCTAAACAGGGTATAATATCACATCATACACAGCGGAATATTAAATAAGTAATGCAAACATGTATATAAACGAGTTGTGTGACCTTATGGTCCTTTACAATAATCTGCCACAATGGGCTTACAATAATCAGAGTAATTCAGTTCAACGGTGGAATAGTAAATAACATTGTAGTGATCCATCTTCATCTCAGGCGCCCTGACTGAGGCTTGCTTGCCTAGTTCACCGGCTCTTCAACGAATTCCTCCTCATAGGTAGGCGTAGACTCTTCTTCTGGTAAGTTTGTCCGCAAGGGTGAGTACACACCGTACTCAACAAGTCATGCACAGAATGCAGTACTATTACTACATGCATGTCTTATTACAAAGAAATGGCTCTACTGGTTGTTTTGCTTTTTTGCATCAATATTTTTAACTACTATTTATTTAGATTGAACGCATCAAAACCATATAACCATTATATATCTCAAGTTGTTTTCCACATTGTTTTGGACACTCAGTCCCTAATCAACTTTCTTTATCAACTTTGGCACACTGCTTTCCACCCCATTTTATTTTCAAAACACTACCCCTTGACTGTAATCCCCGAGCATTGTCCAGTACCGTGGACTCGGCTATTCGAACAGTTTTAACACTCTACAGAGGTTGTACACTTTACCCACAAGATACAGTCGCATACCACAAAAGTAGTTGACCGTAACAAAGCCTTTCAGAGACTTCTATCTCCACATAAGAACCTCTCCGGGTTGCCTTCATTATCCCTTCCCACACTCAGAGCCGAAGTATAGGACCGACAAACACCGTTGGACGGGTACCAAGCCGTAGCACAGGCACGCTCCCCCATACAGTTACCCTCATGTAACTGCCACCCCGAGGTATCAAAGGTAAGACATCAGAATCCTACTAAACTAGGTCTTCCCATTCAGACATGTGGTTGTATGAGAGACTCAGGTCAAAGGCTTGTAAGGTAAAGTCCTTAACTGACCAAGGTAAGACATCATTCTCTCAAATTTGGCACACAACCCTCACATCACTCAACCCCCCAAATTGCCACACAGGCCCACCTGGCACGAAGCCTCGGTCCACTTGCCCCAGTCTAAATCAATTCCACCCAAGTTATTATCAGTGCAACACATGTCGTAATCCTCCTTCACGTAGAGCCACACAGGTCTCTACATTCCAGTATCAAAACCAACATCATTCCACCTTTTATCAAAATGCATTCACTATTCTTTAGTCAATATTGTTTTTGTAATCCAAACAGAATTGTTCACGTTACAAGCATAGCTAAGCAACTATTCACGGTCTAGCCTCCCGTGTTGGCACAATATTATCAACCAACTAATATTACCAAACTTAGGTTATCGAAGGAATCATGGCATACGAATAATAACAAGGTGACATAAACAACTAGGTTGATTAGCTAATTCACCCAAAATATTTAAGTCCATTTTTAATTGAATTAGCATGCATAATTTGAAACAAAATACATTTCAAAATTTAGGATCAAAATGGTCAAAGCACAACTTGCCTTCAAAAAGTTGCTAATCTTGGATCGAAATTTGATCTTGCTCTAAGAATTCCCCCTCGTAAGTCTCCGGTAAATCAGCGTCTAATTACAATCAACATACATACAATAAATACATCTTTCTAGAGAGCAAACTCAACTCTAAAAATTTCACAAAATTCACCAATAAATAGATCTTAATTTTACAAATTTTTAGAAATTGAAATCACTTAAATCGGAGTTAAAACGCAAAAGTTATAGCCATTTGAAGTTTAAATATAAATAAAAAAGAATAAACCGAATTTCTTTATTTATTTTTATATTGAAAATTCGGCATTTATGACGTCAGCACCGTAAAACATTTTTGGCCAAATGTTTTTATTAAGAAAAATCGAAATTATGACGTCAGCATGACGTCATCACGACATCGGCAACCACTATCTTGCAGCGACAAGTGGGCCCCCGATAGCGTCATTGCTGACGTCAGCATGACACGTGTCATGATCTGGTCATGACACGTGGCGGCGAACTATCAACCGAGAGGTTGATTTAATCTCAACCGTCCGATTAAAAATGAACGGCTAGATCAAAATCCGACGCTTCGGTTCGGTTACTCCGGAATCGACACGTGGCACAATCTCATCACGATCTAACGGCGAAGATCAACCCGAATAACAACTCAACTGACCGGTCAAACGCCAAGATTCATGCGATGAGATCGACGGCCAAGATTGCACCGACACTTCGGATCGTTACCGCGATGCTGACACGTGGCTTATCTGTGACCTTCGGATCAAAATCGAACGGCATCTATTAACCGGGTGACGTCGACAGCAGCGATGGCTCTGTCGCCTCGGTTCCCGCGTACACGCGTCAACTCGGGACTAGCCCGGCGCGCGGCGCGATTCCGAACGGCCATTTCAAAATCAACGGCCCAGATCTAATAAATCTTACGCTGATCTAAGCTACGTGGCGAAATAGAAACCACACGATCGGGATCCAATGGCTAGCAGTTGAAGATGAGGTTCACTATTGCCGTGACTACGTGGCTAAATCCAGACCATCCGATATGAATCCGACGGCTATTACCTAGCGCAAATTCTGAGCACACGTGGGCAGTCCCTTCTTCGGGCACGTGGCGCTATCCTATCCATCCATTATGAATCCTACGGCTAGAATCTATCGTTGCACTACTCTGGTCTCTACTGGGAAAGAATACGTGGACTCACCTCAGTTGTTGGATGCAAATCCGACGGTCAAGGTAGCTCGTGGCCTCCAGTGCTAGCACAGCGAAGAAGTGTTGCCGGAGATGAAGAAGACGACATTGGCTACCGCGTTTCAGTGATGCTCCGGCAAAGTGAGGTGGCTCCACGAGTGCGGCTCATCACGAGGCGTACTCCGGTGACCACAGACGCGGCGAAGAGTGACCGGAGACGGCGGAACAACGGTGGAAATGCTTCGGTAATACGGCGAGCAAGTGCGAGCGTTACGGTGATCCTTGGAGTGCGTGAAAGAGCTCAACATGCGCGGAAGAACGTGCTTTATACACCGTGCCAAAAGATGTAACGGAAGAGACACGCGGCGGCGAGTAATGGCGACGTTTCTTCGACGGTAATGGCGCGGCGGCCGCTTTTCCAGTAACGCATGACGACGCTTCGTGGCACAATCACAGCCATCCACGCGGCGACGATCGAGCGACTCAGGGCGGCGAATCGGCACGATTAATCCTCAGCCGCACGATTTGGATCGAACGGCCAAGGAACAGCAGCGTTAGGGTTTCTTCGGTGCGCACAGTAATGGGCTCGGCCCGTTACTGTTCATCCGAATTTTCAATTGTTTTCTGAATAAAAATAATTCCAGAAATTCATTTGAATTATTTGAGGCATTAAAAATATCAGAAAAATCTTGAAAAAATTCCAGAAAATATTTTAAGACATTTTGAACTCAAATAAAATATTTCTACTTATATTTTATTAAAACTTTTCATTATTAAATTAATTTCCCAAAGAAAGTCTATTTCCAAAAATCCCTTTAATTCCAAATAAATTCTGAAAATTCTAAAAAATTTCCAATAAATTATAAAATTCAAAATAACCAAATTTTGGGATGTTATATCATCATACGATAATGGGTGTTATCCAGTTCTACCAATGGTGTGGAAGCGCAACTGCTGCGACGATTCGTAGGGCTGGAGAGAATGTTGTGGACTTACAACTGGCGCATGGCTTCTTGTACTTGTTGTTAAACTTGTTCTTGTATGGTGCCTTGTAGTTCTTGAAAAACCCTTTCCTTCATCTTTTTCAATTCTTTTTCGGCACGCTCTTCTTTGGCTCTCTTCCGACTCCTATAAGAGTTCCATGCTCTAGGAATCCCATCTTCCAGGGAATCTTGACCCCAACTCCTCGTGTCCGACTAGGGTGCTCTTTGTTTCTCAAAGCCGCTGTTAATTCGTCTTTCTCCCTGTCTGGGTGGAAATTTCCTTGGCTGGACTTGGCGTGCAGCTGCTGAACTCTTTGGGACATTATTTCATCATCGCTGCTTTTGAATGATAGGGCCCCACCAGACGTGATAGATGCCCTCGCTAGCACGTAATGCTTGACTCGGTCTGGTAGTCCAATCAAGGGACTTGCACCAGTCAATCGGACCATTTCTAATTCCTGTCCAAATAGTCTTCCCGCCATTTTTAGCTTTAGAACCACTGCAGATAAGTGTATTTGTGACGGTTGCAAAAGAACCGTCATAAATAAGACGTCACCTATATGCTTTTTTGTAGTAGTGCACAATCCCTCACCACGGAAGGAGCTACCGAACTATAGGACATTGGTAGCTTCGGTGGCCGGCCTATTGGCACTTCTATGGTTTCTACGTATAGTTTTTTCAGGAGCTACCGAGCTATAGGACATTGGTAGTTTGTTACGTGCTAAAAAAGTCCTTGTTTCTATTATTTCTACGTATAGTTTTTTTCTTATACATATGTTTTTACTATTCAGACAACACAATAGCATATGTATACCCAAATCATTTAAACATGCCTTAAACATGATGTCCGTATTTGCTATAAAAACAACACAATCATATATGTGTAGCTAAATCATGTAAACTATATGTGTAGCTAAATCATTTAAACATAGTTTACGTGTAAGTGTACTAGACACCTTGCTAGTTAGGGAAATGACAAGAAAACATGCCGGTAGCTTGGTAATATAAATAAAGTCAAACTGGACTCTACTTGACACTTCCTGCAATCCTACTACTGTTCGGCCATAATATCTTCTGTTGATTGCTGAATCAATTGGTTTCTCTCTTTCATGTTTTATATTATTTTGCCATCCTTATTTTTCATAACATCCTAAGCATTTGCCCGTGCATCTTGCAACCACCTTGCTACTAATCAACAATACCATTTTCAAGATATAATGCATCGTGCATTAGAATTTCTTAGTTCTCTCTTTTTGCGTAGTTGTTTCACATGATTATATACATCCTGCTTTAATTTACTAATGTGATTGCACTACACTACTGACTGTAGGTGTTTATTTGTGATTGATGATATATGGGAAGAGCAGACGTGGGATTATATCAAACTTGCTTTGCAAGATGGCAATTGTGGAAGCAAGATAATATTGACCACCCGCAAGAAGGATGTTGCAGAACGTGCTGGTGGTTATGTTTATAAGCTAGAACCTCTTTCGAACAATTACTCTAAAGAGCTGCTCAACATGAGAATATTTGGCTCTAAAGATGGGTGTCTTCCTGATGATTTGACCGAAGTCGCCAGAAAAATCTTAAAGAAATGTGGTGGTGTACCATTAGCCATTATTACTACAGCAAGCCTACTAGCTAATAAACCGATGCACCAACAGGAATGGGAGAAGGTGAATGCATCTATCGGTACAGGAATGGAAAAAAGCCTTGATGTGGACAAGATGAGTAAGATATTAAGTCTCAGCTACAACGATCTCCCCCCTCATTTGAAGACTTGCTTGTTGTATCTAAGCAAATATCCAGAAGATATGAAGATTCACAGGGATACTTTGGTATCGAGTTGGATAGCAGAGGGTTTCATTACCGTCGAGGAACAAGCTGCAGGGGCACGCTTGCAGGAGGTAGGAGAGTCTTACTTCAACGAACTCATTAACAGAAGCTTAATCCAGCCAGTGAAGGAAAACCCTTATTATGAAGATGGGCAGGTGTATTATTGCCGAGTGCATGACATGGTGCTTGAGCTCTTAAATCAGTTGTCAGCTAAAGAAGGTTTTGTTACCACGTTATTTGCGGATGGTCAGCAAGCTGCGAAGATTCGCCGGCTATCCCTCCACAATAGCGGCAATACCTTTGCTTCGCCAGAAGCAAGAGAGCGATTGTCCCAAGTGAGGTCTCTTACTGTCTTTGGCAGTGTTGATTCCATTCCACCCTTGTCAAGCTTTCCAGTTCTTCGTGTGTTACAGCTAGAGGACTGCGATCGTATGGAGAACTTGCGTCTTAAAAGTCATCTTAAGGATCTCGGCAACTTGCGTCTCCTAAAGTTTCTTCGGCTATACGATATAAAGGAAATCCCTGAGAGCATAGGGAATCTACAGTTTCTTCACACGTTGGACGTTACAGCATGTTATCATCATACAAAAACAAGGTTGCCAAAGTCTTTTGTTAACCTAGGACAACTGGTGCGACTGGTCTGTTGGGGAGTGGGACTGTCAGATGGTGTGGCTCTAGGTAATATGAAATCTCTGCAGGAGGTGGTAGGCATCTACGTCGTCACCGAGTACGAAATGCAAGAGATTGGTACTCTGACTGAGCTGAGGGTCCTTCATTTGGAGGTCGATAAAGATGCGAAGCATAATGGAAATTTCAGGGAAGCCTTGCTCAAGTGTCTGCAGAGGTGCAACAAATTACAGGACATAGGGGTATCGATATCTGGCGAAAGTATTCCCATTGATTTCATGCAAGGGGTTCCTTCTGGTCTCCAAAGGTTCAAGGGCTATGACCCATTCAAGGCATTCCCAGGGTGGATAAATTCCTCGCTCTCCTCCCTCGCAACCGTATTCATCGTGGTGGACACCTGTATGAGGCAGGAGTACCTTGATACACTTGCAGAATTGCCCTCTCTTCTCTTTCTCAGGCTACGAGCAACTCATTGCCCGGAACGAAAAGAAAGGATCATCATTCGTAGCACTGGATATGCATTCCGGTGTCTAGAACATCTTCGCATTGAAACATGCTGTACGGGGCTCACGTTTCAACCAGGGGCTATGCCAAAGCTTCAAAGGCTTCTTTTTGGGTTCCAAGTGTGTCAGACCAAACATTTTCGCGATGGATTTGATTTCGGCTTGGAGAACCTTCCTTCTCTCAGGCATGCTACATTTTGCTTATGGAGGTATTGTCTTGAAGACAACAAGTATGAAAACAACAAGAAGTATGAACCAGAAGCAGAGGCTGCTGTTCGCAAGGCATTTAATGATTATCCAAACCATTTAACTGTTAATTTTCTTGACGGTGTCCGGCCATTAAAACTACTGTTCGGAAGTGGAAGCCGCGCTGTTGGGGGCGCATTTAATAATTTTCCAAACCATATTACTATTACTTTCATTTAGCCCTCCCTCCATATGAAGACTGAAGAGGTACTGGCTTTAGCTTATATTCCATCTCCGAATCAACATTTAATAACTGTCCATATATGCTTTCTTGCTTGTTTATAGTTGATTACATTTTCTTTCTATTTTCGGGATGATCACCTGGCATAATGATATAAACTAATACAAAAGGTACTTTGAAGGTTACTCCTCAACCGATCAATTATCTAATACACCAGTCTTTTCATCTCTCCTTTTAAATTTTGAAAATAGAGTATTTTTCATTTCTTCCCTTTTGATCTCTCTCCCCGGCCAAAATCAAATTTTTTTGATAACGGAAGATTTTCATTAATTTCAAGATCATTACATCGAGATGACACAAGTTCTTGAAATTGCTTCCGGCCTCTGCTTAACAAGAAGCACACAACCAAAGAAAAATAAAAAGAAGAAAAAGAAACGTGCACAATCTAGTAACAAGCATTCCGAAGACTAGACCGCCACCCATGTGCCCGGAAATAGAAATCCTTGACCACCCGTCCCAAACGATGAGTAGCCTCCACCACAGAATCTCGCATATCCACTTTCTGCAACACCGCCCACGTACGCAACCAATGGATAATAACAAAAATAACCTGCAAAGGAGTAGAATTGAATTTCTTTTGAAACACTCTATCATTCCTGTTTAACCATAAAGACCAACACGTAGCAGCAGCACCAAGAAACACAAGATTTCTAACATCGCTTTCAAAACCGCTTAGCCAGCATCCAAACATATTAGCGACACTCGTTGGATAAGAAATCCCAAGCGCCACATATATTATGGACCATACTGTACGCGCAAAACGACAATCAAAAAACAAATGCTGAATCGTCTCATATTCGTGACAAAAGCAACATGTTCTACTTCCTTGCCAATTTCGTTTTGCTAAATTGTCTTTGGTTAAAATAACTCCTCTCCTTAGATACCACAAAAACACCTTAATTTTTAATGCAGCTTTAAGTTTCCATAGTCGTTTATTTAAATTCGGCACATCACGTTTGATCAATGCTTGATAATGAGACTTCACCGAGAATTGACCATTTTGGCACAAATTCCAGTGGAACTCATCATCAAACGTTGTTAAATGAATATTAGCGATTCGTGAAAGTAATTCATTCCACGCCACTAATTTTGGTCCAATCAGTAACCTTCGCCAGGAAATGTTAGGTTGTGCTGTTATTAAGACCTCCGCAATGGTAGCAGACTTTCTTCTAACAATATTATATAATCCAGGGTATTGATCTTTAAGTGGGCAATTTCCAAGCCAGATATCCTCCCAAAACCTCACTTGCAGTCCGTTGTTAAGTTTGAAGGTGCCAAAACAAAGAAAATCTTGCTTTACCTTCATCAAGCTGAACCAGAAATGTGAATCTCCTGGTTTCCACTTAGCTTGCCCAAGTGACTTTGAGCCTAAGTATTTGTTTCGAATCAACTGTTGCCAGGTACCCTCTGATGTTAGAAGTTTAAATAACCATTTGCTAAGAAGAGCGATATTCTTATAGCTTAGGTCATGTATCCCCAGACTTCCTTGTTCTTTTGGTTGACATAAGACATTTCACCTAGCCAGGCGATACTTTTTTTTGTTTTCGTCCCCTTGCCAATAGAACCGAGACCGAAGATACTCAAGCTTCTTAAGAACACCTTTAGGAGCTAGAAAAAAGGACATCATATACATAGGCAGGCTACTTAACACTGAATTGATCAATGTCAGTCTGCCTCCCACCGATAGATGTTTTCCCTTCCAGCTACTTAACCTTTTTTGAAAACGTTCTTCTACCGTTTTCCAATCCGAAATTAGAAGTTTTCTATAATGAATCGGAATACCTAGATACTTCAGAGGAAGATTCCCATGTTTGCAACCAAATAGCTCCATGTATTGTTCAATAGAATTCTGGGCATCTCCAAAGCAGAACAACTCACTTTTATGGAAATTAATTCTGAGCCCTGAGATTTGCTCAAAAGCACAAAGTAATAACTTCATGTTGCGCGCTTTTTCCAGGTTATTCTCCATAAAAAGGATAGTATCATCTGCATATTGAAGTATAGACATGCCATCCTCGATCAAGTGAGGTATTACCCCACTCACTTGCCCCTGAGCCTTAGCCCTCTTAATTAAGATTGATAACATATCTGCGACTATATTAAACAAGAGAGGTGACAAAGGATCCCCCTGACGTAAACCTTTCTTTGTTTGGAAATAGTTTCCGAGTTCCCCATTAACATTCACTGCCACACTACCTCCCGAAATGAAGGACTGAACCCAAGCAATCCACTTAGGTGAGAATCCCTTCATTCGTAAGACTTGTAACAAGAATGGCCATTTGACTTTGTCATAAGCTTTCTCGAAATCGATCTTAAAGATCACTCCACTAAGCTTTCTTCTATGCAATTCATGCAAGGTTTCATGCAGAACAACAACCCCCTCAAGGATGTTTCTACCGCGCATAAAAGCTGTTTGAGTTGGACTCACGACCTTATTCGCAACCAAGTTTAGTCTATTCGTAGCAACTTTCGTGAAAATTTTAAAGCTCACGTTTAGAAGGCAGATTGGCCTGTATTGCTGAATTATATTAGCCTCCTGAACTTTTGGTAAAAGAGTTATGATACCAAAATTCAGACTAAAAAGAGGTAGATCCCCAACATATAACTC
Organism: Guadua angustifolia; assembly: GCA_036346375.1. Lineage (NCBI taxonomy): Eukaryota > Viridiplantae > Streptophyta > Magnoliopsida > Poales > Poaceae > Guadua > Guadua angustifolia. The sequence continues at coordinate 37,203,452 of CM070512.1, forward strand.
TTGAAACATTGCAAATAAATCCCCTCTAATAACGTCCCAGAATTTTTAATAAAATTCAGCTGGGAAACCATCTGGACCGGGTGCCTTGTTATGATCCATCTGAAAAATAGCATCTTTAATCTCGCTCTCCGTGAATGAAGCAGTTAAAAGATCATTTTCAGCTTGTGATACTCTCACAATGTCATTGTATTCTTCTTCGTCTAGTCTCATCAGACTCTCTGCAGGCTCTCCAAAAAGTTCCTTATAGAACTTAGTAATGAAATTCTTAAGATTAGCTTGTCCCTCAATTTTCCTGTCCTCACATTCTAGGGAATATATCCTTTTCTTCCTGTGTTTACCGTTAGCAATCATCTGAAAGTATCTGGTATTATTATCCCCTAGAAGGACATCAGTCACTTTAGCCCGCTGATAATATTTGATTTCTTCTTCCCTAAGAAGTCTAGCTAGATTATCCCGAGCCTGAGCGAGATATTCTCGCTCGATCTCGGTCAAATCCCTACCCTCGGCAATTAAATCCAACTCATATATAGTGGATTGGAATTCGGTTTTCTTTTGTTTGTACACTCCAGTAGTATGAAAAGCCCATCCACGAAGAAACCTTCGCAAAGATCCCAATTTGTGATTCCACCTTTGGACTGAATTCTTACCTTTGACCGGTCTCTGCCAGACTTCGACCACTTTATCATAAAAGTCCTCTCGGTCAAACCAACACAGCTCAAATCTGAATGGTCGACATTTTCCCAAAAAAGCCGGAGTTCCAGTATCAAGAATTAGGGGTGTATGATCCGAAATGCCCCTGTCCAATGCTTGGACTGAGACCAGCGGAAATTTAAACTCCCACTCGGTAGACATAAGAACCCTATCTAACTTCTCAAAGGTAGCGTTAGGTAAAGAATTTGCCCATGTGAATTGACGACCAGTGAGCTCGATCTCCCTTAAATCAAAACTGTCTATCACAGCATTAAATAAAAAAGGCCAACGCTCACTAAATCTATCATTATTCTTTTCCTTACTACTTCTCATGATGTTGAAATCCCCACCAATCAGAGTTGGGAGACAGTTTTGTTGGCATGTTCTTACCAGTTCAGCTAGAAAAGCTGACTTGAAGTCATCTTGAGCTGGACCATACACTGCCATAAGGATCCATTTGAATTTATCCGACTTATTGGCCAAATGGAATTTGATAAAAAATTCCCCTTCGACAATCAAGGACAAGGCAAATAATGCTGCATTGATCCCTAGGAGAATACCACCCGACCTTCCTCTCGGGGGTAAACAATGCCAAACGAAATCCGCACCCCCAGATAATCGTGCCAGATTCGATTTCGACATATCTTGTTTACCCGTTTCCATAACAGCTATAAAATCTAACTTGTTTTCTATAGCTACATCCGAAATATACCAAAACTTAGCCAAGTCTGAAAGACCTCTGCTATTCCAAAAGAAACCTTTCATAATGGACAATAATTTTTGTTCGCTTTTATACCTTTACGGTTCCTGCGGGACTTCCGAGAGGAGACCAAGAAATCACAAATGCGCATATCTAGATCATCCGACTCGAAGTCAACCTCTGAACCGTTTTCAATCAAGTGTGCGAGTAAGTCCCTGTCATCATCAGCGACTTCGTCAACACTTGTCTCAAAAGAGTCTGTCATATTTCCTACCACTGCCATGTTTGAGGACTCCTTTTTTCTAGTCTGCTTAACTCTAATTCTATCCATTTCCACCCTTTTGAGCTCCTGAATTGATAAGTTTGTGTTTCTGCCACCATTTGTCATTCTAAATCCTAAATTGTGTAGGTTGGTTACACATTCATCATCAGGCATTGCTACAAAAGAAAAAGATTTAGCAACATTAGACGTACCTGATCCTAGAAGGAGCGAAGTCGAAGACGAATGTGACATCCCATTGGAGGAAGCCATCGTCTTGATGTTCGGCTCTGGATCCAAGTTTCGCTTCGCCACGCGTCGCATCGCCTTGCCCAGGATACAAGCATCTGTCATGGAAGAACCATCCACATCAAAGGAATTAGTTCTTTGACTACGGCGAAGGCCATTACCAGAATTATCAAGAATACAATTCATACCATTTGGCTGCATGACTGAATTCTGAATATCTGAATTCTGCCTTCCCATGGTCTGCGCATCCTGCAACCCATGCTGATCCGGAAGCATACAAGCACTGTACTGAATATCTGATTGCTGTCCACCCATGATCTGAGAATAATGCAACCCATGCTGATCCGGAACCAGACAATCACTGTCCAAACCACATTCCCCAGCCATCTGACTACCCAGACAAGGAACACAGAGCTGTTCCCTCCCCTTATCCTCAGCCTGTGTCTGAGATAAGGACATCTCCAAAGCCTTGGACACCCCAGCCAACTTAGCATGAGAAGAGGGAAATTCCACATTCGCAACCTCTCCACATCCCGCCCTCGGCGACAGCCGACCAGACAGGGACTCCACTTGGCCAATATGCTCCGGTGACAAAAAGTCACCTTATTGCCATCATCACCCTTAACTGAGAAACCCAAGCTGGCATTAAACTCATTAACACGACTGGGCATCCGCTGATCTGAGTTCCCTTGACTACCTGGAGAACACATCTTGGTCACCCATATAGTATCAAAAGATTTATCACAAGAAACAGTATATGCATTAGAGGATTTAACAAATGGTCTGCTGCCCAAAGGTGTGACTGCAATGACTCCAGACAAATCAATGCCACACCGATTGCTAGTTTCTTTGCCATCCACTTGCATAGGAACATGACCTTGCCTTTCGCCAGAACCTTGAGACTGGGAACCATCTGCCACATTCTTGACCTTCTTATTGGATTGAACAGATACCATTTCATCAGTAACATCTGACACTTTTCCATCTTCATCTTCACGCCCATTAGAGACCAGAACAGCCTGGGGTGGTAATGCAGGCGCAAAATCTGAAGCCTCAGGAGTGAAAGTAATATCATAACCCACTTTGTGGAAAACAATATCCGTTGTCAGAGGCAACTGATTTGTGTCCAATAGACCAACCAACAGACGAATGACACCTCAAATGCCCTGTTAAAAAAGATTATCTCTTTTTAAAAAAAATAAAAGAAAAACAAATCTCTGGTCAGTCCTCCCATATATTGAAGGAGCGATGGCCAACAAAAAAAAAACCGAAGTTGATGTGCGGTGCTTGTCTATAAACGTTGATGCTCTAGTGGTATTTCATTCATAGTTTAATGCTTAGACGATGGGCGTTTATTACTCTAGTCTATAGCGTTAATTGATCTTGAAAATAGTCAAAGGGAAAGGGTATATAAGGAAAAGAGAATGAAAAAACATATCGAAATTATAGAATGACATGGATTAAGGAATAAAATTTGAAAGCTCTACTGCCGAAAGTAGATGTGCGGTGCTTGTCTACTAAGCTCTACTGCTCTAGTGGTATTTCATTCATAGTTTAATACCTAGACGATGGGTGTTGTCACCTAAGAATCTAAGGTCAACGGCCATTGATCTGTAGTTACATTTATTAGTCAACTTATGTTCTGAATAAATGATGTTTTAGTATTTTATACTTTAACCAAAGCAAATTTACAAAAGATCAAATTAACCTCTCTTATTAGACTACTTATTGCTATTGGATAGCGTTTATTACTCTAGTCCATAGCGTTAATTGATCAATTTTTTCCAAGTGTGCAGATTGTAGATCTATGAATTTTTTGAAATGCAATTGTGTGCACAAGCCAACATGCACCCATGTGCATAAAATCTTTATAAATCATTTTACATAATTATTCAATAAGCACACTTGTTACTGGCTAAGACTTAATTCTCTTGTTGTTTCTTCTGCAGGAAAACGAAACATGTGACTTGCTCTACAGGAAGAAAACATGTAGCACGTTGCTCATCACACTCCTTGACTATGGGTCACTGGCTATGCCTATGCGTATTGTAATTTCCACGAAACCCTATCATTTCGTTGGGAAGTTAAATTATGTTTCACATATTTGAACTTGTAATGGCTTGACATTTGTGGTAGGTAGTGTGAACTGTGGTGTGTTTTTTTTTGCCATCCGTAGTGTGATTGTGAGCTGCATGCTCAGCTGCAAACTGGTTTTGGTTCCTTGACTATGGGTCACTGGCTATGCTTATGCCTATTGTAATTTCCACGAAACCCTATTATTTCGTTTGGAACTTAAATTATGTTTTACATATTTGAACTTGTAATGGCTTGACATTTGTGGTAGGTGGCGTGAACTGCGGTGTGTTTTTTTTTGGCATCCGTAGTGTGATTGTGAGCTGCAAGCTCAGCTGCAAACTGGTTTTGGTTCTCTTTTTGCAACCCAATTATAAGGATCACAAAACACATATTGTCATGTCGGGAGGAGGCGGAGGCTGATCTCCAGGGTTTGAGGAGAGCGGGGAAGAAGACGATGGTGGCAGCGGCGCAGAGACACCGGGGAGTGAGTTCGCCTTTTCCAGTTTATCTCTGTAGTCCACCTTCAGATTTAACAAGGATACCAAGTAAATTAAACAGCTGAAAAGTAGTAATGCTATGAAAACTAAAGTTGATCAGTTTATAAAAAGTAGAAGATACGACATAGAACTTCCAAATTTCATCCGATTTATTGCAGTTACCATCAAAACTCTACTGATTAATGTGAAGTAGGCCTAAATTACAAATTCCAATCGATAGCATTCAACATGCTCAAGTAGCGACAAATAATAAGAAGTCAGCGAACTTGACCGTCCAACCTAACTAGAGAATGTGGAACAAAGTTTCATGTTTACACAAATACAACCAACCAAGGATCCAAATTTCGTTTTCGGTTTAAATTTCGCTCCCCTTCGAAATCCAAAATTTCAGCGAAATCTTGTTATTTCGAACAAAATCCAGACGAAATTCAAAAGGCAAAATTCAAATCCGAAACTTTTTGGACCAAAATTGCCGAAATTTCGGCAAAAATTCAATGGAACGAAACATAGTTCAAATGATGTTGAAAATTTTGAAATATTTTGTGAAGGTTCCTGACACATCAGTGATGTTCTCATAAAAATTTTAGATAATAACCAAGTCTGAGAAATTTTTAAAATTTTGAACACTGCTACTGTCCTGATAAATCCAAACCATGTTAGAAAATTTTAAACTTTTTTGTGCACAATTATGATGCATCAGTAATGTTTTCATAAAATTTTTAGATGATGATCTAGACTCATGAACTTTTAAAAATTTGAACAATGCTACTGTCCTGTTAAAAGCCTTACCGGTAAACTTGAACAAAATGAAAAATGGTACAAACCATGTTAGAAAATTTTTAAATTTTTTTTGAATGATCCTGATGTAACATTGATGTTTCTATAAATTTTTTAGATGATGATCATGATTAAAGAATTTTTAAACATTCTGACAGTACTACGTCATGATAAAAGCCTAATGATAAATACATAGATTTGCTTTAACAAACAAAAAAGGTTTAGAATTTTTCAAAATTTTACATAGGGTGATAAGGAAATTCTTAAGATCTCATAAAAATTTTGAATCATGATCACACTCTAGTGAATTTATAAAATTCTTACAAGGCCTTTATACCATTTATATTTTTTCTCTTTTTGATTTTTGAAATATAAGAAATAAAGTTCAATGCTTACATAGATTTGATTCAATAAACAAAATTTTTGAAAATTTTATAGAATAGCACTGATGCAATTATTAAGTTCTCACAAAAAATTTGGATCATGATCATATTCGAGCAAATTTATAAAATTCTGACAAGGTTACTATCCCAATTATATTCATTCTATTTTTGATTTTTTTAAAGATAACAAATGAAGTCAATTATTTTTGAATTTTTTTGTGTGATCCTACGTACTAAATATAGCATCATAAATTTTTTAGACCATTTTCAAGCTTGTACAATAAAAGTCTAACAGTGTTTCTACCAAAATTTTAAAATGTCTAAAAAATTTGGTTTTCAACAAATTTTTCATAAAAGATGACTTTCTTAAGGATTTTTTTTAAAATAATATTGTTTTAATTCGAAATTTCGACATTAATACATGCATTTAAAAAATTGCAGAAATATTACCCGGTCGCCAAACCGTTTGGCGATAATAGGGTCGTCGCCAAACGGTTTGGCGATAATAGGTAGTCGCCAAACCATTTGGCGACAAGCGCCTAATCCCGCGTGTTGAGCCGCTAATAGCCAGGCCAGATAGTTGTCGCCACACCGTTCGGTGACTACTACGTATCGTAAACCGTTTGGCGACGAAAATAATCGCCGAACGGTTTGGCGATTGTCTGTGCATTTTCCTTCCGCTAAATTTTGTTGCGAACTTTTTTGTTAGTGTTGTATTCATCGGGAAAAACTAAAAAACTTCTTGTCATGTAATAAACCGAAAGAATTATTTTAGTTAGTTAGTGATCGCATCTCACTTGCGTATTTTCGTAGCACCATGAGAATGGCGGACACGGTCCGGAAAATCTGGAATAAATGAAGGCGGTCTCATAATGCGGGCTACCACTTACGTGTGGCGAGATAGGCGAGCATTGCTCGGCATTTTGTTGCTAAAATCGGAAAAAGCGATCCGACTCTGAAACCACGGAAATCGTGGGCGCTTAGGGGTTTTCGTAGCCCATGAGACAGGCGGACACGGTCCAAAAATCTGGAAAAAATCAAGGCGGCCTCATAAAGGCGGGCTACCACTTACATATGGGCGAGATAAATGACGTTGCCTGGCATTTTGTTGCGAAAATCGGAAAAGGCACTCGCGGCTACGAAACCATGGAAATCGTGGGCACTTAGGGGTTTTCGTAGCCCCGCGAGACAGGTCGGACACGGTCCAAAAAATACGAAAAAAATCAAGGTCGGCCTACGCAATGCGGGCTACCACTTACGTATGGGCGAGAAAGGCGGGGCGTTGTCCGGCATTTTGTTGCGAAAATCGGAAAAGGCACTCATGGGTAGAATCGTGAGCATGTATAAAAATAAAATTGGACAAGCACGACGTCGAAAAATTTTGAAATTTTTTATGGAGGTTCCTGATAAATGAATGATATTACCATAAAAATTCAAACGATAAGGGCCCATACAATCGAAAGTTCAGATGATAAAATAAGCAACAGATTAGATTATAGTACAAGGGCATTACAACGTTGGCGAATTTGGCAGCGAACTAATTAACGAAAGCACTTGTTGCGTCATGGTGGAACAAATGATCGTTCCGCCTATCAGGGTACAGCCAGAACGATGCAAGACATTTTCTGCATATTACCTGACCCGTTCTAATATTGCGACCTGTCCTCGGACACTTCTCAATCTCTACTATGAAAGAACTCCATGGGGATGGGCGGTGCATGGCGTATGTCGCCCATTGGGTGGCCTATGCGTCGTCTCGGGTGTATAAGACATAATTTTTTGGTCTTTTTTATGTGGATTTCTGCCCTCCCATATGGGCATGTCATCCCGATTCCCGGCGTCCCCTATGTTAATACCACCCGGGTTCCCGGATGGTCTGCGCAACGCGTCAAAGATTTGTTCCGTGTTGCGGACCTCGGCCGGCTGCTTCCCCTTGTCCCTTCTTCTTCGGAGGAGGAACTCGTGCACCTCTGTGCGTTGGCGTTAGGCGGAGACATGCCGAGACGCCTGCTCTGTTTCGGCTCGCACTCCACTATATGGTGCGGGGAGGTGTGTGTTGGGCTTATCTTTGGACAACCGGAGCGTGCCTGCAATCAATGCAATATGCCCGCTTGGTGGTTGCATAACACCGTAGGCGTACTCGGTCCGGCTTTTACGGCGGTAGTGGCACCACGGAGAGGTTGCTCCCCGGTTATCCCATGCAAAGTTGCTGAGATGTGGGTGAATGCGTCTCGGGTCCACCGGTTGAAGTACCAACACCGTTCATCCTCGGCCAAGGGCACAGGTAGAATCTCGGTCCGCTAGATCACCGTGGCAAGTATCAACCATCGCCTCCGAGCCATGTACATAAGCGTCGGGGCTTTCGGGTGGCCACGGAGGAGGTTTCTCCTTTGACTTGAGCAAATTCGCAAATGCCCTTTTGAACTCCCGTATGCGATGAACTGGTTTAGAACTACTACTTTGTGAGTTTAACATGAGTATGTCGCATGAAACTCACCGTCGGTTGGCCCTTGCACACCGCCCTAAGCTCTGGTCGATCTAGAAAAGGACATATCTGGCGGCCTCTCCCGGGTGAAGTTCTCGGCCGAAGCGGGGTAGGCGTCGTGGCGATTGTTGAGAAATTAAGTAGTCGCGTCGTTCGGCCCGTCGATCCATTGGAAGAAGTAACACGGTCCTTGTCTTTGAGAAAAGAAAGAACGGTGCATGAGATGGTAGTGTTACCTGTATTGTGTGGACACGGTAGGTTTACCTCGTAGGTGCGAACTGCTTGAGTGAGTGTGTGGCGGCGTGTGCGGATGGGTAGATTGCATCATCTTCGCGGTAGGTTGCTTGATCGCATTTGGGTCGGGCAGCTCCGCGAAGCTAGGCGTCGGCGCTCTTGTCATCCGGATATTCGGCGGGATGACTTCGCTTCTTGAAGAGCGACAATAGAACGACATTGTGCCCTAATTTACGTAGATTCACCGAGGTTTGTTCTTTGGTTTGGTTTGTGTTGGTTGTTCCTCTTCTCCTGTGCTTGTTAGAGCATGGGTCTCCGTCGGTATTTGTGTCCCACGGTTTCTCGGTCGAGTTGACAAGGCACTGCGAGCCTCGAGCCTTTTCAGCGGACTTGACAACCTGCTTCGGCGTCAATGACTTTTCGGGCCGAGTAGACAATACATGCGGTGGGTGTCATGGCGCCGCTCACCTCATGATCTGTGGTGATAGCGGCGTCTTTGTGGCCTCGCCCCAGAAAGCCGGTGTGTGCATCGTCGCCATCACGGGTGTTGTCGTTTTAGTGCAGGAAAGCGGGATCTGCGTGTTGTCGAATCGATCGAAAAAGTGGAGTCTGCGCGTGTTATCGTGATGGTCGGAGAAAGCGCAGCGTTCGTGTTGTCATGTCGCATTGATATCGGAAAGGTCAAAAAAGCGTTAACATCACTATTAACATTATAAAACAGAACGAAATAAGTAACAAAGCGAGTAGAACATGTAAACCAATGTAGAATAGTACAAAGTAAGAAAAAAAAATAGGACAAAAGCCCGTCACGCTTCCTAGTCGGCGCACCCCCCTCGGCGACCCTCTTGACCCTCGTCTTTGAGGCGGTGCATCGTCAAGAGGCGAGGTGAAGCTCTGCGATGGCCCGCTTGCCGTAGTCCGAAGGGTGTATTATTTACCGGTCGGCGGTCTCGGTGAACAACGTGTCTTGTGTCGGTGCGAGGGCTGCGTGGCTGCGTCGATCTGAGGGTCTGCGTGCCTGCGTCGGTCTGGTGCATGCCTGCGTCGGTCTGACGGGCGTGAACCAACCGGTGGCGGTCCACAAAGTCTGCTTTCGGCGTGGCCCGAGTCGTCGGCGACCGAAGAATCGCCCACCACCCTCAGCGTAGCTCGCTGCGTTCGGATAATATCTTTTAATTGTAGTTCGTGATACTAATCTGAAACGTAAGTAGCTCGACTTACGGCGTGGGGATCATGGTGGAAGCTGCGTGGTGCTGCGGTAGGACCCTCCGACCCGTCTGGGCGGGAGCAAAGGAGTGTGGAAGCCGACTCGCGGGTATTTGTGGAGCGAGGTGGGAATGCGTGTGGGGTGTGTAGGCACGCGGGCCTCGAAGAGGTGCCACGGTCCTTAGCGTCGACGTGCCGACAAGAACCCAGCTCCACGATCTTGGCCAGGCCGGTCACCATGCGTCTCCAAGCGTGTGCCATCTCGTCCATCGAGAGGGTGGTCCACTTGGACAAGACGCTGCTTCTTTGCGTATGGAGCTCCCTAGCGTGGTCCACCTACCACATGCGACAAAGTGATATGCATATGGACATAGCGTCGGGGAATACGGTGTAATTTACAAAATTAATACTTACCATGGCGTGCATGGCCGCTCTGCCTAGCTCGGGTACAAGTCGTACACGCTAGGAGGCGTGCGCGCGGCCGAGCCTCCTCCACGATGAAGAAGCAGACGCACGCGTCCGGGCACGCACCTGCTGCAGTACTCTGGTAGGGCGAGTCGTCGTAAGGTGTGGCCTCACCGACGGCGTGCTCTTGCGCCCGACCCATCTGCGCCCGACCACGGCTCCATCCTCTCAGAGTGGATGACCGTGGCTCGGGGAAGGGCCATGGGTGTGGACCCTGAAAAGAAATCCAAATTATTACACATACGACGTAACTATTTCACATATTTTAGGTCAGATAACTCACGTGTGTACTTCCGGCGGTACAAGATACCCCCAAGGAACAGGGACCGGCTATCGTAGGCCGAACTGTCTCAGGACTCGGTGCGACGCGTAGTCCTCCACGTAGACGTCGAAGACGATCTTCGCCGTCGTCAGCCAGTAACCGTGGTCCCTATAGCAAAGCGCCGAGAGCCCAGCTGGGGCGGCTCTGTCCTGGACACGGCGCTCGCTATAAGGGTCCCAGATCACACTCCCTCCGTGCGGTGGTGAACGCTGCCGTGAAGGAGTGGTACGCCGCACGTACCTGCACTCCCGCCCACTGTGGCTGCAAAAGGAAAAAAATATGTGTAAGCACATGCGACTGCAAATAAAATTTGATAAATGCAATTAAAGAAAATAATTACCCGTCGCCGAGTCCAAAGCGAGCCCACGGTCGACCGGTCGATGTTGTCGCCCCCGTACATCTCGGCGGTGTACTGTCATGGGAAGACTAAGGGTCGACCCACTGGGAAGCGCTTCGAGCGACCAAAATTTGGAGAAGTAGAGGCATCGGTCGGGTTGGCGCCCGTCGACTTCACGCCGCAGCGTCGCAAAGGCGTGATGCGTGCCGACAAGAACCGCCAACCCGGGACACCGGCGGACTGGTCCGGTCGGCGGCGTCGCGATAGCCCGTCGTGGGCTATCCACGGCGTCGCCGACGCTGTCTCCGTGTGTAGTCGTGAACATGACCATCCCAAACAACCAAAGCGGTAGGCCTCAAAGTGTCGGGCCACATGCGGCGTGGGGTCCCGCCATGTCTTTGCACCTCGACAATTAACATATAGTAATGTTCATAATGTTACAAAAATTAGAATAACATATAAGCGTGCAAGCACTCACCTCAAAGCGGGCCAACCACCTCCTCAGCGGCCGTGCTTCTTCCTAGCGACGGGTATCGTCGGTCGCAGTGAGCCACTCCGACGAACCTCTCCTGCGAGTCGACTGCCGGTCCGTAGGAGCCAACGAGGGTCCGGCCGGTGCCCCAAATGATCGGCAACCCCAGTAAGCATGGCGGCGTCTGCCCCGAGTGACCGTCACCTCCCCAGCGGCGTGGAAAGTGTGCGTCTCCGGCGCCAGCGGTCCACTGAGACAAGACGATGAGCTCGGTCGAGCGGAAAACGCCGTGACCGCTCGGATCCCCCCCTCCGCGCAGATCCTCAACCTCACCACGTCCTCATGTGGGCCTCGAGCATCTTGGCGAGGAAGCAACCCAAGACGTGCCAACCTATCGACATGTAAATTCAATTGTTAGACGAAGCGCAATTGTGCGAGCAATGAGACATGGAAATGTAGTGCAACTCACGGGTGTAGAAAGGTGGGTGGAGCCGCCATGCCTGTTGGGCACACGAACCAGCAGCAGAGGCACCTCTCAAGGCCACATGTGGTGTGGACGAGCATGCGGTGTCGTCGGTCCCACGAAGAGTGAAGGAGTGACTGGGGTGCTCCATCCTGCAAGTAAACAGAAAAGCGATGCGATTAGTAATGTAAATCAAAAGACTCAAGAGTTCGACATGAATAAACAAACGACAAACATATTACGCATATTACGCAATTCAATACAAAAAGATGACAAAAGGTACAATCATATTACACAATTCAATACAAATTACATAATTCACTACATAAACATGATGTAAGGTCCAACATACCCGCACTCACCGCACTGAATGGTACATATTACACAATTGAATACAATATTACACAATTGAATACAATACACATTACATAATTCAATACATAATTCAATTCATAACACTCTGACATTGCATTGCCTTGTGCCCGTACTCACCGTGACCGAGAACACCTCCTAACAGGCCACCCACTTCAGATTCATCCATGTCATTGCGAATGCGCCTAGGTCGTGGACGGCCGGCTTGTTCAGTGCACACCTCCGCAAATTTGCATCCGTGAACATATCGCACATCTCTGTTAATGGCAGTGAAATCACCATGTGCTCGAAAACCACGGAACTCACCGGACCATGTATTGATAGCATGACCCTTCAGGTAGAAAGGGGACACGTATTGCGACGTGCTCATCCCAATTTGCCCACAAGCTGCGATAACATGCGAGCAGGGAATATGAAGAAGTCTTGGCTTGTTGCAGGTGCATTCACACCATCCAGTGGCCCCTTGGCCTAGGTTAACCTCGTGTGTAATAACCGCTGTGTCGGTTCCCAATCCCCCTTTACACCGGAGAGTGACTTCGAAGCGGTACTCAGTGACTCCGAAGCTACGCACCATATGCAACTGAGCTTTACTGGTGCGTTCCTCCATGTAGGCCATCATCCGCGCACAGTACGGCGTTTGCAATGTCGTTGCATGAAGCACAGCCTCCGCATGCCTTTTCTGGAAGTAGCCAACGATGCCGTGCAACATGCCTTCCAGGATGGCCACAAGTGGTAGCGGACGCAGGCCTCTGATGACCCAGTTGTAAACCTCGGCTATATTCGTTGTCATGACACCGAACCTGTTCAAACATATCAGTTACCACAATGACTCTAATTGTTCAATCGTCAAAGCTATGTTAATTTAGTATACCTACCTGACGCCTCCGGTGTCATGGAGCAATGCCCACTTCTCCAACGGCTCCGCCTCTATCCAGTGCGAGAAACATTTAATGTTTCTTGACGATCGTCTCCTCAGATTTGGAGGATCGAGCGCTCCAAGGGGTGATAGCCTTTTGGGTGGGCAATCGTTCGGCGATGCTGGTTGCTTCTTCAGCTCTTCAATCTGTGCGGTAGTGTGCTTATCCAACTCGGCCAATATCGCGTTGAACTTACGTGCCTGGTTCTGCTTGCATAACCTCTTAAATAGGTTCATCAGCTTCTTACTCTTGAACTGCCTGAAAAAATTTGCTCCCAAATGTCTCATGCACCACCTGTTCTGCATGTCACGCCATGGAAAAGGCTCATCGAGGTCCTCCTGTAGAGTCTTTATTGCCGAAATGATACCTTTATGACGGTCATGGATTATGCACACGTTGGGCCGATCACAAACTACCCCGAACTTCAAATGTCTGAAAAACCACAGCCAGCTATCCCGGTTCTCACCCTCAACAAATGCAAAGGCCAATGGAAGTATGTGGTTGTTCCCATCGATTGCAATGGCGTTAAAATCGCCTTGTATTTCCCGATCGAACGTACCATCGACCTTGACAATGAATGGACGATGCACGAATGACGCAATGCAAGGACCCAATGAAAAAGAAAGCACGACGAAATATCGAGACCCGTTACCATCCGCTTCACTTTCTTCAAAAGCGATTATGCGTGCGAGGTTGGTTTCCTTCAAGACATCAAGCACACGAGGTAGGTTGCACTGAAGCCTCATATGTGCCAAACCTCTTCTCTAATGCCTTTTGCCGCACGCCGGGCCATCGAGTAACTTATCGGTACTTAAATGTTCTCAACATTGCTTTCAATATAAGAACACTCAATGTCCCGCTTCTCGATGATCTCATTGAACATCACGCTAGCGATTACACAAGCATTCAAGTTGCGATGTTTCACCGAACATTTTCTAGTCCGCATGTGTGCCCATCTACTCGTGATGCAATCCAAAATGTCTCGCGACTTCGCTTGTATGCATGTACTCGGAATTCACATTCTTCGGTTCTACACTTCACTGTGTATCTATCTAGACTGGACAAAACAACTCGGAACTCTCTCTGCTGCGATAGTGCCCACCTCACCGCCAACTTCAACTCGTAATTATTTGCGAAAACTTGATTCAAATTAACGGCATTGCTAGCATACTCCAACGCGAGTCATGTCCCCACCTAAACTTCCATATCAGCTTTGTTTTTCCTGTTCCACTCGTCAGGGATGGGTACATCCGTTGCCCCAGTAGTACCATGCATTTCATCATCATCTCCTCCCCCTTCCTCATCTTCGTCGATGTCATCATCACACTCCAACATTTCAGCTTCATCTTGCATCGCCATATGGTCCACCAACTCCAATTGATCAACAAGTTGCTCGATTTCTTCCCTTCATCTCGCTTTCGACCTTCGCGTTTCTTTGCATCCTGTTATCATCCTCCGCTGCTACCTCAACCGCACCACTACCTGAACTTGTTCAGCTGTAGCCGACGTCTCTGCTTTCGCCCACATCGCTAATATTCACCTCTTCTCTAGGGCACGTCTGCACCAGCATTACACATTCAAGGCTAGATCCCTTGCACCACCTTAACCATTTATGCCACAAGTACGTCCGATCTATTTTCTTCAACTCCCACAGAGCCGGGTCACCCTTACTACGCGTGAATACGGCTTGAATGGTAACAGAGAAAACACTTGGATCGAGGAAAAATATTTGGTCAACAAAACTTTATATCACGGATGCTAACTCTATCGGGCATAAGTGTTCCGCCATTGTATTTGCAAAACCGCTCAAATCAACACCATTTTGCCCAATTTTTATTTCGCCATCGCCATAATATACCCTAAATTTCATCAAGCATCCCACATTCTCATGCGACATAAACAAAATTGATTTTTAGATTACCACTAATATCACTAACTAACAATGTTTAAAAATCCTCAGGCGGTAGGCGGGGCGGAGGCCATTGCCTAGCGCTTAGTTCATCTGCTGAAATCACAAAATGCCATGTTGCAATGAAATATAGAAGTGAATTCATACCATATTACTAATGAAGCAGCTCTACCTTCTCTGCTACTACTACTGATCTGCTGCTAGTCAGCTAATGCCTAATGAAATTCTCAGATGAAATTCTCAAATGAAATTCTCTGCTTCTACTACCACTGGTCTACTGGTCTCAGGGGCACCGGCGGCGGACCATGATCTTCGCCGTGAGCACGATCTTCGGTGACCTAGCTTCCCTTCCCTCTTCCCACTTGACCCGGTAGCCTAAGCCGCTCCCCCTCTCGAGTTTTCCGTTTTCCCTCTTATCTAACTTTGCACCGTTGAGCTCGCCTTTCTTCGCCCGGCCTGCCTTTTTCACCTTGAGTCCCGCTTTGACGATCTGTCTAAATTTTCTAAATTTTCTAATATCTAAAATTTCTAAATTTTCTAATATCTAAAATTTCTAAATTATTTTACACTATAAAAATTAAATAACAAAAAATCACAGAAATTACCTTTTTTTCCTCCTTCTTCTTCCTCCTCCTCCTCTCTCTCTCTCCCTCTCCCTCCTCTCCCGTTGCCGCTCACTCTCCTCTCTCCCGTGCCTCACTCTCTCTCTCTCTGCCAAGCC
Source organism: Guadua angustifolia (assembly GCA_036346375.1). Classification (NCBI taxonomy): domain Eukaryota; kingdom Viridiplantae; phylum Streptophyta; class Magnoliopsida; order Poales; family Poaceae; genus Guadua; species Guadua angustifolia. The sequence goes on from CM070512.1 coordinate 37,218,986, forward strand.
TCCTCTCCTCCCTCCCTCTCTCTCTTCTTCTCAAGATCGCCGCACGCATGCACGGCGCTTCTTCTTTCTTTCTTCTTCGTCTTCTCATGGCGAAATCTGTGTGAGCCATTGTTCGTACAACAGAGTATTACCATTGTCGCCACACCGTTTGGCGACTATTGAGTAATCGCCAACCGTTTAGCGACTATTGAGTAGTCGCCAAACCGTTTAGCATAAACAATGAGACCCGTTCAAACCGCGCGTGTCACGGGATTAAGCGATTGTCGCCAAATGGTTTGGCGACTACCCTATTATCGCTAAACTGTTTACGGCGACCTATTATCGCCAAACGGTTTGGCGGCCAGGATAATATTTCGCAATTTTTTAAATGCGTGTATTAATGTCAAAATTTCGAATTAAAATAATATTATTTTAAAAAAATTCCTTTCTTAAGGGTTATTGGACCAATCCGGTCAAATCCGGCCATAAAACAACAAAAATGGAAAAATCCTGAAATTTCACCCAAAAATGAAATTAGTGTAGTAATTTCAAAACTTTTTATCCATCCGGTATTTTGGATTCCGTGGTGGCCTGAAATCCGATATTTCGGCAAAATTTCTAACCTGCAACCAACCAACCAAGAACAGGGAAACTATTCTAGGGCTATTGTGGGATGTGAAATCCATTTGGTCTTTTTGCTCATGTGTTTAGCAAAACATGAGCTAATCTCAGAGATTCTTCTTCTTATATTGGACACATTGTGGAATCATACTTTAGATGGATTCGCCGCATGAAGTATCCGGGGAAATATGGGTCAGGACCCAAATATCGGATATTGCCCTGTTTGGATATCCGGTTATGATCTGGCCCAGTCAGCCCACCCCATAGTCTCCTGGCGACCTGGCCCATCTGGGCATCCGGCCATTCCCCACCCCATTAATCATGACCCAATCCCATTCCCTAATGGCCGTATGAGGCTACGAGTCTTGTCTACCTGAGTGCCTGTCACCTCATGCCCTAAATCCCTAATAGCCATGGCTTGAATGCTTGATCCCCATTCGGCTATTCTCCACCCCAACACCCCCACCCCTAGCAGTGTGACCAACGTCTCGGCTCGCCCCTCTCCCTGGCGGACGGCAGCGTCTCGCCCCCCACGGGCCACAACCGACCCCTTAACTGCGTCTCCCTCCACCCCCTCCCCCGGCGGCATCTCCCCCAGCCAGCTTCTGTTGCCCACTGATCACTGACTCGCCTAGATCTGATCTCCCTCGAGCGGTAAAAGTTCTATTCTTTGTTTCTAAATGCATCCCTCGTTTTTTTCCGGTTAAAACAAGTTTTTGGCGAACTTCCAAAAGGCTAAATGGGTGCTGTTTAGAGAAAAATCTGAACAATAAATCATAATTTGAGAGTAAAGTCTATAGATTCATTAAATATAATTACCATCTGTTGGTGCCTAAAATCATAACTCTGTAACAAGTTATCTGAATGTATGGTCTTTGACTAACTATCAATAGATAACAGCCTCTCAAATAGATTGCACTATGTGCGCATAGATTCATCAAGTAGACTATCTTCTTCATGTCAAATGCCAAGGAGGCCGAATGATGTAAGAGTGAAGTGGCCCCAAATTCCCATAGTTATCAGCGTTTTTTAGCTGGAGATTTCCGATTTCTATTATTAGAAACTAGCAGAGTTTACAGAAGTTCCAATCATAATAAAGAAAGAGAGAATAAGGCTACGAAGCAGGCAGGGTGATCAGCATCCCTTAACTGCAACAGCAACCCAAAAGGTACCCAAAAGCAACAGAGAAAGGCAACAAAATCTAAGACCAAAGTTTTAGGCTAAGCATGACTCTTTAACTAATTCTAGCCCAACAAAATAAAACTGCACCTAGTGACAGAAAACTATTTTTTGATCCTTCTTCACAAAAGCCACTCGACAAACTTCAGATCATTCAGACCAATTTTCCATCCTTCCTCCCCATCTTCACCATCCCAGGATCCTTCGCACACCTGGTTTCATCCTTGCTGAGCCTGAAACACTTCATTTGCAACTTGGCAGGTGTCCCTGAGTCTGAGCTGCCGCAAAATCCTATATCTTCATTTGACAGACACGATGATTCATTCCATTCTCAAAACCTTACATTTTTTTAGTACTAATTCTGTACAACTCTACCTTATGTTGTGTTAAAGATTCTTCTGTCTTATCATCCTTATAAAAGTGCACTAGGCATGGTCATAAAAAGTTCGCATTGTTTAATAGGGCGTGTTGATCTGCAGATTGAGGAATACTAACTTACAAAGGGATTGCAAATAATTGATTTGTCTCCTCACATTTGTTTTTCTTTTATGCAATGGTGTATTCCATACTAATCTTCTGGTGTAACTGGTGTTCTCTGTGGCTAGGGGTGGGCACTTTTATACCGAAACCGAAAAACCGAACCGAGTTAACCAAAAATTTCGGTTTTTTCGGTTTTCGGTTCGGTTTTATTTTAGCACTATTCGGTTTTCGGTTCGGTTTTCTTATTGCAAAAACCGAAAAAACCAAAAAACCGATTTCTCTGTTGGTCATGGTCACGGTCGGCCTACCAAGTCGCCACTCACCAACCCCCCGATCCAATCGGACCAATCCCCATTCGGCCATTCCATTCCCAAACGCGGTCATGTGGGCGGCCAACCCTAAGTCCCTAACCCTAGTTCGGTTCCCCATCCCCAATTCCCAGAATCCCCAGGCGGCCAGGCACAGATCGGCAGATCCAGTCGGCGGTCTTCGATCTTCGGTCCTCCCAGGCGCCCGGTGGGTTGCAGCGGCAATGCTGCGCCACCGGCCCTCCCAGCCTAGCGTAAGCCCAGCGGCACCTCCGTCCTCGGTCCTCCCGGTCAGGCCGCAGGCCTTGGCAGCAGCCCCCCAGCCACCTCCTTGCTCTGTCCTCCGTGGCGCAACCTCCCTGCCGGCGTAGCGCAACCTGATGACACCACCTTCCTGTCCTCCCGGCGCAGCGCCACCTCCCGTGCTTGATGCGGTGATGCTAGTTTTGGTTAGGTTCTCTTCTCTCCATATTTGTAATCAAACTATTAAATAAAATGATATTATAACACGCCTTGTTTGTGTCGTGTAACTGCTACATTTCAGAATTTACTTGTCTTGCTACCTAGATTCAAAGTAAGTTGCTTGTCAGGGTTGCTCGCTATCAACATGTATTTTCTTGTGCACATCCTCTTGAGCTGATACTCTAGTCATGTATGTTACCCCCTGTTGTGATCACCTTATCATGAGGTATAGTCGGTCTAAATTCAGAAAGTGTGTATTTCTCAGTTGTTCAACTACGCAAATATAGCTTGAATGATGCTTACATGGAGTGTAGATTTGTCAAATCTTTGCTGTTTTCACCTTACCTTTACCTATATGGCTATATACTTGTGGGCTCTGGTCCTTAGTCCTTACTATTTTTTTCAATGCTTCAATGAAGCAGGATTTTCAGGACAATTGACTGCTCAAATCATTTGTTAATATCCATTTGGTTGCTTGTCATTAGTCACGCCATGTTGCCATTTGGTTGGTGAGTCTAGCTAAGATCAGACTGCTCCGTATTGAATATTGATTGTTAATGTTGCCCGCTATTTGAAAATTCGGTTAACCGAATAACTGAAAAAACCGAACCGAATTAATTCGGTTTATTCGGTTCGGTTTTTTCGGTTAATCGGTTTCAGTTCCCGAATTTTTTAGAAACCGAATAAACCGAACCGAAAAAACCAAATGCCCAGGCCTATCTGTGGCTTATGAAATTCAGGTATGCTGCTTATGGAATAAAATCTTTGGTGGATGAGCATAGTGATCTCATTACAGATGCTATCAGCCTATCAACACTTCTATTGAAAACCCATAGCGCCTGCTCCCATCTCAAAACTCTTCATTTCCCCTTTCAAGCTACCCTCAGCTTGGAGCACTCAGTGACCTGGGTCAGAACACTGTTAAGGCACTTCCAAAGGTCGACCGATAGCGACCTAGTCATGTTACAAGGATTGTTATAGTACTATTTGGTGAACTTTGATCCTTATGTGATGACTGCATTTTGTTTTCTAAATTGGTTCTTGAACTGTGGTATATTGTGGCTTTTATTACTTGATCTAGAATTAGTTTGGGCTACCATAGGAAGTGTCAACTAGCAACTGCTTTTGTTGATATATAACTTGTATTTTATGTGGTTTGATTCACCGTATATTACTCAATGTATGCGTGTGTTACCTGTATATCTTTATCTGTTTCTGATCCGAATCTGTCACATATCCACTACTACGGAAAAGGGCCTTTAGTACCGATTTTTGAACCGGTATAGGCCATCCCAGACTGATGCTCAAGGGCATCAATCCCGGTTCCCTCACCCGGTACTGATAGAGTATCGATCTGGGTTGAAAGTCTGCGTGATGATGCATCGTGAACCCCTGAGGACCTTATTAATACTGGTTGGTGTCTCTAACCCAGATGCGATGATGCCCTCATCGATCTGCTTGGTTTCTCAATCGTCATCGATGGCTTTATATGTGTGTGTGTCTCCAGTAGCTATTATATATATGTGTGTGTTAAATCACAACTAATTAAAGCACATATAATCAATCATGCACATTTGCCTGATAATTAAATCACTGAACATTCATTAACAAATTTAATTACATCCAATGTATTACAATATGTACACATATTTGTTCTTCTGTTCATCGTGTAATGTATTAGACTATGTACACAACTTTAATTACAACTTTAGTATTTCTTTTCCTTCTGTTCATCGGGATCTTTTACGTGCATCGCTCTTGCTAGCCGTAGATGTCGACCCCGACAGTTCACCGGTCCTTATTGAAGGGCCCCACCTGTTTTAAATTTGGTTCGTGAAACTTGCTTTTTGGATTTACGACCTCATCGTAAATGAGTTGTTCTTGGATTGCTCTCACTCGCGCCGACGAGAGTTCCAAAACTTGTTCCGCCAAATATTGAGGCACCTGTTGTTAAGTCATTAACTAATCAATTCTTGAATTTGTACAAGATATAAGGAGTACCTATACATCATTAAAGCTAGTAATTATATTTACTCACCCCTTTGTCGCCTTTTAGCATGTGGTTAACGGCTCCGGTTTGGGTGTGCATAAACTCACATACATAGTAGCCACGTAAATTGTTGCCTGGCGGCTGACTCAAGATCTGCGGTGGAAAACGTTGAAAGCGTGAAATGGATGCAAGGAAATTAAGTTAACTAACTAAAAAGCTAGCATTATGATATACGTACTTGAGAGGCAATTGTAATATCAAATTTCTCCTTGAATACGCCCCTGTTTTTAGCATGGAACTGTGCGAATGCACTACACATGTGATTACAAATTATACATGATTAGAATTTGTTTCAAATGGAAGGAAATAGAACTAGTACAATAATGAAAGGAACAAGAATTAATACTGGTTGAGCGTGTCGATGAAGTTTTGATACTTTTGAACTGGTTTCCTTCTCGAGTCCATAATTGTGATCAAACTACGATTTAGCTCGATCATAAGAAGAATCTAGTGAAAACTGTACGTAGATATGTCAACATAGATAACTAATTAGTTCTAACATCGTGTTATGAAAAAGGAGTAGAACAAGGCGGTACGAAAACACGTACTCAAATGCGTAGGGTAGATATATCTTTGACTTATATTTTTGTCCCATTAGCGCATTGTATACGTTAGTCTCTGTATCGCTTGGGTGGACTCCAACGGTTGTCTCATTGATAACTACTGGGTCCATGAAGCCTATGTCAAAAATACGATCCAAGAAGAAATTAGTTAGACTTGCAAGGTAGTACAGTATAAGGGCGCGCACAATGGTTTTTTGTAAACACTACTACAGAAATCATCATCACAAACGGTTCGTAAACATCATCAGAGACAGTTTTATGAACCATCAGTAACAATAAGTCTGTGATGAAGAAGATCATCAGAGACGGTTTTCCACCCGTCTGAGAAAATATATATCACAGACGGTTCTTTTAATAAACCGTCAGTGATATTTAATTATCACAGATGGTTATCACAGACGATTTCAAATCATAACCGTTTGTGATACGAACTTATCACAGACGGTTACAAATAAGAGCATTTGACATTTCAAATCATAACCGCCATTATTTATGGTGTTGTTGAAATTTCCATCAATATCACTGCATATTTACAAGGCACAACTACATAATAAGAACTGCTCAGATAGACTTAAAATATAAACATTTTCAGCGCTTTTGTCCTTCTTATGATAATGTTGATGGAACTCACTAATTTCAATCAAGACATTTGGCCAGTAACCACAATCTTGATCAACTGACACCTTTGGATTTGTTATGCCATTACGTTTTGCCAGCCGTGCCGCGGTCGCAGTGCAGACGACATGCTCTTCACTGCGTCATAAAATGGTGCCACGGTGGGAGAACATGGTACTTTGAAAAAATTGTAGATGTACTTCATAGATTACATGTTCTCCCACCGTGGCACGCACGGTGACGCCGCGTAAGAGCATGTCGTCCGCATCGTGACCGCGGCACGACGCACGACGCCAAGGGCCACTTCAATGGCATGAAACAAATCACACACTCCAAAGGTGTCAAGTTCGATCAAGGCATCATGGTTGCCGCCACCTCGCCATGTCACAAGCGGTCTTGGTTGATTTATTAGTCGAGTTCCATCAACATTATCATAAGAAGGGAGAAAAGCGCTAAAAATGTTTATATTTTAAGTCTATCCCGACGACAAACTCATGCCTCAATGCATATAGGAAGTGTAGATATTCAATTACAACATCTATAACCGATCGTGTCTCGTAAATATTGATGCAACAATACCTAAGTAAATGAAAATTTCAACAACAAACCATAAATAATGGAGGTTCTCACGAGGTGTAGGAAAAACATCTAGTTCAACAAGCAAGACATTGTTAAGTTGTTGCATTCAAGATGAGCAAATATGTATTAAGGATAATATCATGTGACAATACAATGAATCGTATAAACAAGAATAACCGCAAGTTTTTGACATATTTTCCTAATGAATACCATTTGACAATTGTACAACTCGAAGTTATCGGCTGTGGAACGCGCTTTTTTATTTATTACTTGGTGAGCATGAAGTAACAAACTCTCCCTCTAATGTTGCTCAAATGGGTCTCACTCAACGTAGTTGCAACCGTACTGCTATTTTTTGTATTGACGATGCTTTGCATGTTGTGGCAAACATAAAATCCACATAGGTTATTTCACGACCTTCTTTGCCGTGGCAATCGCAAATAAAAAATAGGTTAGTTCTAGAGTCACTATTACGGGTTTGATATAGGATTATTGTGTATAGCGGATACCGTAAAGGCAAAATCATGTCAGTAGTTTAGTCTCGATCCTTCAACACTTTGAACGCTCTACGAGATTGCAAAAGGTTAGACTAAGCCATTCCAATAGCAATATAAACTCGAACAACTTACACGACCATGTACGTAGGAAACGTGATTACCGGTGAGTAATTTTGCGATAGGTACCAAGTCGTGATTTCCGCCACGTCCAGAATCAAGATACTTAACCCGGTTTGTGGTGGTTCAATTACAATTAGAACCCAATGAAACCTACACAGTATATCACAATGGACAATGAACTAAAGCGAGTTGTGTGTACAGACAAACCAAAGTATAGCATGTGGTGTAGCACTTACCCCGGTTATGGGGTAGAAGTATGAATTCTTTATCTTTTGTGCTAGCAATGCTCGTGTCACGATTTCTAACCATGTTTATATCTTCATTCATTGTTTGCTTTGAGACTATATGTGGGTCAAGGAAACCCATCGATTGTTTCTTCGTGTCGCTTCAAGTACCATGTATCTATATATACAAAGGCTTAATTATATATATATTGGAGGACATTTATCACTATTAGATGAATGTAGACGTGATAGCACACACTTACAATGTCCAAAGATCTCATGAGTGCGCGTCGAGGCGCCGAGGTTGTAGAGATGGAACAAGTCCAGAAAATCGACCGCGAAGAAGCCCCCCGCTGAGTCGTTGAATAGATGTTCATACTTGAACTTAACCATGATACTTGTTGTACGTTCATGCTTTGGCTTTCCAACTTGTTGGGTGTACCATAAATGCAATTGTTGGCAAGACATACTAAGTGAAGTTACGCTGCCTTTCGTTAGTAACGGCTCTCCTAGCTTGTATTGTTTAGCCAACTCAGCAGATGGATAGTCGATTTGTTCTTGCCTTCCTTTCTTCCGTTTGTCCTTGTCTTTCTTTGGTTTGTATGAAGCCTTCACGGGAGAGGAATGGGCAAGAAATAAGTCAACATTATGTACATCAAATGGAGTCTGGGCTACGACTGCTGATTTGGTAGCCAACTGATCAGATACAATAGGCGAATCAGATCGTTGCGGTTGTTGCATGACAGAAGGGACGACCAGGGAGATGTCACTGCTAGGCCATTGGATGAATGTGCCAATGGCATCTCCTAGTTTCACGATCTCGTCGTTTGGCGGCTTCTGTAGATCGACAATCTTGAAACTATCAAATACCCCATCCACATTGACCTTGGTGAAACCCGGCGCTATCATGGTACCGTGCACCATGGTCCCCTTAGTGGATGGATACGCCATGCCCCAGCGTTAGAAGAGGAACGGTGCCATTGTTAATTCTCACTTGGAGATTGCATTGCGTGGCCACCTTAATGTCACATATAGGATAATTCCCGCTATGTTCATCTATGTTAGGGGCGGATGCACAATGCTCTTATGGACGAAGGGGTGACTTGTGGACATACTCGGGCTTGTGCAAGATTTCTTTCTTGATTGTCGAGCCTTTCCTCGAGGCTTCTTATCCTATCATAAAATTCTTCTCTCGCCTCCCTCAACTTTTCTCTCAACTCTCCTCTCAACTTCTCCTCCAAATTCTTTATAAGATTTGACTCACTTTTCGGCTTTAATTCTCTTCTTATTTCGGTATTTGTCCGAGTCGTCTGGGAATCCAGTTTTCCATGGAACAAAAACCCTTTGCCTTGTGTATGCGACTGTGGTGTTCCTTGTTTCCCAAGGCCATGGACGGTGCATCTTTCTCCTCGTCACGCAAAAAGAGCCATCGTCCGTTGTGTACTCAACGCTACCGCAAGATCTCGACAAATTATTTCACTTATGAAGTCATGGACTAATTACGTAAAATTGGTAGTTCGATTTATATATTACCAGCGTTATGCACTTCCTCATCATGGGTTTACAAAGGAGATGGTTGCGGAGGACGTGGCGGTGACCTCGCTCTTAGCCGCCTTTGGCACGTTGATCTGTGATCGATGCAAATGGCGAGATACCCTCCTCGTCCTCCCCGCCCCATTGCGCTCTCTTCCCGCATAGCCAATCTTGCCGAGTCTGTGGGGTGAGTGTTCCTTGCTGCAAGGCCTTGTTTGCTTCACTTTGACGCACGAATTCGTCTGTCGTCTTCATCTCAACAAAACGCCGCCACGTGTCGTCATCAATGAACCCATACTTAGAGTATGGAACCATATCCTTCTTGACGTAGTCTATGAAAAGCGTGTGCTTGAAGGTCTTCCATGCCTTTCCTGCCACTAGCAGTGCATACCGTCGCACTAGGGGAGCGGATTCTTCTAGAATGTCGAACGATGAAAGAATTTCCATCAGCAAGGCATTACGAGTCTCAATAGTCAGCAACCTCCAGGAAGATAGCGTGATTGGAACCCGTTCCCGTGCTACTATCCCACACATATTCCAAAATGCATTCATTGCCTTTTTTGGCTTTGTAGCGGTCCCATCCTTTGGATCGATCTCCGTAATGGTATATCGGTCTGTTGGCTTTTTGTTTGGTCCTCTTGCAATAGAGTCGATTTTTTCTTTTGTGGGCACATCATTTCCTTGAGATTTATGGATTAGATGACGATATCTTTTTGTAAGTTAAAATAGTTTCAGCGAACTAAAAGAGAAGAACAAATAAAATCAAATTAGAATGAATAAGTTTGTGGATAGGAGATTATATCACAGACGGTTCTAAAAGAGAACCATCTGTGATGTAGTTATCACAGACGGTTGTATAACATAACAGTCTGTGATGTTAAGTTATCACAGACGGTTATATAACATAACCGTCTGTGATAATTAACATCACAGACTGTTATGTTATAGAACCATCTGTGATAATTAACATCACAGATTGTTATATTATAGAACCGTCTGTGATATATACTTTTCACTCACTGTGAGGTTGAAGATCGATTCTTATTCAGTTCAATCTCTTGTCTGTGATCACTTTGTTGTATCTTCTGGGAAAGTTGTCTTTAACAGAATATAGACTGTACTGTGGTCAAACCCTAAAATCTGAGAGCAATCACATACTTGCTCTTATTTCTTCTCATAAATTATTTCTTCTCATCAATTATGTCTGAATGGCCATCTTTGAATCATGTATTTGGAATCATATTGATATTAAGGAAGAAATACTTGCTCTTATACTCGCATCTTTTCCATCATTCCAGATGCTTCACAAGCTACTTACAAAGATCATCACAATCCTATATACATAATTCAGATGCTTCACAAGCTACTTACAAAGATCATCACAATCATATGTACAAAGCATGATGGGTCGTATCATCTTTACAATAGCATTAATGTAATATTATTACACATGAAAATTAGTAAACATGATGACAATACACCCTTCTCATAACTACTCCACCACATGCTTATTCTTTTGTATGAAAATTAGCCCTTCATGATGATCGACGCGTGTGTAGCTTGCTTCCTCATGTTGTTCTTCCCGGGACCAGGATGTCATTTCCGATAGGTGGCAACTCATCAAATTGATTGTACTCTTCCTCATCTACTACATTCTCAACTCAGACAATTCTCCTTTTTCCCTGAAGAACTACGTGGCGCTTCTTGTTGGGCGGGTCGGTTACATAGAAGACTTGAACAACTTGGTTAGTGAGTACGATTGGTTCATCTTGGTATCCGACACGTTCGAGGTCCACAGTAGTGATGCCATTCTTGTCAACCTTCACGTGCTGGAGGTGGACCCAACGACACCAAAATAGGGGAATCTTGAAAAGTATGTAGTCGAGCTCCCATATCCCTCTATGAACCCATAGTAGGAGCTCCTCGTCAACCCAAATGTATTATTGAATGCATTTATGTGGACACCATTGCTCGGTTTGTGCTCTTCATATCCCGATCTCTCGTGTAAAATGTGTACCCATTTAAGTCATATCCTTTCCATGTGACAAGCTGTAAAGTTGGTCCTTTTGCCAACCATGTCAACAGTGTCATCCGACGAGCTCCCAAAGATAGGTCGCCCTTCAACCATTTGTTGAACTCAAGGTTATCTTTGTCTTGTGATCCAAGACTCTGCCGTGTTGGATTCTCTTGAATTAGCCATTGCTTGTGTTCGACGATATAGACGGACACTACATACCATGTGTTGCAAAACCGTGAAATGGGCTCGAGCACGCATAATCGAATCAGCGTGATTGCTTTCTTCCGATGGTCCCGATACTCAGAGCCTCCTCATGGCGAGATCGAGGCACACCGCCGGTTCGACTGGGCCATGTAATCAATGCGAAACTCGACGGCCTCTTCATTGCATAACCTTCGACAATGCTACCCTCCGGACGAGATCGATTCCGACGTAAGACTTGAGAATTCCAATGTACCTCTCGAACGGGTGCATGCTACGAGGAACACGGCCCATATCTTTATCTCTGTCACAAGGTGAACAATGAGATGGACCATGATATCGAAAAATGATGGAGGGAAATACATCTCAAGATTACATAGAGTCATCACCACCTCGACTTGCAGAGCATCTAGTCCTTCGATCGATGACCTTCTCGAGCGATTGTGTTAAAGAAATAACACACCGAAAGTGATTGTCTCTCGGTCCTTGACCAAGCAAAATACTTCTAATTGCGATAAGGAGCATCGTGTCATCAAGACATGACAATCATGAGACTTCATGCCTAAGCATTTCAAATCTTCCAACGAAACAAGTCTCTTCATGTTGGAGGAGTAACCGACGGAACTTTCACACCATGCAAGCACCGCACGCTTTAGTTCTTTCGCCTTTGACAAAGTATAACAAGGTGTTCTAAGTACGCACGGCCTTTATCGGTCTCTTCGGTGCTAACTCAGTCTTATGCTCATATCGACCAAGTTAAGCCGTGCTTGATACCATCCTTTGTTTTACCCTTAATGTTGAGTAAGAGACCAATCACGCTGTCACAGACATTCTTCTCTACGTGCATGACATCGATGCAGTGGCGAACTTCTAGGTGCTCCCAGTAAGGTAGGTCCCAGAATATTGATCTCTTCTTCCACATGCTCTTTTCACGGGTACTTGATTTATGTCCCTTTCCATACGCAACATCCAAATCCTTAACAATGTCATGAACATCTCTCCGCTCAACGCCTTTGAGCTGAACCATTTTCGCTCCTTCCGTCGAAAAGTTGCTTCATCTTGCTATATGGGTGATTCCTCCAAGGAACCTCTGATGGCGCATGTACACGGTTTTGCGGGAGTGATTCACCATAAACTCTCGGATCATCTAAGCGGTGAGTGCGGCTTTGGTTCCTTTTGTACTCGGCACGACAGTTAGCAAGGGTAGGGTAATCATTTTTGGTGCAGAACAACAAGCAGTGCAAAGTAAAGTTCTCTCATTTGTACGCATCTCATACGTGTACTCCAGTAACCCACAGTGTTCTTAGATCTTCCACCAATGGAGCTAGGTACACATCAATATCGTTCCTAGGTTGTTTCGGTCCTTGGATAAACACAGACAACAAAATGTACTTCCGCTTCATACACAACCAAGGAGGAAGGTTGTAGATATAGAGATTTACGGGCCAAGTGCTATGCCGGCGACTCATGTTACCGAAAGGATTCATTCCATCTGTACTCAATCCAAACCTTATATTTCTCGGATCCGCATCGAATTTTTGAAAGCTCCAATCAATGTTTCTCCACTGGATGGAATCAGCAGGGTGCCTTAGCATTCCATCATTCTTACGCTCCTCAAAGTGCCAACGCAACAGTTTTGCCTCCTTTGGGTTTGCAAACAAACGCTTCAAACGGGGAATTACAGGAAGATACCATGCCACCTTAGCAGGAGGTCCTTTTTTCATCTCAATACCCTCGCCATCATCATCTGAATGACTCTTACGCTTGTACCGGGATGCGTTGCACACCGGACATATATGCAACTTTGTGTACTCTTAGCGGTACAGGATACAGTCGTTTGGACATGCATGTATTCTTTCTACTTCCATTCCCAAGGGACAAAGAACCTTCTTAGCTTTGTAAGTGGTTGTCGGCAACTCGTTTCCCTCTGGAAGCATGTCCGCCAATAGACGTAATAATGTGTGAAACTCTTATCGGACCAACCGTTGCTTGCCTTCAATTTGAGTAGTTCAAGCACCGGATGATAACCTTGTGTATTTCAACTTGCACCGCGAACAAAGGTTTCTCCGAGTCGCCCATCAAGCCCCGAACTTTCCATATTCCCCGTCATCAAGGTTTCTTCGCATCGCGACAAAGATCTCGATCCAAATTGTCATCCTCGCAACTTTGTCCTCATCGGAAGCATAATCGATATGATCATCCGACATATGATTGACTTCGTCGATTTATATTAACACTATTTGTCGCTTCAGTATATTATGCTCTTCGCCATGACCGGTCCAACATGTATAGGCCCTTTTGAAACCCCTCCGAATCAAGTGTGCTTCGATCTGCGCTGAGTTTCGAAACATCTAGATTTTCGCAATCAATGCACGGACATGACATGAATTGCACCCCCTTATTAAACATATCCTCCTCTGCAGCTCTTTTGAAAGTGGAAACGCCATTAAGGTACTCAACACTCGTACGGTTCTCAACGTACATCCATCTTCGATCCATCTACGCTACACATGTAACACTTAGTGTTAAATATTAAGTGCACCAGGCGTAGTGCGTATGCACACATTCTTAAACTAATTATGCAATTACATACCTTAATTACATCACAAAGAAATAATTAACACAATTCAAATTAATCTTCAATATAATAATGAAATTAGAACCCATTACTAACCTTAGATCACCAAAAGACTTGAATTGATCTATAAGCTAGATCTAAACATTCTTTAAATTCTATCCTTAACAAGCTAGCTAGCTACATCATGATCGAATATAATATTATGCAAATAAAACCATCACTAGCTAACCTTAGATCAAACAACCAACACATGGTTCTACAAGCTAGCTCTAAAAAAATCATCAAATTCCAAGCTAGATGTTGAATATAATGCAATTAAAACACATTACTAACCAAATATCACAAACAACATATGGATTCAACTACAATTAAGCTAGATCTAATCAAACAATCTTTAAATTAATTCTCTCCTAACCAACCTAGATATTGAATTGGATGCATGCAATTAGAACTCATTACTAACCTTAGATCACCAAAATCAAATGAATCTAATATCACCCTTCGAAATCAATGGCCTTCTTTCACAAAATCGCCTCACTTCCACAGCCGCTAGTCTCAGGATAGAAACCGAAACCCTATAAACGAAGTGGCTAGATCGAGGTGTTTATAGGTGAGATATCACAGACGGTTTTAAATTACACTGCCTCAGGTGTTGAAGAAATATCACAGACGGTTTCTAAATATAACATCAGTAAAGATATTACGAGCAGTTTGTGTTATATAACCGTCTGTGATTTCACAGATGGTTTTACTTAAGAAACCGCTCGTAATGAGTATCAGAGCCATCACTGCATTTGTTATATTTAGAAACCGTTTGTGATATTGATTACATCACAGAAGGCTGTCATATAAAACCATCTGTGATGTATACACTGACGGTTTGAGTACATAACCGTCTGTGATGTTAGATATCACAGACGGTTTTTTAAAACCGTCTGTGATCGTGCGTCTGATATAAGCCTCGCTGTAGTAGTGAAATAAGACACTTACAGAGTCCAGCAACTCAGCAAGGCCACGCCGAGGGCGTCTGTCTGGTATAGATCATATATGATGTTTCATTCGACAAAAAATTCACCGTCACCGTGTAAAAAATCTTGTTCCATGTACTTGACAGTGAACAACTATATACCATGCTTCGTCATGTCCAAGTACCATTCATGGAATTGCCGCATCTTTGTCGTTAGCTGGAGCAGCTCCACACGCCTGACCAATGATCCGCCCGATGTAAATGGCCATCTTACTTGGGCATACTCAATCTTTACCGAGCCTAATATTTGATTTACATCAAGGCTAGTTTCATCGAAGAATTGTAGCATCTCCTTAGCCTTCCCCTCAGCTAACGTCCTCTCCTTTGACGTCTTCTTCTTGTGGCATTCCTTAATCAATGTGCGCTCATAGTTTGATTGGCGATGCATTTCTTTTTGATCCCTCAAATTTTTAATAATCCTCAAGCCTTTGTGAAATTTTTTCATGCCAAGTTGAACCTTCTTCTCTGGTGAATTGGGTCTAAAAAATTTAGTTACCTCGCCTTGTACTATCTTCTCGGTCTCCTCCTCGGTCATATCGTACGTCAGCTTCGGAAGTGGACCCAGCTTCTTGGATTGGGTGGAGGACCCCGTCTTCTTGGGAGCTGCTGGCCGAGCTGGCTTGTTTCTCTTGGTCGGCGCCTTCTTCGGAGGAGACATGCTTCTTGTGGGGCTTATGTGCGCGGGAGGTTGTAATGTCGCAGATGAATTGTCGCAGGCAAATTTTTTTTCTCTATCACGGATGAATTTCTTTTTCCCCCACCTCCCTTTTTCTTTTTCCCCTCCTCCTTTTTCCCTCACCCACCCGGCTCCCTCCTGTTTTTTCCCCTGCGCCTCCTTTTCTTTCCTCCTGGCAGCAGCCACTACTCCTCCCCATGGGCGCCTCCCTCCAGGACCTCCTCCCCTTGGCACCTCCCCTCCAGGAAGTCCACCCCATGGCGCATCCCCTCCTGCCTTCCTCCCGTGGCGCCTCTTCTCCAACCGAGCAGCTCCTCCTCCTTCTTTCCTTTGGATTTTGGAGGTGAGGTTTTCTTCAATCTTGAGTTCCTTGCTGTTCTAATGGAGTTTTCCTGGTTTATTTGGGTTCTAGGGTTCCTAGATGTGAAAATTTTGGGGGGAGACTAGCCCAAGAATGGAGGGAACCCTGTGCTGTTTTCGAGCAGATTCGTCAGTCATTTTGTAGCATCGATTTGGGCAAGGTAAAATCATTTCCTGAGTATTTGGCTATAGAGAAAGTTGTAGATCGTTGAATCCCCTTTAATTTGAGTGCAAGAACACTAAACTCTGATCAGTCAATTAAAAGTTATGCCATTTTTGGTTTTGACTGTCCAGATTAGGTTGTGGATTGCCCCGTAATGTTCAACTGAAGATTAGATATAGCTACAGGCCGAATTAGGATTTTTGGTTGCCTATATAAATGTTGGAAATTTCCTGTAGATTTACAAGTGTATTCGTTTCCTTGATTTGGAGTTAGGAATCAAAAGTTATGTCTTGTTGACGTTGCTGTCCAGAACTGCAATTTCTGCTGAAAGTTCAGAGTTGGTCTAAAGTTCAGAGGGCAGTTTGAGAACTTTAATTTCAGGTGTTGATCAAATGGCTATGGGGTAACTATAGGTTATCCTCTTGTGGTCATTTGGAGCCCAAGAATGCAAATTTTTACTTAGCCAATTAAAAGTTATGTTCATTTTAGTACCTGCTGTTCAGATCTACTGTTAATGTATATAACCTTTGTTCATCTCTAATTTGGGAACTAGTAATGCATCTTCTGAATAAATGGCTATGATATAGTTGTAGATTATCTTCTTGTGATTAATTAGAAACTGAGTTCACTCAATTTGGTTCAACCATTAAAGAGTTATGCAAGTTTTACCTTTTGCTGTCCAATTTGCGACTAGTAGCAGATTCAATTTTATTCTATGATTTAGGGCAAGTTGGAGGCCGAATTGGAATTTGCAATTGCCTAGAGATAGATGGGAATTTTAGTGTAGATGCTTAAAATGTCTTTGTTTGCTTAATATGAAGTTGTATAGCAATAGTTGTGCTATGGCAAAGTGAGCTATCCAAGCAGTCTTGTCTGAAATTCAGAGTTTGTGCAAATTTGATTTAGAAAGTATTTGTGTTGTTTGTTGACTCTAGAATTTGTTGATTTGAGTTTCGTGTTTCCAGGTGGAGTAGCTTCGGAAGTGGCTTCTTCCCGCCGCTCCATCCCTCTCGGTAGAAAGCAAGTGTATCATGTAGATTAAATGCTAAAAGGACTTGTGGCATGCTTTGTTTGTGATTTTGATTATGTTGTAAATTATGAGTTTGATTACGATGACGCAAAATGTTAAGTTCATGGATATATGAGTATGTCATATGTGTGTGAATCACATGAGTATGGATGTTAAGTATTGGAAATGAGTAATGTTGGTGTTCATGTATTTAGAATTTGGCTATGCGAAATATTAGAAATGAATGTAGTTGCAAGTTAATTGTGTTAATTGCATTTGTGCATTCATAATGGAAGATGCGACCCATTCTGAGTCGGGCCTCTGTAGTCCCATTCATCGAGGTGAGTGGGAGCGAGACAGTAAGAGTAGGCTCCTTCCACGGGATGGAATGGATGTGAGGGTGCACACCGACAGGTGTGCATTCGGCAGTACCGGTACGTGCATCGAAGAGAGCATTCATGTCGCATTGCATCCTAACAATGATTTTGAGATAAATGGAAAGGTGTAGAGTGGGGATCGAGTCGTGGACTCATCCAAAAGGAATGTGTAAGAATTAAGTAATGAAGTGAAAAGAAGTAAATGTTGTTGAGATTTTTGTTTTATGAATTTGTGCCTTTGGAGAATAAATATGCTCTTACTGTTGATTTATTTGTGTTAATTGGTCTCAGGATGCACTTTCTTTGAGTCTTGGACTCACGCTTGTTTGTTTAATGTTTTTTAGGTACTCGAGGACATTTCGTCGGGTCAGGAAATAGCGTCACGTCACTCACTTTCATGCCATGTTCAAATAGTAGATTAGAGGAATGTTATTCTTGATAACTAGTTGAATTCAATGTGTAATCGTGTTGTAGTTAAAGTTTAATTGATGAGTGTTGATCTTATGCTTAGATGTATGTGTTTCTGTTGGTAGTTCCTCTTATGGTGCATCATATTTGTCCTTTTGATACTTGCATAGTTGATTATGCGTAGTTGGTTACGATGGTAATCGGCTATCATGACTTGTGGTTATTATTATTAGATTGATTATTCTCTTTTGTCTGCTGAGTGGATGTCCTAGTTTTAGGGGAGGTGCTACCGAAATTTTTGCTAAGTTCGGCAATCTCCTAGTTGTTAGCTTGCTTTGCTAGCATTTCATGGTGTTGTGTAATCTTGGTGCTTGTGGGTGTAACATCCAGTGCACATGGGGTACCGGGGTGTTACAAAGGTGGTGTAGGAGTCGGCGCTTTCTTGGGAGGAGACGGGCTTCTTCTGGGGCTTATGTGTGCGGGAGTTGGTGTAGGAGTCGGGCTTCTTCGCAAAGAGGACACATCCATGTTATCTCAAAAAATTATGTACCGTTTGCGCCACATGATGAAACTGTGTTCCGCCTCTCCTAGCTTTATAGTCCCGTCACCTTCGGGAATTTCGAGGTTAAGGTCCTCGTACCCTAGGCAAACCTCCTCCGCTAAGACCTTGGAGTAGCCTGACGGTATCTATTGGCCATGGATGAGCTGCCCCAACTCCAACGGGTGAGCCATACCGTGGGCCGCCTTGAAGGAGAGGTTCCGCGCTTGGACGTGTAGCTCACAAGGTGTTCGCTGCCTGATGTCGTCTACGGTATACTTGTCCAAGTCTGCTTTGAGCAGCCCATTGGAAGTGCAGCTGCTCCGTTGCCCGGAGGGGCTGATGATGTTAGGATTACTTGGAGGTTTCTAGCCCGTCTCCCGCTGTTAGCTCAAGGCTAACTGCATCTCTCTTCGGATCTCTTCTTGCATTTTCTCTTGTGTTTGATTTAGGTGTTCTTCAAGCACACTGAGCTGTTGTGTTTGTCAAGCCTTGCTTCTCACCCGACTCCTATAGGTCTCGGCGTCCTGAGCGAAACCAACCTTCCACGGGACAACCCCAACGCCTCGTGTACATCCAGGGTGCTCTGGGTTTTGTAAGGCCCTTGTTAGCTCATCGTTCTCCCTGTTTGGCACGAACCTACCCTGAGAAGACTCCTCGATGGACTGTATAAGCCTTCTGGCCACATCTCTAGCAGGTCCTGTTCCTTCTTCTCCCATTTGGGTATTGCTTGGCGGTAACCACCAGGGCCGAGTCGGTGGTAGTAATTCTTTTTTTGTGCATTCAACTTGTTCTTCTCACTCAAGTTTTGACCTTCTTTCGAAGTCTTGTAGTTCATGAACACATCATAGTGATCTTGCAACTTTGGATACTTGTTGAAGTCGGACGTTTGATTCTTCTTGATATACTTCGTGTTCAACTTCTTTTTATAAGTCTGGAATGCGATGGCCATCTTTTTGAGAGTGTAACTCTTCACCTTCTCTTCGGTCCCTTGGGGGACGGTGAATGTCTCTTTCACATCATTCCAAAGCATGTTCTTCATATCTTCAGGGACCTGATCCCATTTTGCTATGCTAATGGGCACGTGGTCCCTATCGTGGACACCAAATGCCGAATTGAACAGGCCAAGCGCCCCCAAGGGTGCAAGAGGTTGGCCATTCTCGCTGACTTCGGTGACAACATGTCTTGCCTTCGACTTCTTACTTGGACATCGTTGACGTGATTGCCTACTTGGTTGACCAATCTGAAAGCATGGTACAATCATGAACGGGTCAGAATGTTGGCTTAGCATGATAGTGGAACCGACAATCATGAACGGGACTGATTGTTACCTCGCCGGCCTCATCGTGCTCTACGGCCTCATCGGCCTCGGTGTCCTTGGCGGCCACGAGGGCGGGTTCAGGCTGCCCCGCCTCATGACCACCATCTCCCGCAATCAAATTTCTCATAAATTCTTCTTGATCAAATTCTTCGTCATCCATCGTTGTTTCTTAGGCTAGAAAAAGGCACTGAAAATTAACAAAAATAGATCAACAAAAGGTCAAATACTATCGACAAGTAAAGATCGCGTTTCATGTAAAGCTGATGGTACTACATTTCAACTATTGATATTGTGGCCTCTTTCTTAAATCTTAAGTTCGTAGTTGTAATTCCCATCGCACTTTATGCAGATGGATTCTCCGAACCATCAACTTAACTAGGTTTGTAATTAGCTACGTCACACCGATTGAATTTCGATAGCATGAGCACGGGAAAAAAATTCGGAGGAATCTGTGTTTTTTGTGGCTAAACTTTTTTTCGGTGTTTTTGGGTGGCGAAACCATTTTTCCGGGTTTTTACGGTGACGAAGACATTTTCCCTGGGGAAAACGGGAGGAATCCGTGTTTTTTTTGTGACGAAAACATTTTTTCCGCTTTTTAGACGAAAACATTTTTCCTGTTTTTTTTAGCATAAAACATTTTTTCCGGGTTTTTTAGGTGACGAAAACATTTTTCCCGGGGAAATCGGGAGGAATCCGTGTTTTTTTTGTGACGAAAACATTTTTCCTGTTTTTTCGTATAAAACATTTTTTCGGTTTTTGGTGGCGAAACTTTTTCTCCTAAAAACGGAGAAAGGACTCGAACGTAAGAA
This sequence comes from Guadua angustifolia, assembly GCA_036346375.1. Classification (NCBI taxonomy): domain Eukaryota; kingdom Viridiplantae; phylum Streptophyta; class Magnoliopsida; order Poales; family Poaceae; genus Guadua; species Guadua angustifolia. The sequence goes on from CM070512.1 coordinate 37,239,680, forward strand.
GCGAGGACTGTTTGTTATTTTTTGGACCTATTCGCTATCCCAAAAAATTAGAAAAGGGCTCGTTCATGATTTGGAATTAACGGAAGGCTTTTTCCAGAAAATACCGCCAGGACCTAAACGCGAAGGAAAAATATTTTTAGCCTCACGAAAATTACATAGGGACCTATTCGTAATTTCGCAAAAACCGGGGTTTTTCAAGAAATGGCGGTCGACACGGAGCCCCGGCCGGGCTCCATTTCTCTCGGCTATACTAGATGGATTATAAGCAAGAGTGTCATTGTTGGAGAATAGTGATTTTTGACCTACAGGAATTCACATTCCACACTATATCATTCACATTTCCTTATGTTATACGTACTAATGATACTATAGAATGGTCATTTTTTATAGCCCTGACAAAAGTAACTAGTGTTCACAAAGGCACTAGTCGGGTGGCAAACCGGCGTTTGTCTAAGAGGAAAAAAATTCACATGATACGTATACATTTCAAACTTCACATATACATAGAAATTTCAAAATTCACCAGAAATTAGAAAAATTCACATGATACATATACATTTGACATGATACATATACATAGAAACTTCACATATACATATAAATTTCAAACTTCAGTAGAAATTAGAAAAATTCACATGATACATATACATTTGACATGATACATTCACCAGAAACCTATCACTACCCAAACACACTACAAAACATTGTTCATTTGCTTGTAGATACACTTAGCTGCCCATTTCAAACTTCACTTTTTGGTGTGAACAATGCCACCACTAGTTTCAGTCCTACTGGTTTGCAGAGCAAAAAAAAAAACACCTTCGCTACATTAGGGGTTATCACACATATTTCCATGGGTCAGGTCATTTTTAGTTTTTAGCATACTGTTCTCATTCCATGACTGCTTTCCAACCTTTCAAATGGCAACTGAGTCATGTCACTATTTGAAATTACTTATTTTGCGGCAAATTATGCACCTACAGAAACCTCCCTCCCCATCGTAGAATTTCACACATGGACACAATCGCCAAAGCTCTACTTTAACCAACAATTTCTATTGTTATATATCTAAAGAAACCTAAAGAAATTACAATATTACAACAATATGTTTTAAGACAAATCTACTAATAATTTTTTAAAATCCATTTTAAATAGTTTAACTATACACGTTCTAGATCTAACAATTATTTGACTAGATGGACTATTTATAAATTCCGTTTACAAGCAGACCAAAATTGATATGTACCGTCCAGAATTGAGCATTACATCCAGAAATCTTCAATGCAATCCTAGTCCTTTTCATGAAAATCTGAGAACCACCCACTTAGTTTGCTTGCCTACCACGCCGGCTTATTCAATCTGATAAAACATGAGGGACAAGTGTGTAACCCAACCACGACGCACAATGAGACACAATTCCAACGACTTACAATGAAACCACTACTACAAAACCGACATTTGCTACCGGCCCATCAGTACCGGTTCGGTACGAACCGGGACTGATAGTTAGATCAGTGAGCTAAATAGTACCGGTTCGTGACTTGAACCGGTACTAATGTGATTACATCAGTACCGGTTTGTGCCTTCAACCGGTACTGATGTTCCAATTTAAACTTCTTCCTCCTCCCGCTCTCGCCAGACCGGATCATTTCACCGCGTGAAAAGAACAAAGGAGCTCGCCAAGAGCTTCAAGGGAGGCGAGGTGCTGCCCAAAATTTCAAAATTTTGGTCATTTTACTCACAACCAAGGTAACTAAGGTTAGTAATATCATTCCTCACTTCATTTGGTGTTAAATGGAGCCTCTTTTTTGCTTGAATTATGAAGAAAATTTGATCTTTTCCCATGATTGATGAAAGAATTATGAATGTAGAGGGAGGTGCTGCCCAAATTTCAAAATTTTGGTCATTTTACTCGCAACCAAGGTAACTAAGGTTAGTAATATCATTCCTCACATCATTTGGTGTTAAATGGAGCCTCTTTTTTGCTTGAATTATGAAAAAAATTTGATCTTTTCCCATGATTGATGAAAGATTATGAATGTAGAGATATATCTAGCTTGATCTTTTCAAATAGGATACAAAAACTTGTTGTGTAAGCTTAGAATTTGCTTGGATTATAATATAGCTCACATTTAATGTATGGATCTAGCTTAAATTTAGTTTTTAGTTCCATCGATCGATGAAGGATGAGGTTTGGTTGCACGTAGTTGGGGGGAGAATGGTGCATGGAAATCATGGAGTTTGGGATCTTCAAATGGCAATAGTTATGTGGAAAAGAAGAAATTTAAATTCATTTGCTAATTAAAATAATATCGTAAATATGAATGGCTTTATAGAAAATATAAAATGAGTTCAATATTTGAGAAAAGTTTTCAAAAATACTTTGGAATATTTTAAACTTAGAAAAATTACTTCTAGAATAATTTTGGTTTTAATTTCCATTAGCAAATTATTTTTGAAAACATCATTAATTAAGTGCTAGAGATTTAGAAAAAATAAAAATAAATGATTGAATAATAATTTGGAAATTTTTAGGGTGTTACAATTTCAACAGAATTTGCAAACAAAGTCTGTGTGAATTTTGTTCGTAATTTTGAATCCAGACTCGATCAACCAATTCTTTTTGTAGGTTGCAAAAACTTGTTGTGTGAGTTTATATTTTGCTTGGATTATTATTTAGCTTGGATTGAAGGTGTGGATCTAGCTAATATTTAGGTTTTGGTTCAACAATTCATTATCGGAAAATGAGCTAACAGTTATCTTGATGTAACATAATGTAGATGGACCGGCGATGGATGTACATGGACCGACGCTCCCCGGAGTTCTCGCAGGGTTTGCAAGATTTTCTTTGTGAGGCCGATGCACACACAACGTCGGGCTACATATGCTGTCCATGCATAGACTGCAAGAATGAGAAGGAGTGACCAAAATCCAGCCACCTTTACTTTCATTTGCTCACAAGAGGTTTCATGTCAAACTATACCTGCTGGACCAAGCACGGTGAAGAAGAGATTATACAGAAGATGGTGAAGAAGAAGAGGCGGACAACAATATCCCTGGACGCCATTTGGTCAACACGGTTCTTTCGAAGATACATTGGGGGAGTTTGGTGATGATGACCTAGACCAGATGCTTGTGATGGAGAGGGAGAATACATCGATGAAAGACATTACGAAAAGTTCCAGTACCTATGGGAGGACCACGGAACACTGTTGTACCCAAACTGTCGACAGGGCCATAAAAAGTTGCGTACCACACTAGAACTGATGCAATGGAAGGCGACCAATGGATTGTCTGACAAGGGATTGACGAGTTGTTATGCCTCATAAAAAGTTACTTCCAGAGGGGAACACATCGCCCAAACTACGTGACGATGCCAAACAAGTTGTCCGCCTTTGGGGTTGGAGGTACGAAGATACATGCATGTCGAATGATTGTATCCTTTACCGCAATGAGTATGAGGATTCGGAAGCTTGTCCGGTGTGCAAAACTTCACGGTATAAGACCAGCGTGATGACCTGTGAGGTAGAGGGCAGCGAAGAAGAAGAGACCTCCTGCTAAGGTGGTGTGGTATTTCCTGTAATCCCCTGTTGAAGCGTTTATTTGCGAACAAAGCGCATGCCCGGATGATGCGCCGCACAAGGAAGACCGTAAGGACGACGAAAGGCTAAGGCACCTTGTCGATGGCTCCGGTGGAGGAAAGTCGATAGAACATACCCGGACTTTTGCCGAGGATGCAAGGAACATAAGGTTTGGGTTGAGTACGGATGGGATGAACCCGTTCGGCGATATGAGCAGCGATCAAAGACTTGGCCCGTGACTCTATGTATCTACAACCTTCCTCCTTGGTCGTGTATGAAGCGTAGTACATTATGATGCCATTGCTTATCCAAGGCCCGGCAACTCGAAACGACATTGATGTGTACCTCAAACCGTTGGTTGAAAATCATAACACGTGGAACGATGGTGTACGTGTATGGGATGAGTACAAAGAGAGCACTTCACTCTACGTGCATTGCTATTCGTAACCATCAACGATCGCCTGCACTTGGTAACTTATCGGGCCTATATATCAAAGGATATAAAGCCTGCATCCACTGCTTAGAAGATATGGACAGCAAGTACCTAAAAAACTCTCGAAAGGTTGTGTACATGGGCCACTGTAGGTTCCTCCATATGAAGGACCCGTTATGGAGGAAGGGTGAGAATTTTGATGGGACAAGAGAAAGCGAAGAAGCCCATGCATCGCAAAGGGGCGCTTGTATTTTCTTTGGTAAAGGATCTGAAAGTAGTATTTGGAAAAGGTCCCGTAGCAAACCTATCCCTACTGAACAAGGTCACACGAAGGCCATTTGGAAGAAGAAGTCAATATTTTGGGACTTACCTTCATCGGAAAGACTTAGAGGTCCGCCACTCATCGGACTTCATGCATATCGGGAAGAATGTCTGCGTGAACTGCTAGGTTTCCTAGATATGTACAGAAGACAAAAGATACACTTGCAAGCGAAAGGACCTCTGACTATTGGGACTCGTGAACGACCTACATCCGGAAAAGAGAGAGAAAGGACAACATTACCTCCACCCCATGAGCTACACTCGAGCAAGGAAGAAAAAAAACAAGATTAAGTTCTTGAACAGGTGAAGGTCCCTTCCGGTACTCCTAACATAAGGAGACTCATACACATGAAAGAGAATAAAATCGTATACATAAAATCCCATGATTGTCATGTGTTGATGACACAGCTTGTTCGAAAGGCGGTGCGAGGTATTCTGCCAGATTGGGTACGAGGGACAATCATAAAGCTATGTTCGTTCTTCAACGCGGTGTCGCAGAAGGTCATCGAGCCGAATAAGGTATCTAATCTGCATGATGACATGGTCAATAGTCTAGTTAGCCTTGAGATGATCTTCCCTCCATCCTTCTTTGATATTATGGTCTATCTCATGGTCCACATTGTTAAAGAGATAGAAATTCTCAGACCTGTGTTCCTCCACAATATGTTCCCTTTCGAGAGGTGCGTGGGTATTCTAAAGAAGTATGTATGTAAACTGTCGCGCCTGTATAGGCTGCATTATGCAGGTGTCAAGACAGAGGAGGTGATCAAGTTTTGTGTTAGTTACATTGATGATCTAAATCCAATTGGCGTCCCTGTATCACGCCATGAGGGGAGGCTACGGGGAAAAGGGACTTTAGGGAGAAAATAATACTATAGCGATGATCTACTTGCATTTAAACAAGCACATTTCACGGTATTGAAACAAACAAGCTGAGTGGCTCAGTATATCTATGATCACGAGATGAGTCTACGCCCAATACCTAGAGAAGTCGATAAGTGGATCGTAGTCGAGCAAATGGATCATTTCGCGCTTGGTTACAAAAGCAAGCTGTTGGGCAACTGATGCATTTATGAACAATTGAAACTCTTGGCTCGAGGACCATCCACAACAATCATATCATTCCAAGGGTATGAGATAAATGGGTACATATTTTACACAACAACCCAGGATAGCAAGAGCACCAACCAAAATAGTGGCGTTCGTATAGATGCCTTGGACAAAAATGGAAAGATGGACACCTACTATGGTTTCATAGAGGAGATCTGGGAGTTGGAGTATGGTCCATTAAAAGTCCCTCTGTTTCGGTGCCAATGGGTTAAACTGACAGTCGTGGATATCGATAAGTATGGTATGACAACTGTGGACCTCAAGCAAGTAGCCTATAGGGACGAACCGTTCATGCTCGCTAATGATGTGACACAGGTATTCTATGTGATGGACATGGACAGAAAACCGAAAAAGCAGAAGGAGAAGACTAGCAGTAGCGATCAGCCAAGGCGCCACGTGGTTCTTCCAGGTAAAAGAAGGATTGTCGGAGTTGAGGGCGTCACGGACGAAGAAGAGTACAATCAGTTCGACGAGCTGCCTCCTTTCACGGTGGACATAGACATTAGTGTCCTGAATGATACAGAGGAATCTCCCTACGTACGCCGCGATCATAATGAAGGATCACTTGTAAAAGCAAAGTATGTTAGCAAATAAGGATTGCTTTGCTTTCTTTTGGTGTAATAGACTACTAACATACTAGTTTCTCATTCCTCTAGTGGTTTTCCTGTTGCTCCGTATTTTCTGTTCAAATTGTACTAATATTTAACTACCAACCGGGACTGATGGTGCACCTATAAATCCCTCCCACTGCCTCCTCTTCCCCAATTTTTTCTACTCCCGCCATTGTTCCCCAATCTCCTCCTCCTCCCGCTCGTTTGCAACGACCTCCTCGCCTCCAACGACCCCACCGCCGCCGTCCTCCTCGCCTCCGACGACCCCACTGCCGCTGCCTCGCCTCGCCAAGAGCCACTATCGCCTCGCCTTCGACGACCCCACCGCACGCCTCCGATGACCTCGCCCGCCCTCCTCGCCTCGACGACCCCACCGCCGCCGTCCTCACCTCCAGCGTGAGCCACTGTTGCCTCGCCTCGACGACCCTCTCGCCCGTCCTCCTCGCTCGGACGACCACCTCCGCTCTTCCTCATCTACTAGTAAAGACTCTTTTGGTCAAGGGTTGCTTTGAGGTCTTGTGCAAGATCTTTCTGTGATTATACTCGGTCGAGGCTTGCAAAGGGCGGTCGATCTGCTGCTTGGGGACCTTGCATGTGGGGTTGATTGTTCTGTGAGGATTTGGGTTAAGGTTGATAGTTTGTGACAACAAAATTATCTTTCACCGCTTTGAAATGCTTGGTTAGATCATTTTGTCATTGGCTATAACATGTGAATTTGTATTGTATATGATAGATTGCTTATCGTCATTAGGTTTTGATGGTCTGATAGCCTCTCGTCAATATTCAAGATCAATTTGTGCTATTGTTTGCCCATACCTTAGTCTCGTAGTCTAACCTGCAAAGATCGATACTTTGATTTTCATGATCAGATACAACATAAATTTGATTAATTTGATTTATGCTAGATGTACTGATACTTTGATTAATTTGATTTATGCTAGATGTACTGATACTTTGATTTTCATGATTGTATACATGTTCCTACCACTGTTTTTTGGTATTCGGTGTAGGACCTTATATTTTGTCATGCTTCAAAGTTTAAGAATGTGTTTTACTAGCTATTCTGCTCCATGGTTAAAGCAAGTGTACTTGAAGAAAGTAAAACCTAAAAATTAACAGTGTATCATGTGAATTATTCTAATTTCTGGTGAATTTTAAAATTTCTATTTTTATTGATCAGTTTCTATGTATATGTGAGATTTCTATGTATGTGTGAGATTTCTATGTATATGTGAAGTTTGAAATGTATTGAATCTATCAATTTGTGGTAAGGTTGTCACAAACTTGTCAATATCTTGCCCTAGTGGCGAGGACGGCCTTTTAAGGCAACCCGACATCCGAGAACAATATAAATGATTAATTTGATTTATGCTAGATGTACCGATATTTTGATTTTCATGATCAGATACATGTTCCTACCATCGCTTTTGGTATCCCGTGTAGGACCTTATATTTTGTAATGCTTCAAAGTTTAAGAATGTGTTTTACTAGCTATTCTGCTCCATGGTTAAAGCAAGTGTACTTGAAGAAAGTAAAACCAAAAATTAACAGTGTATCATGTGAATTATTCTAATTTCTCGTGAATTTTAAAATTTCTATTTTTATTGATCAGCTTCTATGTATATGTGAGATTTCTATGTATGTGTCGATTTCTATGTATATGTGAAGTTTGAAATGTATTGAATCTATCAATTTGTGGTAAGGTTGTCACAAACTTGTCAATATCTTGCCCTAGTGGCGAGGATGGCCTTTAAGGCAACCCGACATCCGAGAACAACATAAATGATTAATTTGATTTATGCTAGATGTATTGATACTTTGATTTTCATGATCAGTATACATGTTCCTACCATCGCTTTTGGTATCCCGTGTAGGACTTTATATTTTGTCATGCTTCAAAGTTTAAGAATGTATATGTATCATGTCAAATGAATATGTATCATGCGAATTATTCTAATTTCTGGTGAATTTTGAAATTTCTATGTATATGTGAAGTTTCTACGTATATGTGAGATTTCTATGTATGTGTGAGATTTCTATGTATATGTGAAGTTTGAAATGTATATGTATCATGTCAAATGAATATGTATCATGCAATTATTCTAATTTCTGTGAATTTTGAAATTTCTATGTATATGTGAAGTTTCTACGTATATGTGAGATTTGTATGTATGTGTGAGATTTCTATGTACATGTGAAGTTTGAAATGTATATGTATCATGTCAAATGAATATGTATCATGCAAATTATTCTAATTTCTGGTGAATTTTGAAATTTCTATGTATATGTGAAGTTTCTACGTATGTGTGAGATTTCTACGTATGTGTGAGATTTCTATGTATGTGTGAGATTTTTATGTACATGTGAAGTTTGAAATGTATATGTATCATGTCAAATGAATATGTATCATGCGAATTATTCTAATTTCTGGTGAATTTTGAAATTTCTATTTTTATTGATCAGTTTCTACGTATATGTGAGATTTCTATGTATGTGTGAGATTTCTATGTATATGTGAAGTTTGAAATGTATATGTATCATGTCAAATGAATATGTATCATGCGAATTATTCTAATTTCTGGTGAATTTTGAAATTTCTATGTATATGTGAAGTTTCTACGTATATGTGAGATTTGTATCTATATGTATAAGTATACTTGTTGATAGTATTTGGCCGACTTACATTAGGAACATCTTCGGCGTCGCCGCCCATCCTCTCTACCGTCTCTTCCCCACCGTCTTCCACACCGTTTTAGAGTAGTACCATCAGCTTCACATGAAATGTGATCTATTTTCGTTAATTTTCAGTGCTTCTTCTAGCCTAAGAAACGACGATGGACGGTGATGGATTTGATCAAGAAGAATTTATGAGAAGTTTGATTTCGGGATGTGATGGTCATGAGACGGCGGAGCCTGCACCCACCCTCATGGCCGCCGAGGCCACCGAGGCCAATGAGGCTGCAGAGCATGATGAGGCTGCAGAGCACGATGAGGCCGGCGAGGTAACAATTAGTCACGTTCATGATTGTTGGTTCCACTATCATGCTAAGCCAACATTCTGACCCGTTCATGATTGTAACATGCTTTCAGATCAGTCAACCAGGCAGGCAATCACGTCAGCGAGGTCCAAACAAGAAGAAGAAGGCAAGACATGTTGTCACCGAAGTCGGCGAGGACATCCGACCTCTTGCACCCTCGGGGGTGGTTGGGTCATTCAATTCAGCATGCGGCGTCCACGTTAGGGACCACGTGCCAATTAGCATAGCAAAATGGGATCAGGTCCCTGAAGATACGAAGAACATGCTTTGGAACGATGTGAAGGAGACATTCACCTTCCCCAAGGGACCGAAGAGAAGGTGAAGAGTTACACTCTCAAGAAGATGGCGGTCGATTCGGACTTACAAAAAGAAGTTTGAACACGAGTATATCAAGAAGAATCAAACGCCTCGACTTCAACAAGCACCCAAAGTTGCAAGATCACCGGATGCGTTTGAACTACAAGACTTGGACGAAGGTCAAAGTTTGAGTGAGAAGAATAAGTGAATGCACGAAGAAGAATTATCACCACCGACTCGCCCCGTGGTTACCGCCAAGCAATACCAAAATGGGAGAAGAGGGAACAGACACGCTAGCGAAGGGTATCACACCCGTAACAACGGATTGGCTCGACAGAGCAAAGCATTGGTTCTATGGTCACGGCGGCGCCCTTGATGATAACGGCAATGCTGTGTTTGGGGAGGTGCTAAGAGATGTGGCTAGAAGGCTTGAACAGTCCATCGAGGAGTCTTCCTGTAGTAGCCGTGCCAAACAGGAGAACGACGAGCTAACAAGGGCCTGCAAAATCCAGAGCACCGGACGTACACGAGGTGTCGGCGTTGTCCCGTGGAAGGTTGGTTTCGCCAGATGCCGAGACCTATAGGAGTCAGCGAGGAGCAAGGCTCGACAGAAACAACGACTTAGTGCGCTTGAAGAACGCTGAATCAAACACAGGAGAGAATGCAAGAAGAGATCCAAGAGAGGTGCAGCTAGCCTTGAGCCAACAACATGAGACGGGCCAAGAACCTCCAAGTAATCCTAACATCATCACCCCTCAGGGCAGCGGCAAAGCAAGGCGCTTCGGTGGAGTGGCGTAGCGGACTTGGACAAGTATCCGTGAGACGACATCGACACGGACACCTTGTGAGTCGCATGTCCAAGCGCGAACCTTACCTTCAAGGTGGTGATGGCATGGCTCGCCCATTGGAGCCGGGCAGCTTATCCATGGCCAACAGATACCGTCAGATACTCAAAGGTCTCGGTGGAGGAGGTGCGCCAGGTACGAGGACCTTGACCTCGAAATTCTCGGAGGTGACGGACTACGGGCTAGGAGAGGCAAGACACAATATCATCCTGTGGGCGCAAACGGTACATAATTTTTCGAGATAACATGGACGTGTCCTCTCCAAAGAAGCCCGAGAAGAAACCCGCCTCCTCCCAAGAAGGTGTCGACTCCTACACCACCTCCTCGCGATATAAGCCCGACAAGAAGCCCGTCTCCTACACCATCTCCTGTGCATATAAGCCCCGAAGAAGCCCGTCTCCTCCCAAGAAGGCGCCGACTCCTACACCACCTCCCGCGCACATAAGCGCCACAAGAAGCCCGCCTCTCCCAAGAAGGCGCCACCAAGGAAAGAAGCTAGCTCGCCAAGAGCTCCCAAGAAGACGGGTCCTCCACCCAATCCAAGAAGTCGGGTGAACTTCCGGCGGCCATATGATATGAACGATGAGGAGACCAAGAAGATGGTAAAAGCAGAGGTAACTAAATTTCTTAAACCCAAGTCACCAGAGAAGAAAGTTCAACTCCGCATGTAAGAATTTCATAAAGGCTTAATGACTATTAAAAATTTGAAGGATAAAAAGAAATGCCTCGCCAATCAAACTACGAGCGACATTGAGTAAGGAATGCCCCAAGAAGAAGATGTCACCGAGGGAAGGGTAAGGAGATGCTACAATTCTTCAATGAAACCGCCTTGACCGAGATCAAATATTAGGCACCAAGGAGATTGAGTTTGCCAAGTAAGATGGTCATTTAAAGTGGGCGATCATTGGTCGAGGAGGAGTCGCCTCGCTAACGACAAAGATGCGCCAATTTCATGAATGGTACTTGGACGCCACCAAGCATGGTCTAGAGTTGTTCACCGTCAAGTTTAAGCAACAAGATTTTTTTCATGTGAAGGTGAATTTTATGTCGAATGGGACTACATATATGATCTATACCACACAGACGCCTCAACATGAGCTTGTTGGGTTGTCGGACTCGTAAGTGTCTTAATTATTTACAAAAAACTATCGTGCACTTCCTTGTACTATACTAACTTGCAAGCCTAACTAATTTCTTATGCAGCATCGAGATACAAAGATGCGGAAGGGATTGTATTTTCGACATAGGCTTCATGGACCCAGTAGTTATCAACGGGACAACCGTTAGAGACCACCGAAGCGAAACAGAGACTAACGTATTCAATGCGCTAATGGGTCAAAGATATATCTAGCCTACTCATTTGTGTACGTGTTTTCGTACCACCTCATTCTACTCCTTTTTCATAACACGATGTAGAACTAATTAGTTATCTACGTTGACACATCTATGTATAGTTTTCACTGGATTCTTCTTATGATCGAGCTAGATCGTAGCTCGATCACAATTATGGACTCGCAAAGGAGACCAGTTGAAAAGTATCAAAACTTTATCGACATGCTCAACCGGTATTAATTCTTGTTCCTTTCATTATCGTACTACACTACACCAGGAATGAGCTATAGCAACATAGGTATATGTTGCTATATGCACACATATGTGTTGCTAGGATAGATAGCAACACATGTGATAAGTGATGTTATTGGTCATGTTGCTATGGTAGATATACTGCAACACAAACTAGATGTTGTTAAACAAAAGAAAAGGTGTTGCAAAGTAGCAACATGTGTTTTTATATATAACAACACATATTTTCAACACATATGTAACACTTGTTAGAAACACATAATTAGTCTATTGCAACACAACTAAGTAAACGTTAATTATGGTTTATTTATTTGCTATATATATACAAAATATAATTGTCGCAAATAATTTTTATTTGATAATTAAGAAATTCATATTAGATGATATATAATACAATTCAACACGAGCAATTATCAAAAGGTAGATTGCATTGCATTAATTAAGGAAATAAATATAAGTATTGAACATCATTCCACATAGAACAATACATCTCATTTGTTGAGAACAAGAGTAAAATTTGAGTCCTACCATATAAAATTCTACTACTACTAATACTAGTACACTACTAGCACTATCATTTCCTCTTGAAATTCCTTGCTTCTTGATCCCTTGATGAGGTAAACATCCAAATACAACAATTCAACCATTGATCTTTTCAACCTGCAAGAATAACAAGAAAATTGCATGAATGTAAATATACAGGACTTGTGTGACACACCAAAATCGAATCAAGATGACATTAACATACACAAATTGAAGGCCAAGCAATCGATTTTCCTTTTGTTTGGCCAATTGTCTTGTAGTTCTCCCATGGCCTTACCAACAACTCTATCTAAAAAATAAACAAAGGAGAGAAACCGATTAATTATCAACGCCTCGCCAATGTTGATATTGATCGACAAATCTTATCCGACTATTCATTGACTCAACATGTGCTGAATAAGTGCACATCCAAGAAAGATAAGGTCAAGATGTCCATATACATATATGATGTATAATACATGAGTGAATGATACCGAGAGTTGAAACGTTTTTCAGTATAACATGCAAGATCGACAACAATGACTCATGCACCACAAAGGCACAAATTGCTATCTATGTTCTCGGTTGGTCCAGCTATATAACATGTGCCATTTCTTAAATTGTCCCTCAACACCATTAATCCAATATGTGATAACTGGCAACCAAAATCCTTCAAGACTTCACCATGGCACTATAACTCATGAATCCAACCCAAACAAAGAATAGATGTGAACATCTATAGTGGAAACGCTCATGGGTATTAAGTTTCACCGTTGAGCAATCAATCCCGGTCCAGCCAATTTCACATTCATAGATCCCGTTAGCTTTGCATATACCATGACCATTTGCACTTTTACGGGCAAGACCTCGCTTACCAAAACCAACACTAGTTAGCAAATTAAGTGAGGTATAAATGAATGAGCACTTAAATACATAACGAAGGTGAGCCTCGCCAATGTTTCAACTTTCAAAGGACCAAGGACCACAAATCCACAATATATATTGTCCTCTACACTCATGACACCGTTTTCACAAGAACCAACGATTCTTTATAGTATTGACGAATAAACTATCCTGATTGACAATATACATTCAGCTGAACACAAAAAAAACCTGCATGGCACTTTTTTCACCCAAAATTATTACTTGAAGACATTGCTGGACTATAAAAATATTCCATGTGAATACCTCTCAAAAATGCAAACCAGGACCTACATTTTCTGTTCATCACCAAGCCCCGTCTAAGCTCTAATGCATTTCTTTTGGTCCACAGTGTTAGTAAACTCAAAGAGATATTAGTAGTTCGTCACTTATCCAGTTATCCTCAGAGAATCAGATTCCGCAAACATGTAACATATTATACCAATGAACAATGCAATAACGATTGCATCCAACAAATTAATTAATACAATCATCAAATTGTCCGAATCAATGAATTTTCTTTCTAAGCCCCAAATCACACAACTCAAAAGTATTATTCAATATCTAACTCAACCAAATCAGCAATCCCAAAACCTACATTGCAAAATTGACCGAAGATGCAACTAAAGCGTAGCTACTTACCATAAGCATAACCTGGATTTTGATTACAGATATTTCATAACTCAAGCAAATTGCTCAGCTGTAAATAGAATAACAGAAGGAAAGTCTCAAACAGTCAGGCCAAAGTAGTACCTTCTTCATGGAATGTAATTCCCGTCCAAATGGTTCCAAGAACTTCAACACTAGATCAAGGGGCAAAACCTACATAGAAAGAACAGACTACAAGGTATCCAGGCACAAAAGCCAAGCACTACATGTGCAAATGGAAACACTTAAATAGGTTAAAAGCACAGCTCATTGAAGTACTCAAATACCGTAATGTGAAAGCCAATTTATATTGATATCCATTCACAAGCTTCAAGCAATTTTAGAAATGTAGAACTTGGCAACTAAAAGGAGTACACGACAAAAATGATATTGGAAAATCACAACCATTATTCCTTCCGAACAAAAACAACACTGCAAAATTGTGACATTTCCAAGCAAAACAGGGTAATAAGATTGTGTATCCTTGTTTTACTACTTCACAGAATAGCAACCTTTGTCAGTGAATACTACAAACAAGAGCATGAAACAAGCTGTAGAGTATCAGACTCACGGTCAACTTACCTAGCCAATAGCAAGCAAAGCAAAAACAACAATTAACGATCAAATTTAAATGATCAACCACAAGCATCGAACTATCCAACCGTGGACGCAGAATTGATCGAAACTACCCAACCACGTCACTGAATTGAGCGAAACCAACCACGCGTCCCCTCACAAAACAACCTTCACACCGTCCAATAACTATTAACTAATAGCTACATCAATCACACATGCATAACAATCGGATTACAGAAATATTGCAAGCAAGCGACAGATCTATACCTTAAGCCCAAGCAGCCGGAGCGGCGCCTGCTGCCCGGGCACGATGCACTCCGGCCCGGCCGCCTCCGCGACCGCCTCCATGGCCAGCCCCTCCTCTATCGGATCCAGATGTTGTAGAGCAATCCCAGAATTAGGCCTCCCTCACCTAACCAGATGAAACCACACCAAAATTGAGCCAAGCCGGACAGGTACGTACCTTCATGACGGCGAGGGCGAGGCGGATGAGTCGCCCCGGGAGACGCGGAGGATGGGAGCGTGGTGGATGCGCGATGCACGGGTGAATTCGGCGGCGCCGGTGGCACGACGCAACGCCACCCAGGTGCACGCTTGGTGAAGGCGGGCGAGAGGATGAGGTGAGGCGGTGGTGGAGGCTGCGAGGAGGCGGCGGCAAGGAGGTGGTCGTGGTGAGGGCGCCATCGGGAGGAAGCGAGGGGCTCCGGTCCTCGAGAGGATAAGGGGGAGGAGGAGCCCGTGCCGCTTGCTGTGAGGGAGGCGAGGCGAGAGCGCACATTTCGGTAGGAGATGAGGACTAGCCAAATACATCCGGATATCCGAATCCACTCATTCGGATATATCCAAAAATATTTTCGGAATATACCGATCCGACGGATAGTACTCTCCCGAATCCGAAATAAAATATCCAAAACCAAATCCGAATCCGATCCGAAACTATCCGGTCGGTCGGTCGGTCGAGAATTATCCGATCCGATTGCACCCCTACTGGGGGGATTGTTGTCTTCAATATTCTTTTTTTAAGTATGTTATGTTATTCTCATATTGCCTGATGCCCCTTCAATACAGAATACTCAGACAAGGAGAAGTCAAGGCACCACACATCTGGAGAAAGATTAATTAGCGCAACAGCCTCCATCACCCTATTTTGTTTATCCAAAATTTATATATGTTTCTTATCTCGATTCTTTGTTCACCTACCAACACATCTGACAAGTGTAGCAACATGACCATCAAGTGTTGTAGGGTAATTCAATGGATACTGTATGTTTGAGAATTCTACATAGGTGTTAGCAACACGTAGCATGTGTTGCAGTTGAGTTTTCCTACAACACAAACTATATGTGTTGCAAAGTGTGTGTTAGAATAGATTGGTCCTGTTGTAGTGCTAGTTCTATTTCCTTCAATTTGAAACAAATTCTAATCATGTACAATTCATAATCACATGTGTAGTGCATTCACACGGTTCCGTGCTAAAAACGTGGGCGTATTCAAGGAGAAATTTGACATTATATTTGCCTCTCATGTACGTATATCATAATGCTAGCTTTTTAGTTAGTTAACTTAATTTCCTTACATCCATTTCACTCTTTCAACTTTTTCCACCGCAGATCTTGACTCAGCCACCGGGTAACAATTTATGCGGCTACTATGTATGCGAGTTTATGCACACCCAAACCGGATCTGCCGACCGCTTGCTAAAAGGCAACAAGGGGGTGAGTAAATATAATTACTAGCTTTAATGATGTATAGGTACTCCTTATATATTGTACAAATTCAAGTATTGATTAGTTAATGACTTAACGATAGGTGCCTTAATATTTGGTGGAACAAGGTTCTAACTCTTGCAAGACGAGTGAGAGCAATCCAAGAACAACTCGTCGGCTTTATTTACGATGAGGTCGTAAATCCAAAAGGCGAGTTTCACGAACCAAATTTAAGCAAGTGGGGCCCTTCGATAAGGACCGTGAATCGCTCGAGTCGACATCTACGGCTAGTAAGAGCAATGCGCCGTAAAAGATCCCGATGAATAGAAGGAAAAGAAATACTAAAGTTGTAATTAAAGTTGTGTACATATATATTGTAATACATTAGACGATGAGCGTAAGAACAAATATGTGTACATATTTTAATACATTAGATGTAATTAAATTTGTTAATGAATGTTCAAGGATTTAATTATCGTGCAAAGTGCATGATTGATTATCTGTGCTTTTAATTAGTTGTGATTTAACACACACATATATATAATAGCTCTTGGAGAAATAGACATATATATATAAAAACATCGATGCGGTTGGAGAAACCAACAGATCGATGAGGGCCTCATCGATCTTGGTTGGAGACACCAACCGCATCGATAAGCTCGAGGGGGTTCCCGACGCGCTGCCACATGTGAATTCGAACCGCATCGATACTCTATCAAGATTGTGAGTGAACAGGCCGATGCCCTTGAACATCGGTCCCAGATAGCTATCACGGTTCAAAACCGTACTAAAGGCAGTTTTGGACCTGGACTGAAGGCTCTTTCCGTGGTAGTGAACACAACTCCAACGACTTACTTTTCTAATCAAATTTCCACGGTTTGCCGTTAAGTATTCATCGTAATAAACCGTCCGATACATCTCTATTGATAGAAACATTACCTCAATTGTGATGTAGGCCATTAACACTGACAAAATTATTGTAGCAACCCTCCTTTTGGTACAGAATACCAAGAAGGATGATCTATGTGCATTCAGTACTAGTCCTATGATCAGTAGCTAGTACGCATATTTATAACAATTGAAATCACAACTATACACAATATTATTAAAGCGGAAGCTATTGATTCAGAGTAGCCTTACAATTCAGTATATTGTAGTAGAAGAAGCAAAAGTCTTGTAGTATGCCAATCCAACCCTCAGGCAACTGACAAGGTATAAATCCTAGAAAAACTTGCTAAGATAATCCCCGCATCCTGTGTCAAAGTAGCATCATCGGGGTAATCTATTTCTTCACCTAAAAATGGTAATTGAGCAAGGGTGAGTACTTTCGTACTCCGCAAGACTTTTGTAAAACCTATGGTATATGCAGGCTATTTTAAAGGAAAGGCTTCTATAGTTAATTTGCATAAAGCAAAATTTGATTTGTAAATCCAGTTGTAATTTGCAAACGGAATTTATAAAAGCAAGTTTGACTGGTACGAAAATAACAAGTAAAGAATAAGTAATAACTCACAGTCCTCCACGACGTGAGCATCGAGACATCCATTTCCTGCCAATACCATTCTTTGCCAACACAAAGCAACCGGATGAAACCAATCCCTTTTTGAAAATAAGAAAACTTCTAACTATGAGATGACTTAACCAAGTGCCCATGACCTCGGGCACGGCTTTTCGAAAAGATTTGACTCTCTGTAGAGGTGTACAGTTTTACCCACAAGAAATGATCATCCCCTTTTGCCAGGCTAGTAACACACTTCCTTTGGTGTGTCGGCAGGGAGATCATAACATAACTGTTACATTACCTAGCCCTAGCTTTGCACCAGCCCGGTGAAGATAAACCCATACTATAATGGCAGAAGATGGTTATACAATCACTGTACGACAAATGGTTAAACACCCCATTGTCCCACTTCTCCACATAGTATGGCGTACACCGTTGTATCGATAAACGTTTGATCCATTATCACCTCGGTGTGGACGTTCCTTCGGGTAATCAGTCACTGAAAGTCTGTACATCTCCAACCTTCCAATGTACAAAACTAGTTCTAAGTAACTTAGTAGGTTAAGACTGTCCCACACCAACACTTGTGGTTGTACATATTTCTTAGCTTGAAAACAACCCATAGTTCGGTCCTTAATCCGACACGGACGATAATCTCCCCCTACACTACGTGTAAGTCCATGACTTACGGCTACTGCCAGTAATCGCCCGTGTCAAAACCATAGTTTTGTTTTACGATTTTATACCAAAATACCAATAACCATCATCATATCTCAATACCTCAAATGATCAGTTTATCCAGTTTATTCATCCCAATTCTAAACCATGGCTAAGCAGGATTATTAAATCGTATATACCCAAAGTGACATTATATATTGTCTAACCTTAATTCTAGGTTTATCAAGGTTCGCACATCAATACTTATCAAGAAAGTTCCATGAGTCTGTTGGTCTAACTACCAATGCCCACAATGTAGCAAAGTTTAATGAACATACACATGCAGTAAAACATGTAATAAAACATTTGTAAAACCGGGATCAACATTGTCAAAGGGAGTGCTTGCCTTGCTCATTGATTTCAGTCGTGAAGTCAGAGTCGACTACGGCAGATTCTGAAACGTCGGAGTCTACGTGCAGATTAATGAAAGCAGAGCAAATAACAACTTTTAAGTAGGACAAAAAGAAATCATATGGAAAGAATCAAATAGAAATCTACTACGCGGAACAAGTGTGATTTTGGTTTAGAGTTTCTTGGCTGTATGTATAAATATTTTATTTATCTTTATTTATGAACTGATTTTTAGTTGTCATGA
Organism: Guadua angustifolia; assembly: GCA_036346375.1. Classification (NCBI taxonomy): domain Eukaryota; kingdom Viridiplantae; phylum Streptophyta; class Magnoliopsida; order Poales; family Poaceae; genus Guadua; species Guadua angustifolia. The sequence goes on from CM070512.1 coordinate 37,258,686, forward strand.
AAGCATGAATTAAGATCCTCTTTACGACCTGAACCTTTGGTTTCTGTAGTTTATTTATTTTTATCTTTCAAATTCAAGAAGCTAAAATTATGTAGATACATGTGTTTATTTACGAATTCAAGATGCAAAAATTATTTGGATTATAGAATTAAGATCTACTTCTGTGCATCTGATGTTTTATCTCTAATTGTAATTTGTATTTAATTTAGGGAATAAAATATTTATCTCCTACTATTTTCTCAGACCATCTTCTTTATTTTGGCCCAGGTTAAGACATTATTTCATTTTGTATCTTTAGATAATTATCTTCCTCTCTATATATTTATTTTATTTATTTCATCATTATATTTCGGTGACTTAGTTTTTGTTGAATTATGATCCAAATTTAGAAGAAGGCTAACTGCCGGATAGAGCTCGCCCGTCACTACTGCTATGCGCCTAGACCCAAGTCATTTTCTCTCATCATACCCAATTAACTCTTGGCATCCTTGCATTGTTCAAGAGTGACTAGTGAGAAAATTCTTTAAACTTGCAAAATTACAAGAACAATGAGTTCATTTGACTAAGTTCATTGTTTCTATTATGATCCAAATTTAGAAGAAGGCTAACCAGCCGGAGCGAGCGAGATCCGTCACGGGAGGCTAACCTCATCTTGAGCGGAGCCGAGACGGATCGTTGTTATTCTTGACCTAGGTCATTGCCTTATATATGTTCATCAATGAAATACAAAATTTGGATGGGTGGTCATCACCGGGATATATATATTTTTTTTATAATGACCGATAAATTAAGTGGGCCATATAAAACCCACAATTTAATTAAATTAAATTGAGTTTTATTCAAATTTCACTAATTTAAGTGTTAAATTGTGAGCAAATTTACCTAATTTAAGTGTTAAATTATTAGGTTTTTTCACTAATTTAACAAGATTAAATTGTGATGGTTTTTTTACCTAATTTAATTAAATTGTGGGTTTTACCAAATTACCTAAATTAATCTGTTAAATTGTGGAGAGTTACTACCTAATTTAATCTTATAAATTGGTTTTAAGAACCCACTAATTTAATTTAAATTGTAGGGTACCCATGAATTTAATTGATTAAATTCATCGAGTTAAATTCGTGAACTAAATTCGACGGTTTGCCCACGAATTTAGCTTAAATTCGTGGGTTTTGGCCTAAATTCGTGGGTTTTTGGCCCACGAATTTTTCCCTGTTTCTTGTAGTGGCCGATTCGGCTTGGTCTTCTAGGAGGATCGTTGTGAGCCGTCGGATCGAGATCCTACCGTCTTCATCAAGCCACGTCATTTACGAAACCCTAGCGCTTCGTAGCCGTTAGATCTTCATCGCATGGCTATCACCAACCCATACCGGTTCAGAAACCTAATTAACTCGGGCCGTCAGATTTGGCAAGCAGACGAGATCGTGCCGTGTCTGGATTCTATAGTGACCGTCGGATCAAGATCGCATGGCTGCTCATCGTCGTCTCTGCGAAGAACTCGGAAACGCGCCGCCGTGTCGCCGCCGGACTCGGAATGCATGTCCGCCTTCCGTACGCATCATCTGAGGACTATTTAAGGACCCCAACCTGACCCCAAGGTTCCCCGTGAGTCGCCGCATCTTCTAGCCTTAGCGCCACTGTCAATAGAGCCTCGTGGAGCCCGCCGTAGTTCGCCGGAGTACCGAGAAGCTTTTCGCCGCATTCCGTCGTCGCCGAGAGTCTCTTCCACCAATATAAGACCACGTCCGAGCTCACCTCGTCGTGCCGCGTCGATTCCGCCATCACGTGGTCACCGGAGAGTGTCGTAGCGCCGAAAGTGAAGTCATCATCTTCAACTCCGGTACACCAGCACCGCCGCTCGCCATCGTCAAGGGCCGAGAGTTGGTGACCGTCGGATCGTTCACGTGCAGCACAGGTTTGTCCACGTCGCTTCGGTAGGTAACGGAAGCATCAGTAGATCATGACCGTCCAATTGACAGTATGTGGTTGCGATTGCGCCACGTAAATTAGGGCAACAGGAAACCCCTTCTTCAAACCGTAGCCGTTTGATCTAGATCTAGTGGCTGTAGTCTCGCCACGTCATAAGGTTGGATAGTAACCGTTAGATTGGTTTCGAACGACCAGGATTGTGCCACGTGTCGGCCGTACCAACTAAACGCAGTGCTGACATCCCGCTTATGCAATAAATCGAATTTCCTTTATAAAAATAATTCGGATATTATTTGATTTCCAATTTTTCTGATTTCAGGAATTTGAATCTTCCGAGGGCTCGTTCTCCCTCATACGAACTCTGATTGAGGTGATTCAAATTTCTACAAATTTGTAAAATTGAGATCTATCTAATGGTAGGTTTGGTTTGAATTTTTGAGTTCATTTTTTCTTTGTTCTTGGTGTTTATTTGCTATTTCTTCTCGATTCGCGTAGACGTTGAATTGTGCGAGGCTTCGGAGGAGGAATTGGCAACTCAGGAGCAAATTCTAGATCAAGACCAAGAGCTTAACCAAGGCAATTTGTGCTTTGATCATGTTGAACCCATATTACGAAAATTGCTATTTTGTTTTTACCTTATTGCATATTATTTCATGTGTATAAATGATTTCAAATTTAGTTTGGGATTTAGCTAGCATACCCATTGAAATATACCCTACCTTGCTAATTGTATGCCAAACTCCACTTGTCACCCTAGGTTGGTTTACTATAGTTGGTTAATAATGAAATCAACATGGATGGTTAGATCGAGTTAGAATGCTTAGCCATGCCACGTCATCACATGTACTTGAATCATTGATAATTAATCTTGACTAATGGAATATGGAACGATAATATGAACTTGTGTGTCATGTGTGGTCACACAAAGAGATTGAGTTGTTTGTGGCGAGGAGGTCACGCAACGATGTTGATTTGTGTATAGCACGTGGGGCTTGGTAATCAACCGGGGTTGGTAATCACTTAGATTGAAGTAAGTGGCAAGGGAAGGTGTGCTAGGGTGGGCCCGATGGGCAGAGGGTATGTGCAAGTCTTGCTTTGATCAAATCCTAAGGACTTAACCTTGCGAGCCTTTGACCTGAGTCAATCGTGCAACCACATGTCTGTTATGGGGTAGCCTAGCTGACTAATTTGCAAAGTCTTAGCTTGAGTACTATCGTGGTGGTGTGAGTCCGGGTGTACGGAGGAAACTCACATGGCGCAAGAGGGGGGCCCTGTTGTGGTGGTGTAACCCTTCAGTGTTGAAACCTCAGCGGGTAGTACTGGGTTAAGATGATGCATTGTAAAGGCTTTGTTATGATCGTTCACCTGTGTGGTGCATGGTTGTATCTTGTGGGTAAAGTGCATAACCTCTGCAGAGTGTACAAACTATTCGGATAGCCGTGCTCACGGTATTGAGCAATGCTCGGGAATTACAGTCAAGGGGTAGTTAATTAAAATGGATAAATGGTTGGGATGGCAGGATGCCATGTGGATAATGGAACTTGTATTAGGATGGAAACTTGGTTTGTTTGAGAATCAATGAATCTATTTACTATTATTATTTGTTTTACTGTCTTTTCAATCTATGTAATGTATGTATTCTTAAATGCTGCCTAGTTGCAAATATACCACTTAGCCATTCCTTTGGACTAAGCCCTGCATATAGCTATGGTAGAATTACATTCTGTGCACAACTTGTTGAGTACGTGCTGGTGTACTCACCCTTACTTAACAACCAACAAACAGTGGAGGAATCATCGCCCGAGTTGGAGGAGGATTTCCAGGTGGATACGAGTCACTAGGCCAATCCTTGTCAGTCGCCTGTGGTGTGCTGATGGGACATCTACATCTTTTGTTTTTTTCCGCTGCAATTGTCTAAGTTTATTCTCAAGTCTATGCCCATGTGGCTGAATAATGTAAGTGATCATAAGATCATACACTAGTTATATTAAATAAATGAAGTCTTATTATTCTTATCGTTGTGTTTGATGTGATGCTTACCGATGTTAAGCTGTGTGCACTAGCGTTGATCCGGGGACTAGTGCGGTAAAACACAGTTGGTTCAAATTGGTGAATTTGGGTCCCGATAGAGGTGGTATCAGAGTATACTGACTGTAGGATCTGGCCTTAGTTAGCATGGTGGTATGTTAGGAAGTCCAAAACTATTTTCTAAAGGAAAAATCTAAATTGGATTATAACAACCCTCTTGACTTATCTTATTCTCTGCTCCTTACCCTTGCTGAAACTTTTGTTTTCTCGGGGCCATTTGAGAAGTGGTAGACTTATCTATTTCTCTTTTGAATAGATGAGGAAGTCACAGTCGTACGGAGAGCTTGAGGGTAGCTATGTGATAGAACTCTAGAAGGTGCTCCAAGTTTTGGGAGGTTTCGCCAGGCCGATGTATCAAAGCCGAATTTGGATCGTCAATGGGGCCACTAGAGGAGTGGTGTGCAGACTTTTTATCTACACCAGAGATGGTGAGAAGACAAGCCAACCTATCAGCATCACGGTGAGGAGGGCTACTTGGGAGATCGGAATCCAGGAGGCTTCACGACTCGCCCTACGAAGGATATGCTACGACTACGGCCGCGAGCTAGACAACACTGTGTTTCGACTTCACCCCATAGTACGAGATGCTTGGAGCCCACACGTCACTCAAGGGGAGGATGCTACCACAGTGCATTTAGTACAATTTGCAGCTGCTCAAGAGGCTCATGCCCACGACACCGATGTAGAATTGAGGATGGTCTATGAAGCACTCAGGGTTACGGAAAAGGAATTACACGAGACCCGAGTGGCTTACGAGGAGAAGGTCATGGAGCTCGAGGAGGCATTACAGGAGGAAGGCCGCACCACATCAACATCATCGGAGGAAATGAAGTCTGAGTATGAGGAACAGGAAGCGCATCCGGTGGCTGGACACCGAGATTAGTTCGCGCCAGCGCCAGCTCACCCGCCAATGTATCCATCGGGGAGTTCCCGTGGGGGATGGCTAGAGGAATAGGAGTCTTAGGATCAAGTTGAGACTTGAGTATCAAGTCCTGTCAATGAGATAGCCTTACCATTTGTAGTAGACGTTAAGGTTGCGTGTTTAGTTTGGTTCTTATTGTTTGCTGGGTGTGCAGTATGTGTTGCATAGCCCGTAGGCTTTTGTAAGCAACCATACCAAGTATAATTAATAAAGACCTTAAAGTTTGGGTTTAACCTATTTTTCCCCGCTTAGGAATTCTTGCATCTTATCTATGCTACTTCTACCTTTCCTAACCTAAGAATCAATCAAGCAGGTGGTGAACACTCGTGGCAATAATGGAGTGTCAGGAAGTGGCCTTCGCCAGAATAACAGTCCTAATGATGGAACGCCACTGCAGCCAGCACCATCGGTAGACATGCAGAATTTAGGAGCTTTTCTAGCAGCACAGACTTAGCTCATGCAGACCATGATGCAGCAAATGCAGAGTATGGCCAATCAAGCTACAAGAGGCAATAATGTGCAACAAGGCAATCTTGGTCCGCATCCATACTCTAAACTATCAGACTTTATGAGGACCCGTCCTCCAACATTTTCAGGCAACACTAATCCTTTGGAGGCCAATGATTGGCTAAGGACTATAGAGAGAAAGCTGCATATCACGCGTGTGAGGGCAATGAGAAGGTGCTATATGCTTCGCATCAGCTAGAAGGAACTGCCGCAGAATGGTGGGAGAACTACTATGCAGCACATGAAGCCCCGCGACGATCACTAGGGAGGAGTTCTCAGCTGCCTTTCGCCAATACCATGTGCCGGAAGGAATGATGGATCTCAAGAAGGAAGAGTTTAGGGCTCTGAAACAAGGAGGTCAGTCAGTGGCAGAGTATCTGAATAAGTTTATTTAGTTGACACGCTATGCACCTGAGGATGTGGTTACAGACAAGGCCAGGCAGTCCCGTTTCTTGAAGGGTTTAAACTCCGGACTGCAGGTGGGACTGATCACCCACAATTTCCCTGATTTTCAAGAATTGGTCAACAAGGCTTTGATCCTTGAAGACAAACGTAAGGAATTGGGTGAGGATCGCAAGCGTAGGATGGCTAGTCAAGCTGGACGGCCTACTCAGTTCAGATTAAGGATGTCACCCCAGCAGTTTACCAGGATTCAGCCGCAGTTGCCAAGCAAAACATCAGCCTCATCATCTCACCCCACCAGTCAGAATTTTCAGACATCAACACCAGGAGGCAACGCACCAGCAGGAAGTCAGCAGTCTGCTGTCAAGAAATGCTTCTCTTACAATGAGCTAGGACATTTCGCCAACAAGTGTCCGAAGAAGGGAAATGTTACTCCAGTCCGCTTCAATTTGAGCACTACTCCAGCTACAGCTCCGGTAACGGGAGATAATCGAGTGCCAGTGCAGTCAGAGCATCACCTCAGACAGCAGTGCGTGGAAGGATTAATCATATCACTGCGGATGAAGCCCAAGGAGCCCCTGAAGTTGTACTGGGTAAGTTTTTGGTTAACTTAGTACCAGCTACAGTCTTATTTGATTCCGAAGCTTCACATTCATTTGTTTCTTGGAGTTTTGCAATGAAGAATGGATTTGCTGTTAAGAATCTTAAATGTGTGCTTTTAGTCCAAGCTCCATGATCTGAACTTCGGTCTAGCCTTGGGTGTTTGGGAGTTAAGTTGCTTATGAACGGGATAGAGTTCCTAGCAAATCTTATCCTGTTAGATACCCAAACCTTGGATGTTATCCTAGGGATGGATTGGCTATCTAAGCACAAGGCTATGTTGGATTGTGGCCAGACAATGGTATCCCTAGAAAGCCCTAGTGGCAAGAAAGTGGAAGTGCGTGCAACCGCAGTTCATGATGGTCAGTTAAGGGTCAACAGTGTGAAGGTTGCTAATCCAGAAGATGTGCCAGTGGTTAGAGATTTTTCGGAAGTATTCCCTGAGGATTTACCAGGCATACCACCCGACCGGGACATTGAGTTCGTCATTGAGTTAGTACCCGAAACAGCACCAATAGCAAAGAGGCCGTATAGGATGCTAACCGATGAGTTAGTCGAGATGAAGAAGCAAATTGAAGAACTGCTTGAAAAGGGTTTCATTCGACCAAGTTCTTCCCCATGGGGAGCTCCAGTTTTGTTCGTCAGAAAGAAAGATGGAAGTTTAAGGATGTGCATTGATTATCGTGCACTTAATGAAGTGACGATCAAGAATAAGTACCCCTTGCCTAGGATTGATGATTTGTTTGATCAGTTGAGAGGAGCAGGAGTTTTATCCAAGATAGATCTCCGATCAGGGTATCATTAGTTGAGGATTCGGGAGGAAGATATACCAAAGACTGCATTCTCTACCCGTTATGGACATTATGAGTTTACGGTCATGTCTTTTGGACTAACGAATGCCCTTGCATATTTCATGAACATGATGAATAAAGTATTCATGGAATATTTGGATAAATTTGTGGTCATATTTATAGATGATATCCTGGTGTACTCCAAATCAGAAGAAGAGCACGCAGAGCATCTGCGATTGGTTTTGGAGAAGTTGCAAGAACAGCAGTTGTATGCTAAATTCAGTAAGTGTGACTTTTGGAAAGAGAAAGTAGAATTCCTTGGCCATGTAATGACAGCTAAAGGAGTCGCTGTGGATCCAAGTAAAGTGGAAGCTATGTTACATTGGGAGTAGCCCAAGACGGTTACCTAGATCCGTAGTTTTCTAGGAATGACGGGATATTACCGTCGGTTCATAGAAGGATTTTCGACGATTGCAAGACCTCTCACGCAATTGTTGAAGAAAGAGAAAAAGTTTGCATGGACGCCAGAGTGTGAGGAAAGTTTTCATGAATTAAAGAAACGGTTAACATCTGCACTTGTGTTAGTATTGCCAGATGCGCAGGGCAGTTTTGACATTTATTACGACGCCTCAAGGCAGGGTCTTGGTTGTGTATTGATGCAGAATGGCAAGGTAGTGGCCTACACATCAAGGCAGTTGAGGCCGCATGAAGGGAATTATCCAACGCATGATCTGGAATTAGCTGCCGTAGTACATGCTTTAAAGATATGGCGTCATTATCTCATTGGAAATTGATGTGAGATATATACGGACCATAAGAGTTTGAAGTACATATTCACCCAGTCAGATCTTAATATGAGGCAGAGAAGATGGCTAGAATTGATTAAGAATTATAATGTTGGGATCCATTATCTTCCTGGAAAAGCCAATGTGGTAGCCAACACTTTGAGTCGTAAAAGTCACAGTGTAAATATGATGGTAGCAAGTGATCAGCCGAAGTTGTGTGAAGAGTTTCAGAGGTTGAAATTGGAAGTTGTGCCGTAAGGATTTGTAGCTGCCTTGGAAGTAAAGCCAACCCATGAGGATCAAATCAGGGAGAGGCAAAGTAATGATGAGAAGATCAGCAAGATTAAGTCCAAGAAGGAGGAAGGTTTAGCAGAAGATTTTACCGTCGATGAACAAGGAGCCCTGTGGTTCAAAGGTCGAATTTGTGTGCCAAATGAGAAGGAGCTTAAGAACTTGATTCTTGAGGAAGCACACGATTCCAAGTATTCTATTCATCCAGGAAGTGCCAAGATGTATTAAGATCTTAAAAAGAGATTTTGGTGGCCAAGTATGAAGCTTGAAGTAGCAGAACATGTTGCATTGTGTGATGTGTGTCAAAGGGTAAAAGCAATGCACCAAAAACCCGTAGGACTTTTGCAGCCATTAAAGATACCAGAATGGAAATGGGAGGAAATTGGAATGGACTTTATCACTGGGTTGCCCAAGACTCAGAGAGGTTATGATTCCATATGGCTCATCATTGACCGGTTGACTAATGTTGCTCACTTCATTCCAGTGAAGACAACTTATTCAGGGGATCGATTGGCAGAATTATACATGGCAAGAATTGTATGTTTACATGGTGTGCCTAAGAAGATTGTGTCGGATCGAGGTACCCAATTTACCTCAAGATTTTGGGACAAACTGCATGAAGCAATGGGAACTCGTTTGAATTTCAGCACCGCTTATCATCCATGCAGATGGCCGCATGAAAGAGTTAATCAGATTTTAGAGGATATGTTGAAAGCTTGTGCGATATCGTACAGCACCTCTTGGGATAAATGTTTGCCATATGCAGAGTTTAGTTACAACAATAGTTATCAGGCTAGTTTGCAAATGTCACCAAATGAAGCCTTATATGGTCGTGCTTGCCGTACCCCGTTGAATTGGAATGAGACGGGGGAGCATTCTGTGTTTGGGCCTGAGATGCTCAGAGAGGCCGAAGAAAAAGTTGCCATGATCAGAGAAAGACCAAAAAAGACAATCAAGGCGTAAGAGCTATGCGACAATCGCCAGTAGTGATTTGAGTTTTGAACCCGATGATTTCGTATCTCGTAGTTACTCCTTAAAGGTGTAAAAGGTTCCATGTCAAAGGAAGCTTGCACCTAGGTATGCCGGGCCATTTAAAATTTCGAGCCACCGAGGAGAGGTCGCAGACGCTTGAATTGCCTCACCATTGGCAGGAGTCCATGATGTGTTCCATGTATCCCAGCTCAAGAAATATCTCAGAGTGCTAGCAGAACAGACGCCGCTAGAAGCAATCGAGTTGCAGGAAGATCTGACTTATAAGGAGCAGCCGATCAAGATTCTGGACGTTATGGAGCGCAGGACCAGAAATAAGACCACTCGCTTTTGCAGAGTTCAATGAAGTAATCACTCTGAGAATGAAGCCACCTGGGAGCGTGAAGAGGATCTGAAGGCAGAATTCCCTAACCTATTCTCTAGTCAGTCCTAAATCTCGGGGTCAAGATTCCGTTAAGGGGGGAGGTTTGTAACATCTCAAATTTTTTATTTTTATTTATTTAATATTATTTTATTGCAATTTATGATTTTTGTGAATTTTTTGGATTTATTTGGATTTTCTGAGATTTATTTGAATTATTTCAAATTAAAATATATTACCTTTTGTTAAGAATGAATTTTAAATAGAAAAGTATAGTATAAAGTTTTGTCAAAAATATTTTATTTGAGTCCGTAATGTCTCAAAGTATTTTGAGATTTTTGGGATTTTTCCTGATATTTTTACTACCCTAAATAAATCAAATTATTTTTCTTATTTATTTTAAATCAAAAACCTCGGAAAAATCAAGTATGAACAAGATCGGGTCGGCCCAAGATCAGACGCAGTCGTCTTGATCCTACCGATTCGGCCTGGTCTTCTAGGAGGATCGCTGTAAGCCGTCGGATCGAGATCCTACCGCCTTCATCAAGCCACGTCATTTACGAAACCCTAGCGCTTCGTAGCCGTTAGATCTTCATCGCACGGCTATCACCAACCCATACCGATTCGAAAACCTAATTAACCCGGGCCGTCAGATTTGGCAAGCGGACGAGATCGTGCCGTGTCTGGACTCGATAGTGACTATCGAAACAAGATCGCACGGCTGCTCATCGTCATCTCTGCGAAGAACTCGGAAACGCGCCGCCGTGTCGCCACCGGACTCGGAATGCATGTCCGCCTTCCGTATGCATCATCCGAGGACTATTTAAGGACCCCAACCTGACCCCGAGGTTCCCCGTGAGTCGCCGCATCTTCTATCCTTAGCGCCGCCGTTAGTAGAGCCTCGTGGAGCCCGCCGTAGTTCGCCGAGTATCAAAAGCTTCACGATTCCATTGCCGAGAGTCTCTTCCACTGATACAAGACCACGTCCGAGCTCACCTCATCGTGCCGCGTCGATTCCGCAATCACGTGGTCACTGGAGAGCATCGGAGCGCCGCAAGTGAAGTCGTCGTCTTCAATTCCGGTACACCAGCACCGCCGCTCGCCATTGTCAAGGGCCGAGAGTTGGTGACCGTCGGATCGTTCACGTGCGGCATAGGTTTGTCCACGTCGCTTCGGTAGGTAACGCAAGCATCACTAGATCATGACCATCTGATTGACAGTATGTGGTTGCGATTGCACCACGCAAATTAGGGCTACAGGAAACCCCATCTTCAAACCATAGCCGTTTGATCTAGATCCAGTGGCTGTAGTCTCGCCACGTCATAAGTTTGGATAGTAACCGTTAGATTGGTTTCGAACGGCCAAGATTGTGCCACGTGTCAGCCGTACCAACTCAGCGCAGTGCTGACGTCACGCTGACGCAATAAATCGAATTTCTTTTATAAAAATAATTCGGATATTATTTGATTTCCAATTTTTCTGATTTTCAGGAATTTAAATCTTCCAAGGGCTCGTTCTCCCTCATACGAACTCCGATTGAGGTGATTCAAATTTTTAAAAATTTGTAAAATTGATATCTATCTAATGGTAGCTTTGGATTGAATTTTTTAGTTCTTTTTTCTTTGTTCTTGGTGTTTATTTGCTATTTCTTCTCGATTCGCGTAGACGTTGAATTGTGCGAGGCTTCGGAGGAGGAATTGGCAACTCAGGAGCAAATTCTAGATCAAGACCAAGAGCTTAACCAAGGCAAGTTGTGCTTTGATCATGTTGAACCCATATTACGAAAATTGCTATTTTGTTTTTATCTTATTGCATATTATTTCATGTGTATAAATGATTTCAAATTTAGTTTGGGATTTAGCTAGCATACCCATTGAAATATACCCTACCTTGCTAATTGTATGCCAAACTCCACTTGTCACCCTAGGTTGGTTTCCTATAGTTGGTTAATAATGAAATCAACATGGATGGTTAGATCGAGTTAGAATGCTTAGCCATGCCACGTCATCACATGTACTTGAATGATTGATAATTAATCTTGACTAATGGAATATGGAACGATAATATGAACTTGTGTGTCATGTGTGGTCACACAAAGAGATTGAGTTGTTTGTGGCGAGGAGGTCACGCAACGATGTTGATTTGTGTATAGCATGTGGTGCTTGGTAATCAACCGGGGTTGGTAATCACTTAGATTGAAGCAAGTAGCAAGGGCAGGTGTGCTAGGGTGGGCCCGATGGGCAGAGGGTATGTGCAAGTCTTGCTTTGATCAAATCCTAAGGACTTAACCTTGCGAGCCTTTGACCTGAGTCAATCGTGCAACCACATGTTCATTATGGGGCACTTAGCCGACTAATTTGCAAAGTCTTAGCTTGAGTACTATCGTGGTGGTGTGAGTCCTGTACGGAGGAAACTCACATGGCGCAAGTGGGGGCCCTCTTGTGGTGGTGTAACCCTTCAGTGTTGAAACCTCAGCGGGTAGTACTGGGTTAAGATGATGCATTGTAAAGGCTTTGTTATGATCGTTCACTTGTGTGGTGCATGGTTGTATCATGTGGGTAAAGTGCATAACCTCTGCAGAGTGTACAAACTATTCGGATAGCCGTGTTTCACAGATTGAGCAATGCTCGAGAATTACAAATAAGGGTAGTTAATTAAAATGGATAATGGTTGGGATGGCAGGATGCCATGTGGATAATGGAACTTGGATTAGGATGGAAACTTGGTTTGTTTGAGAATCAGTGAATCTATTTACTGTTATTATTTGTTTTACTGTCTTTTCAATCTATGTAATGTATGTATTCTTAAATGCTACCTAGTTGCAAATATACCACTTAGCCATTCCTTTGGACTAAGCCCTGCATATAGCTATGGTAGAATTGCATTCTGTGCACAACTTGTTGAGTACGTACGGTGTACTCACCCTTGCTTAATAACCAACAAACAAAGGAGGAATCATCGCCCGAGTTGGAGGAGGATTTCGTGGATACGCCACTAAGCCAATCCTTGTCGATACGCTGTGGTGTGCTGATGGGACATCTACGTCTTTTGCTATTTTTTGCTGCAATTGTCTAAGTTTATTCTCAAGTCTAAGCCCATGTGGCTGAATAATGTAAGTGATCATAAGATCATACACTAGTTATATTAAATAAATGAAGTCTTATTATTCTTATCGTTGTGTATGATGTGATGCTTACCGATGTTAAGCTGTGTGCAGTAGCGTTGATCCGGGGACTAGTGCAGTAAAGCACAGTGGGTTCGAATTGGTGAATTCGGGTCCCGACACCGTCCCTAAGCGAGGTGACACTCATCACCCTTCTTTCTCTCACTCCTCCACTTCTTTACACCTTTACTCACCACCTACCTTTCTCCTAGCGCTGCTGCCGCCTACACTCGGCCTCCTCCCAAGCGTCGCCGCTAGTCTTCACCTCCAGCTTCAGTGCCGATGCCCCTAGATCCGCCGCCCTTGGCGGTCTCCTACGCCGGAACTAGCAGCCCCGAGATAAGTGTTCTCCTGATTTGCTCTCACTCTCCTCCGCTTTTGCCCTCTACTCATCTTCTTTTCCCCTTTCCTTCCTAGGTCATCCCCACTCAGGTGCCGCCAAATCCGAGGTCCCCAACGACGACGGCCGGTGCTACACCACCCCTCACCGCATCCATGACTTGCGACGGTTGCTCCTCTCTGACCCATGCTAAGCACTGTTCCCCTTTTTTTTGTTTGTTTTAGCACACTCTTAAGTCTTGTGTGCTGATTGTGTATAAGGATCAATGCTCTTGATGAACTTTTGTGTATGGGAAGATGCATTTATGTGCATGCGGTATTAGCTTGTGAAATGATGTTGACTATCTGAGACCTCGATGATTAAAAGAAAAGTCGATTTGCTTTCTGATTTGTTGTGTGTATGAATCTGAGAAGGACATATGCTAAATTGTTCTTCCTGGAGCTTGTTTATCCAACATGGTAATATCTGCAGCTTCATGCCTAAATTGGCTGAGGGCTGAATGCCTTTTATGATATGTCTGACTGTAATATTACAGTTATTGAACACCATTAGTCTGTTGAATTCCAACCGATTATTTTGACTGCATTGGTGACTCCCATTTTTGCTGATGGAATTGTTGGAGGCTTGCATAGATGGGTAGTTTAGATGGTCTCATACTTGTACCAGAATTCTTGGTTTAGCTAATGTTAAGGTTAAATGTGTGTGTGATGTTCTAGAATTCATTTGCGCATGATTAATATCTTGACCTTCTGTGCAATGTGGCCAATATGCATTTTGGGTAATGGAATGAATGCTACTGTTTTGTATTTTAGACAGAGAGTAGTGCATATGTTTACAACTTGCATTTTCCTGAGGTCAAAATGGTACAAGTTTTAGTGATTCTATTTATATGTCTGCATTGATATCTTGCATTCTTAGATTAGTGAGTAATGTGTGATTGCTGCCTATATTCTGATATTTAAATAGAGAGCAATGTATGCATTCGATGCTTAGGATAAAAGAAATAGCAATGGGGTGGGGTTGATTAAGTTATAATCATTCTATTAGATGTATATCATCCTAGATTCAATAAGATGCTATCATTTCCTTGATTTATCATGAATCCTTCCAAGTTGTAATGTATGTGCTTTAAACTAATAAGGTGACTTGTATTAAATTAAACTGGATTATAAAAGAAATAATAGGCTAATGCTTGGTACCTCACTGTTGCATTGAAGGACGAAGGGTGGTTGGCAAGAGAAGCAGGCAAGAGATTGCCACTAGTTTCTATTCCCTTTTTGGATTGACTCTAGTCTTCAATCGAAAGTAGATAGTGCTGTGCTGGTGGGTAAGTAGAGGTGAGAGTAGTGTTTTGTATTGTAATGCCTCCCCCCTTTTTTTCCTAGCTGTACTGCTGTTGTTCACTTTTTATATGGCTCTGAACCAACTTTGCTTTGCTGGCTATGCAGAGGTGAAACCATGGTTGGGATTGAACATACCATGGGCTAGCAGTAAAGGTGTGGTTGGCATGCAAACTCAGTCAAGATGCACCTACCACTGTCCACCACTTGGCAAAGGCAAAGGCAAGGGAAGGGCAAAAGGTGCAAGGTAGTTGGCTGGTTACTTGAGGGCTAAGGAAAAATTACATTTCTGTAACTTTATAGATCTAGATGTAACTAGTGTTGTATGAAATGTGGATTAGATTTTTGAATGGAATAGTTGAGTTCATAAACTCTTGTGTATATTCTGACATTTGCTATTTGTAATATGGTTTCTTTGATTTTACCAGTTGTATGGTTGAATGTATTTAGCTAAATGTGTTTCCTTCTTGAATGAAGACAATAATATTCAAATTGGCTGTTAACTGCGTGAATTGTGAAATGTGTTCTGATTTTAATTGGGATTGTGTGCATGAGTACTTCAAAATCATGCTGGTATTGATTCTGTGAATGAGTGTATATTCTTATGTATGTGCTTGATCTTGTGTTCGTATATATATACTAGTAGTTGTATGTACTGAAGAATTATGTGCTCATGTGTACATATATGTGTGTGATTAGTGTTGACTTTTTATATATAAGTATGTATATATATGTTATATGTTTTTGCACAAGCACATATGCATGAAGTCTTATGAGAGAGATACATCATGTAGTATGGCTATATTTTAATTTTGCGAATGCTAATGAGAATGCCTTAGAAAATATAAACAAGGATTAAGGATTTGAGATTGGGTGGGTTGTAGTTAGGTGTAAGAACTAATATGTAAATGTAGTTGTTGTTTTTTTAGTATATTTTGTTAATACAAATGTATTGGCAGATATTTTTATATCTGATTAAGGATCACTAATTATAACCATTAAAAGCTTTTCTTTAAAGAGCGAATTCTAGAAAAACTTAATAAGCAGAGAACAATTCAACTTAAGACTTAAAATTTAGATTTAAGTCACATTTCAAACTCAAAATTTTACTTTAGTTATTTTTAGATTTTAAATTCTTATTTTATTTGTTTTTGAATCTTTCGGGATGTTACAATTATTAGTCAGAACAATGATCATAAAGCTTGAGACATTACAAAACAACACTGATTCACTAGTTAATTTAGACCTGAAACAAGTTTCGCCAAGATTATGTTAGACAACAAAGTCTACCCCACAGAACCCCACTGGGAAACAAAAACCACTGAGGTGATCAACCCAATATACAGCTTTCAAAATCTACCCAGAACAGATCTAAAGGCTATATATGAACCCGGTACATTCAACCAAATTTCAGCCGGCCACAAACACATCCCATCGATTCATCTAAATTTCAGCCGGCCACAAACACATTTTCTACCCACAATTACATGACAATACATCTAAATCAACCGCATTAATCACATAGCAAAGATCTCATATGAATTACAATACATCTAAATCAACCGCATTAATCACATAGCAAAGATCTCATATGAATTACAATACATCTAAATCAACCACATCAATCACATAACCGCATCAATGGTGAACATACATTGTCGTCAGAGGCGCGCTCAGGGTCTATGGAGGCGAGGAGGATGGTTGGAGATGACTACGGCGCGCGCGGGATCGTTGGAGGCGACGAGGATGGCGGCGCGAGTGGGGTCATTGGAGGCGAGGGTGGGATGGCAACGGCGGCGCGTGGGCGAGAACTGGAAGTTGGGGAAGAACACGGGCGGGAGGAGCAAAAATTGGGGAAGAGGAGGTGGCGGGAGATATTTATAGGTGCACCATCAGTCCCGATTGAAGACACCAATCGGGACTGATGTCCACATCAGTACCGGTTGGATATACCAACCGAGACTGATGACTCACATCAGTCCCAATTGAATACACCAACCGGGATTGAACCCCAGCATATGCGGAAGCCCTAGGCACTATCAGTACTGGTTGGTGTATCCAACCAGTACTAATGTGAAGAATCAGTCCCGGTTGAATACACCAACCGGTACTAATTAAAAATTTTTTCCAGCAATCTAATATAAATTAAAATTCATATAGTCTTTAGAATATTATTTTCCAACCATCTAATATAAAATAAAATTATAAAAATTCAATTATTGCCACTTTGCTTAATAAAAAATAATATGGAACAATGATGTTATGAATTTGTGTGTCATGTGTGGTCACACAAAGAGATGGAGTTGTTGTGGCGAGGAGGTCACGCAACGATGTTGATTTGTGTATAGCACGTGGTGCTTGGTAATCAACCGGGGTTGGTAATCACTTCGATTGAAGCAAGTGGCAAGGGCAAGTGTGTTGTGGTGGGCCGATGGGCGCGAGGGTATGTGTAAGTCTTGCTTTAATCAATCCTAAGGACTTAACCTACGAGCCTTTGACCGAGTCAATCTTTCAACCACATGTCTCTGTTAGGGGCAAATTAGCTAACTAATTTGCAAATACTTTGCTTGAGTGCTATCGTGGTGGTGTGAGTCCGGGTGTACGGATGAAACTCACATGGCGCAAGAGGGGGGCCCTGTTGTGGTGGTGTAACCATTTAGTGCTGAAACCTCAACGGGTAGCACTGGGTTAAGAGGATGCATTGTAAAGGCTTTGTTATAATCATTTGCCTGTGTGGTGTATGGTTGTATCATGTGGGTAAAGTGCATAACCTCTGCAGAGTGTACAAACTATTCGGATAGCCGTGCTCACGGTATTGAGTAATGCTCGGGAATTACAATCAAGGGGTAGTTAATAAAAATGGACAACTGTTGGGATGGCAAGATGCCATGTGGATGATGAAACTTGACTTAGGATGGAAACTTGGTTTATTGAGAAACATTGAATCTATTCATTGTTATTATTTGTTTTAATGTCTTTTCAACCTATAGAATGTATGTGTTCTTAAAATGCTGCTTAGTTGCAAAACGAACCATAAGCCTTCCTTTGGAATAAGCTTGCATATAGTTATGGTAGAATTGCATTCTGTGCAAAACTTGTTGAGTACGTGTTGGTGTACTCACCCTTGCTTAACAACCAACAACAGTGGAGGAATCATCGCCGATATTGGAGGAGAACTTTCAGGTAGACAAGAGTCACTAGGCCAAGCCTCGTTAGCTGCCTGTGGTGTGCTGATGGGACATCTACGTCTTTTTGCTACTTTCCACCGCATTTGTCTAAAGTCTAGGCTATGTGGCTGAATAATGTAAGCTCATACACTAGTTATATTAAATAAATGAAGTCTTATTATTCTTATCGCTAGGTATGATGTGATGCTTACCGATGTTAAGTCGCGGTGCACTAGCATTGATCCCTGGACTAGTGCGGTAAAACACAGTGGGTTCGAATTGGTGAATTCGGGTCCCGACAGAGGTGGTATCAGAGCATACTGACTGTAGGACTTGGCCCTAGCTTGGTAGAGTGTCCAAGGCTATTTTCTAAAGGAAAAACTTAAATTAGATTAAGATAATCCTTTTGACTTATCTCATTCTCTGCTCCTTACCTTTGCTGAAAACTACCTCAAATTTTTGCGGAGTGGCCATTTGAAGTTGAAGACTTATCTATTTTTCTTTCAAATAGATGAGGAGGATACAGTCGTACATAGAATACGAGGGTGGCTACGCGACAGAACTCTGGAGAGTGCTCCAAGTTTTGGGAGGTTTCGCTAAACCAACATATCAAGGCCGAGATTGGATCGTTAACGGAGCCACAAGAGGAATGGTGTGCAAGTTGCTAATCTACGCCAGGAATGGTGAGAAATCAAGCCAACCTATCAGCATCACAGTGAGAAGAGCCACTTGGGAGATCGGTATTCAGGAGGCATCACGACTTGCTCTACGGAGGATCTGCTACGACTACTATCGTGAGTTGGATGACACGGTGTTTAGACTCCACCCCATGGTTCGAGATGCTTGGCGTTCATACGTCACATGGAAGGAGGATGCTACTGCAGTGCACTTAGCACAATTTGCAGCTGCTCAAGAAGCTCATGCCCATAACACCGACGCAGAATTAAGGACGGCCTATGAAGCACTCAGAATTATGGAGAAGGAACTGCATGAGACTCGAGTAGCATACGAGCAAAGGATCATGGAGCTCGAGGAAGCTTTACAGGAGGAAGGCCGCGCTACACCGACATCATCAGAAGAGGCAGAATCAAAGAAGATGAAATCTGAGTCAGAGAAGCAACCAGCTGAAGAACATTGGGATCGATTTGTACCAGCGCGAGCACGTCCGCCAGTATACCCACCGGGTAGTTCTCGTGGTGGATGGCTCGAGGAGTAGGAGTTTTAGGGTTAAGTTGAGACTTGGGTATCGAGTCGCGTCATTAGAATAGTCTTACCAAATGTCATAGATGTTAAGGTTGAGTGTTTAGTTTGGATCTTTATGCTTGCTAAGTGTGCAATATGTGTTGCAAAGCTTTTAGGCTTTTGTAAGCAACCATACCAAGTTAATTAATAAAGATATAAAGTTGGGTTTAACCTATTCCCCCGCTTTAGGAATTCTTACATCTTACCTGTGCTATTTCTATCTCTCCTAACCTAAGAAACAATCAAAGCAGATGGTGAACACTCGCGGTAACAATGGAGCATCAGAAGTGGTCTTCACAGAATGGCAATTTAATGAGGGAACACCAACACCACCACCACAAAGAGATATGCAGAATTTAGGAGCTTATAGTGCACATGACGCAGCAATTATGCAAACAATGATGCACCAAACGCAAAATATGAACAACCAAGTCAGAGGAAACAACAACATACAAAGAAAGCAATAATGGGCGCTGGGCCTCGATCTAAGCCGCCGATTATGAGGACACCCCGCCAACATTCTCGGAAATGCTAATCCTTTAGAGGCCGATGATTGGCCGAGAACCATTGAAAGAAAGCTACACATTACGCAGTGTGCGAGCAATGAGAAGGTGTTATACGCCGCACCACCGGAAGGAACCGCAGCAGAATGGTGGGAGAACTATTGCGCAAAGACATGAAGCCCCACAAGAGATCACTTGGGAAGAATTTATACCGCTCCACAAGATTATGTACCAAGGGATGATGGATCTCAAGAAGGAAGAGTTCGTGGCTTTAAAGCAAGGAGGCCACCAAGGCGTATCATACCAAAAAGTTTACTCTGGGCTGGCATGTTATGCACCAAAAGATGTGGCCACGAATAAGGCTAGACAGCCTCGTTTCTTGAAGGGTCTACACTCTGGATTGCAGGTGGGACTAATCACCCACAACTTCCCCGATTTCCAGGAGTTAGTCAATAAAGCTTTAATCCTTAAGGATAAACGTAAGGAATTGGGAAAGGATCGTAAGCGCAGGATGGCTAGTCAAGCTGGACGACCCACTCAGTTTAGATTAAGGATGTCACCTCAACAGTTTGCTAGGATTCAGCCACAGTTGCCAGGCAAGACATCAACTTCAACATCTCGTCCTATTAATCAGAATTTTCAAACACCAGCACCAGTAGGCAATGCACAGGCAGGAAGTCAACAGTCTGCTGTCAAGAAATGTTTCTTTTGTAATGAGCCAGGATATTTTGCCAACAAGTGTCCGAAGAAGGGAAATGTTACTCCAGTTCGCTTTAATTTGAGCACTACCCCATCTACGCCCAAAGGATGAGGAAATCAAGCACCTGCTCACCAGAGCGCCACCGCAGATTTACAGGCATGGAAGGATCAATCACATCACGACAGATGAGGCCCAGGACACGTGGAAGTTGTGCTGGAGATACCCGATGTCGACGTCGCCGTTGATCCGCAAGAAAACGACTCTCTCTTCGCTAACCAAGATCAAGAAGACGGGGATGACTATTCAAGAGATTGCAATCCGCCGTTCGACATATGTGGTGAGGGCGGTGAAGAGAAGGATCATCCTGACGTTTAGGATTGTGGTTACCTAGTCTCTGCCTGAGATATTTTGGGCTTACGTTGTTAAGTTTAGTTACCAGCTTAGTGTTTTCGTTGCTATATGACCTACGAGTCAACTTTTTGTAATAATGGAACATGTCAGGCAGTACTCGGAATAAAATTTTAGTTACCCCACAGTTAAAGGATCCTACTGATATGATCTGAGAATTGACCCAGTTTATTTCATGAACATGATGAATAAAGTATTCATGAAGTACTTGGATAAATTTGTGGTTGTCTTCATAGACGATATCCTTGTGAATTCCAAGTCAGAAGAGGAACACACAGGGCATTTGCGATTGGTTTTGGAAAGAGAATGTAGAATTCCTTGGTCATGTAATGACAGCTAAAGGAGTTGCGGTAGACCCAAGTGAAGTGGAAGTCGTGTTACATTGGGAGCAACCAAAAACGGTTACTCAGATTCGTAGTTTCCTGGGAATGGCAGGATATTACCGTCGGTTCATAGAAGGATTTTCGATGATTGCAAGACCTCTTACGCAATTGTTGAAGAAAGAAAAGAAATTTGCATGGACGCCAGAGTGCGAGGAAAGTTTCTAGGAGTTAAAGAAATGGTTAACATCTGCACCTGTGTTGGTATTGCTAGATGAACAGTGCAGTTTTGATATTTATTGTGATGCATCAAGACAGGGTCTTGATTGTGTGCTAATGCAGAATGGCAAGGAGTGGCTTACGCATCAAGGCAGTTGAGGCTGCATGAAGGGAATTATCCGACTCATGATTTGGAGTTAGCTGCGGTAGTGCATGCTTTAAAGATATGGCGTCATTATCGGAAATGGATGTGAGATATATACGGATCATAAGAGCCTAAAGTACATATTCACTCAGTCAGATCTTAACATGAGGCAAGGCAGATGGTTAGAATTGATCAAGGATTATAATGTTGGAATCCATTATCATCCGGGAAAAGCCAATGTAGTAGCCGATGCTTTGAGTCGTAAAAGCCATAGTTTAAATGCAATAGAAGCCAGCGATCAACCGGAGTTGTGTGAAGAATTTCGAAAGTTGAGATTAGAGGTTGTGCCGCAAGGATTTGTAGCTGCCTTAAGAGGTGAAGCCAACCCTTGAGGATCAAATTAAAGAGAGGCAGAGTAAAGATGAGAAGATTAGCGCGATCAAGTCTAAGAAAGAAGAAGGTTTAGCCGAAGATTTCTCTGTAGATGAGCAAGGAACTCTGTGGTTTAAAGGACGAATTTGTGTGCCAAATAAGAAGAAACTTAAGCAATTGATTCTTGAGAAAGCACACGATTCTAAGTATTCAATCCATCCAGGAAGCGCCAAGATGTATCAGGATCTTAAGAAGAGATTTTGGAGGCCAAGTATGAAGCGTGAAGTTGCAGAGCATGTTGCATTATGTGACATGTGTCAAAGGGTAAAAGCAATGCACCAAAAACCTGCAGGACTTTTGCAGCCATTAAGGATTCCAGAATAGAAATGGGAAGAAATTGGTATGAACTTTATCATAGGATTGCCTAAGACTCAGAGAGGTTATGATTCGATATGGGTCATCATTGATCGTTTGACCAGAGTTGCTCATTTCATTCCAGTGAAGACAACTTATTCTGGGGACCGATGGCCAGACAGAAAGAGTAAATCAGATCTTAGAGGTTATGTTCAGAGCTTGAGCGATATCCTACAGTACATCTTGGGATGAGAGTTTGCCGTATGCAGAGTTTGGCTATAATAATAGTTACCAGGCTAAATGAGGCACTATATGGTCGTGCTTGCCGTACCCCGTTAAATTGGAATGAGACAGGGGAGCGTTTAGTGTTCGGGCCTGAGTTACTCAGAGAGGCTGAAGAACAAGTGGCCATGATCAGAGAAAGACTGAAGACAGCACAGTCAAGGCAGAAAAGCTATGCCGACAATCGCCGTAATGATTTAAGCTTTGAACCTAATGATTTCGTGTATCTTAGAGTTACTCATCTTAAGGGTGTGAAAAGGTTTCAAGTCAAGGGAAAACTTGCACCCAGGTATGTTGGACCATTCAAGATTTTGAGCTGTCGAGGAGAGGCTGCTTATCAGTTGGAGTTGCCCTAGTCATTAGCAGGAGTCCATGATGTGTTCCATGTGTCGCAGCTTAAGAAATATCTTAGAGTGCCAGCAGAACAAACGCCATTAGAAGCTATTGAGTTGCAAGAGGATTTGACTTACAGAGAGCAGCCTATTAAGATTCTGAATGTAATGGAGCGCAGGACCAGAAATAAGTCCACTCGCTTTTGTAGAGTTCAATGGAGTAATCATTCAGAAAACGAAGCAACCTGGGAGCGTGAGAAAGATCTGAAGGCAGAACTTCCAAACCTATTCTCTAGTCAAATTTCTAAATCTCTCGGTCGAGATTCCGTTAAGGAGGGGAGGTTTGTAACATCCCAAAATTTTGACATTTTAATTATTTAATATTATTTTATTGCAATTTATGATTTTTGTGAATTTTCTGGATTTTATTGGATTTTCTTAAATTTGTTTGAATTATTTTGAATTTAAATATATTGCCTTTTGTTGAGAATTAATTATAAAAAGGAAAGTTTAAAATAAAGTTTTACCAAAAATATTTTATTTAAATCCAGAATGTCTCAAAGTATTTTTGAGATTTTTCTGGGAATTTTTAGAGTATTTTTATTGCCTTAAATAAATCAAATGAATTTCTTAGATTATTTTTAATCGAAAAACCCTGGAAAATCCCGTGAACAGTAATGGGCCGCAACCCATTACTGTGCGGACCGGCTGTAAAACGGGAGGAGCAACATCAACTGTTAGATCGGGAATCAATGGCCATAATCACTCCACGTCAATTAAGGAAACCCTAATCACTAACGGCCGTTGGATTCTCATCGCACGGTCCACGTTAGATCTTACCGATTCGAAAACCTACGATCTATCGTGGCCGCCGATCGAGATCGGGGGCTGCGATTCATCGTGTCCGAAGTCAACCTCTCGCGCCATTGCCTCCGAAGATACGCCGCGCCTTCTTTCCATGTTTTCCGCGCCTCGCCGTATTTAAGGGCCCGACCCGTCCGAGATTCCCCACAACTTGCCGCACATCTTCCTGTTGTGTCGTCCGCCGAGAAGCATCGGCTATCGCGTACCGCCGAGTTAGCAAAGCTTGTCGAAGACTTGCGCCGAAGTTTACATCACCGCCGGGACTTTTTCGCCGAGTGGAATTCGATTCGAGCTCAAAGACATCGAGTCGCATCGAACCCCTACTCTTCGCCGCCGAGCACGCCGAGTATGCCGCCTTATGGTCTTCATCCTCAAGTCCGTAGCCCCGCACCAGACCGCCATCGCCGGATCGGCGTACCAACCGTTGGATCTTCATCAGAGTGCCAGGGATCATCCATGTCGCTCGGTGAATAGTGTACCACACGGGTAAGTTCTTAGCCATCGGATTTGAATCGTAGGGTCGGAATTGAGCCACGTCATTTATGAGCACAGTGAACCGCACGGTTAAGGATTGACCGTTGGATCTAGATCCGTCGGTTGATATTGAGCCACGTAGTAAATTTAACCGTAGCCGTTAGATTGGTATTTAATGATCCAGATTAGGCCATGTGTCGCATCAGACATCCGGCCAGTATTGACGTCACCGACGCCATAATTCAGAATTTTCTTTATAAAAATAATTCTATTAAATCTGAAAATTCAATTTAATTTATTTTTAAACTTCTAAATGCTATAACTTTTGCATATGAACTCTGAGTTGAGTGATTCAAGTTTCTAAAAATTTGTAAAATTGTGATCTATCTAATGGTAGCTTTGGTTTGAATTTTTAAATTTGTTTGTTCTTGGTTTTGGTGTTTATTTGCTATTTCTTCTCGATTCCCGTAGACGTTGAGTTGAGCGAGGCTTTGGAGGAGGAATTAATTTCTCAAGAGCAATCTTTGGAGCAATACTAGGAGCCTAATCAAGGCAAGTTGTGCTTTGATCATGTTGCACCCATGTTACGAAAAATTGCTATTTTGCTTTACCTTATTGCATGTTATTTTATGTGTATAAAAGATTTCAACCTAAATTTGGGATTAGCTAACATACCCATTGAATTATACCCTACCTTGATATTTGTATGCCATGTTTCACTTGTCACCCTAAGTTGGTTACTATAGTTGGTTAATAATGAAATCAACAAGGATGGTTAGACCGGAATAGAATTGCTTAGCCATGCTACGTCATCACATGCATGAATTGTTGGTTATTAATCTTGACTAATGGAATATGGAACAATGATGTTATGAATTTGTGTGTCATGTGTGGTCACACAAAGAGATGGAGTTGTTGTGGCGAGGAGGTCACACAACGATGTTGATTTGTGTATAGCACGTGGTGCTTGGTAATCAACCGGGGTTGGTAATCACTTCGATTGAAGCAAGTGGCAAGGGCAAGTGTGCGGGTGGGCCCGATGGGTAGAGGGTATGTGTAAGTCTTGCTTTAATCAATCCTAAGGACTTAACCTTGCGAGCCTTTGACCGAAGTCAATCTTGCAACCACATGTTCTGTTATGGGGCAAGCCTTAGTCGATTAATTTGCAAATGCTTAGCTTGAGTGCTATCGTGGTGGTGTGAGTTCGTGTGCGATGAAACTCACATGGCGCAAGAGGGTGCCTGTTGTGGTGGTGTAACCCTTGAGTTGTTGAAACCTCACGGTAGCACTTCGGGTTAAGAGGATGCATTGTAAAGGCTTTGTTATAATCATTCGCCGTGTGGTGCATGGTTGTATCATGTGGGTAAAGTGCATAACCTCTCTGTAGTGTACAAACTATTCGGATAGTGCGTGTTTCACGGGTATTGAGCAATGCTCTGAATTACAAATCAAGGGTAATTAATAAAAATGGACAACTGTTGGGATGGCAGGATGCCATGTGGATGATGAAACTTGACTTAGGATGGAAACTTGGTTTATTGAGGAACATTGAATCTATTTATTGTTATTATTTGTTTTACTATCTTTTCAACCTATAGAATGTATGTGTTCTTAAAATGCTGCTTAGTTGCGAAACGAACCATAAGCCTTCCTTTGGAATAAGCTTGCATATAGTTATGGTAGAATTGCATTCTGTGCTCAACTTGTTGAGTATGTGTTGGTGTACTCACCCTTGCTTAACAACCAACAACAGTGGAGGAATCATCGCCGATATTGGAGGAGGACTTTCAGGTGGACACGAGTCACTTGGCCAAGCCTCGTCAGCTGCTTGTGGTGTGCTGATGGGACACCTACGTCTTTTTGCTACTTTCCGCTGCATTTGTCTAAAGTCTAGCTCATGTGGCTGAATAATGTAAGCTCATACACTAGTTATATTAAATAAATGAAGTCTTATTATTCTTATCGCTAGTATGATGTGATGCTTACCGATGTTAAGTCCGTGTGCACTAGCATTGATCCCAGGACTAGTGCGGTAAAACACAAAGGGTTCGAATTGGTGAATTCGGTCCCGATCAGAGCATGGGAATAAGTAGACAAGATTTAACATGAAAAAGGAAAACTAAGCATCCATTAGTGACAGAAAACTAAGCCGAAGGAGCGAGCTAACTAACTTCTAACAAGGGAGTATACAACACGGTTGGACTTATTTGCTAACATACTTTATTTTTACATGCAATCCTTCATTATGATCATGGCATACATATGGAGATTCCTCTGTATCATTCAGGACACTAATGTCTACGTCCATCGTGAAAGCAGGCAGCTAGTCGAACTGATTATACTCTTCTTTGTCCGTGACGCCCTCAACTCCGACAATCCTTCTTTTACCTGGAAGAACCACATGGCGCCTTGGTTGATCACTATTGCTATTCTTCTCCTTCTGCTTTATGTTTTCGGTAGACTTGTCATTCTGCTTCTTGCTTTTAGTAGGTTTGTCCTTCTGCTTTTTCGGTTTGCTGTCCATGTCCATCATATAGAATACCTGTGTCACATCATTAGCGAGCACGAATGGTTCGTCCCTATAGGCCACTTGCTTGAGGTCCACAGTTGTCATACCGTATTCATCGATTTCCACGGCTGTCAGTTTGACCCATTGGCACCGAAATAGAGGGACTTTTAAAGGTCCGTACTCGAGCTCCCAGATCTCCTCTATGAAACCATAGTAGGTGTCCATATTTCTATTTTTGTCCAAGGCATCTATACGGACGCCATTGTTTTGGTTGGTGCTCTTGCTATCATGGGCTGTCGTGTAAAATGTGTACCCATTTATCTCATAACCTTGAATGATACGATTGTCGTGATGGTCCCTTGAGCCAAGAGTTTCAAGCTGCTCATCGCCCTGTCTGTTGCCCAACAGCTTGCTTTCAGAATCAACCACGAAATGATCCATTTACTCGATCATGATCCACTTATCCGACTTCTTTGGGTATTGGCGCGAGACTCATCTCGTGATCATAGATATATGCGAGCCACTACAGATTGCTTGTTTCAATACCGTGAAATGTGCTTGTTTAAATGAAAGCGATCACCGCTTATAGGATTCTTTTCTCCCTAGAGTCCTTTTCCCCGTAGCCTCCTCATGGCGTGATATGGTGGACGCCAATCGGATTCACATCATTAATGTAATTAACACAAAACTCGATCACCTCCCTCCGTGCGGACACACTGCATAATGCAACCTTCCAGGCGAGACCGTTACTTAACATACTTCTTTAGGATGCCCATGTACCTCTCGAAAGGGAACATATTGTGGAGAAACACGGGTCTGAGAATTTCTATCTCTTTAACAATGTGGACCATGAGATGGACCATAATATCAAAGAATGACGGCGGGAAGATCATCTCAAGGCTAACCAGACTATCAACTATGTCATCATGCAAATTAGATAACTTATTTGGCTCGATGACTTTCTGTGACACCGCGTTGAAGAATGAACACAACTTTATGATTGTCCCTCGTACCCAGTCCAGCAGAATACCTCGCATCGCCACTGGGAGCAACTGTGTCATCAACACGTGACAATCATGGGATTTTATATGTACGATTTTATTCTCTTTTGAGTTTATGAGTCTCCTTATGTTCGAGGAGTATCCAGAAGGGACCTTCACACTGTTCAAGAATTTAATCATGTTTTTTTCTCTTCCTATGTCAGAGTGTAGCTCGCGAGGTGGAGGTAATGCTGTCCATCCGCTCTCTTTTCTGGATGTAGGTCGTTCCTGAGTCCCAATAGCTGTAGGTCCTTTTGTGATTGAAGTGTATCTTTTGATTTGCCGTACATATCTAAAAAGCCTAGCAGGTTCACGCATACATTCTTTGTGATATGCATGAAGTCTAGTGAGTGGCGGACCTCTACGTCTTTCTAGTAAGGTAAGTCCCAAAATATTGACTTCTTCTTTCAAATAGGCTTCGTGTGACCTTGTTCAATCGGAATATGTTTGCTACCAGGACCTTTTCCAAATACTACTTTCAGATTCTTTACCAAAGAAAATACAAGCGCCCCAATCGCGATGCGGGCTTTTACGCTTTCTCTTCCTCATCTCCATCAAAATTCTCACCCTTCCTCCTTAACGGAAACTTCGTATGGAGGAACCCATCAGGCCCATGTACACAACCTTTCGAGAGTTTTTAGGTACTTGCTGTCCTTATCCTCTAAGCCAAAGGATGCGGGCTTTATATCCTTTGATAGATAGGCCCAACAGGTTACCAAGTGCAGGCCAGTCGTTGATGGTTACGAATAGCAATGCATGTAAAATGAAGTACTCTCGTTTGTACTCATCCCATACACGTACACCATCGTTCCACAATGTTAGCAGATTTTCAACCAATGGTTTGAGGTACATATCGATGTCATTTCCAGGTTGCTTCAGGCCTTGGATAAGCAACGACATCATAATGTACTTCCACATCATATACAGCCAAGGAGAAAGGTTGTAGATACATAGTCACAGGCCAAATGCTGTGACTGCTGCTCATCTCGCCGTACGGGTTCATCCCATCCGTACTCAACCCAAACCTTATATTCCTTGCATCCTCAGCAAAGTCCAAGTATGTTCTAGCAACTTTCCTCCACTAGGAGCCATCAGTAGGGTGCCTTAGCCTTCCGTCGTCCTTACGGTCTTCTTTGTGCCAGCGCATCACCAGGGGATTATAGGGAAATACCACACCACCTTAGCAAGGGGTCTCTTCTTCTTACGCTGCCTCTCTACCTCACCTAGGTCATCACGTCTGGTCTTATACCGCGAAGTTTTTCACACCGGACAAGCTTCCAAATCCTCGTAGTCATTGCGATAAAGGGCACAATCGTTACGACATGCATGTATCTTCTGTACCTCCAACCCCAAAGGGTAGACAACTTGTTTGGTATCGTACGTAGTTTCAGGCAGTGTGTTCCCCTTTGGAAGTAACTTCTTGATGAGGCATAACAACTCATCGAATCCGTTATCAGACAATCCATTGGTCACCTTCCATTGCATCAGTTCTAGTGTGGTACGCAACTTTTTATGGCCGTGTCGGTAGTTTGGGTACAACAGTGTTCCGTGGTCCTCCCACAGGTGCTGGAACTTTTTGTAATATCTTTCATCGATGTATTCGCCCTCTCCATCAAGCAGCATCTGGTCTAGGTCATCATCGCCAAACTCCCCCAATGTATCTTCAAAAGAACCATGTTGGCCAGCCGTCAGGTATTGTTATGTTCCTCTTCTTTTTCACCGCCTTCCTCAGATAATCTCTTCTTCACCATGCTTGGTCTAACATGTATAGTTTGACATGAAACCTCTTGCGTAGCAAATAGAAGTGAAGGTGGTGGATTTTGGCCATCATTCTCATTCTTGCAGTCTATGCATAGACAACATATGTTGCCTGACGCCGTTATGCATCGACTTTGACGGAAGAAAATATTACAAACCCAAAGAAGAACTCCGTGAGATGCCATCCATGTACATCCATTGGGCCCATCTACATTATGTTACATCAAGGTAATCATAGCTCATTTTTCGATAAGAATTGTTGAACATTTCCCAAAATCCAAATTAAACTAATATTTTCTTTATTTAAAATTTAATTTATTTTATGTTGATAAATTTAATTTTAGGTGAAATTTCTTTTAAAAAGATAATATTTTTAAAATGACAATATTTTGCCACATATTTTTTCTACGTAAATTGTTATTTTCAAGACAACTATACTTTTAAAATGACTTTATTTCATTACATGTTTTTAAAGGGACTATATTTCATTACATATTTTCTATAAAATGATTATTTGCTCCGGTATTCATACTCGACAAGTTTTTGCATCCTACTGAAAGAATTGGTCAATCAAAATCTAGATTCAAAATTCTTCATCGATCGATGGAACCAAAACCTAAATATTAGTTAGATCCACACCTTCAATTCAAGCTAAATAATAATCAAAGCAAAATCTAAACTTACACAACAAGTTTTTGCAACCTACAAAAAGAATTGGTCGAACAGAGTCTAGATTCAAAATTTTGAACAAATTTCACGCATCAGCTTTGTTTCGACGGGCTATATAGCTGCAAAATATGTTCAAATTGTAACACCCTAAAAATTTGCAAATTATTATTCAAGCATTTATTTTTAATGTTTTATAAATCTCAAGCATTTAATTAATGATGTTTTCAAAAATAATTTGTTCATGGAAATTTAAACCAAAATTATACTAGAAATAATTTTTCTAAGTTTAAAATATTCCAAAGTATTTTTGAAAACTTTCCTCAAATTTTGAACTCATTTTATATTTTCTATAAAGCCATTAATTTTTCGGATATTATTTTAATTCGCAAATGAATTTAAATTTCTTCTTTTTCACATAACTATTGACATTTGAAGATCCCAAACTCCATGATTTTCATACACCATTCTTCCCCCAACTATGTGCAACTAAACCCCATCCTTCATCGATCGATGGAACTAAAACCTAAATTTAAGCTAGATTCACACCTTAAATGTGAGCTACATTATAATCCATGGAAATTCTAAGCCTACACTACAAGTTTTTATATCCAACTTGAAAAGATCGAGCTAGACCTCTACATTCATAATCTTTCATCAATCATGAGAAAAGATCGATTTTTCTTCATAGCAAAGAAGAGACTCCATTTAACACCAAATATAGTGAGGAATGATGTTACTAACCTTAGTTACCTTGGTTGCGAGTAAAATGACCAAAATTTTGAAATTTGGGCAGCACCACCCCTCCCTTGAAGCTCTTGGCTGAAGCTCCACTATTCTTGTCGCGCACTGAAATGTTCTTGGTCTTGCAGAGAGCGGGAGGAAGAGAAAGTTTAAATTGGGACGCAAGATCGAAAGTTAGAGGCACCAACCCATCGATGCTCTCAGATCAATGCATCGTTGGTGTCACGTAACCGATACTAGTGATTCCCTTAAATAGTACTTTGCTCAGGTGACCTTAACCAAGATCGATAAGTTAGACCATCGATGGACTACTTTGCCTTGAACCAGAATCCGATCTTCCCCACAAACCAGAGAGTCATGGAACCGCAGATCGTTGTAACTATTAGTCCTTGCTGCGCCCAACCCAGACGGGATGGGCGGTATCAAAAGGTCGGTTATGTAGTAGTGATCCGATCCGTGTTCGTATCCCGAATAGTCTAGATTCGTATCCAGATTCGACTAACCCGTATCTGGTACCGAATCAAAGA
The DNA here is from genome assembly GCA_036346375.1 of Guadua angustifolia. Lineage (NCBI taxonomy): Eukaryota > Viridiplantae > Streptophyta > Magnoliopsida > Poales > Poaceae > Guadua > Guadua angustifolia. Next base: position 37,289,821 of record CM070512.1, read on the forward strand.
AAAAATATGGATCAGGATACATGAAGAGCAATATCCGTCCGTATCCGATCTATTTTCACCCCTAATCATTGTCATGTTTCATTTGCCTTTTTACTTACTTCATTTACAACTGCTGGATTCTAGATTGTTCCAACAAAAAATACCCTTGCTTTTCTAATATGATTTGGTACCGTACTTTAACGATCTGAAATGGCTATACTGGCCAGGATCGATCAGGAGCATGGCCTGATCCCAAGTATAGGGTCTTTTTAGGAGAGTTGTAACTTTTTTGAAAAGCTACTTTTTAGTTTTTCGAGTTAAAAAGCGGCTATGGCTTTTAATAAGCGATCGTTGACAAATAACTAATTTTCAAGTCTAGCCTAACTTTTAGCTTTTGCTTTTGTTTATCAACAGAATGAGAATCTGCTCGATGGATCAACTTCTAACCAATGCAGAAGCCACCGACCACTTGTGCTGCTTCCGTACCCTAACCCGTTGGATTCCAAAATCAACAAGACAGTGAACAAAAGAGTTGAACTTCTCGGGGCGCCCTCCCTGGCTCAAGAGCTCGTAGAGATTTAGAAATATAGACTTCAGTTGTACCCACAGTGATAGCCAGATAATGGTATCATCTAACTTTGCTTCAACTGAGATAACATTTTCAATTTTTTGTAGTGTCAAAGCTTGTTGACTACCTCCAATGAAGACAGACTGCATCTGCATGTAAAGTACCTAGTATAAATTTCAGCAAACACTTTAGCTCTGCTAAATCCCATGGTGTTTTTTAAATCCTAGCATGAACATGTATTCTATGGCAAAGAAAAAGGAGGTTGCACTTATATGCAATATTTTAGCAAATAAATAATTCCATGAATGTTTAAAAAATTTCTATAATGGGTGTCTTGTTGGCGCCAAAAACTTAGCTTGAGGTTCTCGGCTTCAACACACGCGATTTAAACGAGGTTTTGAGTTGTACTTAATCGATTTGACACCAATCGATAAGGTAAAACTCGTAAATTTGATCAAAGCCGATATCAAAGCGATAATTGGTTCACTTGCGATCGGTCGAGAGCGGATCAGGACGTCGTAAAAGAAAAGGGTAAAGGCAGATCCACTCACGAGAAGGCTGACAGCGCAACAAAAGCAGAGCAAACCCGGACACAGGGCTAAATCGATAAGGACCAACAATCGGCGTCTGGCAGCTTTATTGATCGGAATCGACTTACAAAGGGAGATTACAAAACTAAAAGCTAATGAACAAGAAAAACTAGATGTGTTTTGGCTGTGGATTGCCTCCCTCAACCAGCCTGGGCTCACTTTTATACCCGTCAGCCGATCCAAATCCTGTTACAACATGACGAGAGTCTGAGTCAGTTAAGGTTTCCTAATCGGTTTCATGTTTCCAAACATCCTTTGTGTATACCCAAACTCCCGCAAATTTGCCGAATCTGTCAATTAGCTTCGTTCTTTCCAAAATTTGGTGCAAACATATGCCCCCCATTTTTGGGAGATAACTTGTTATCTTCCAAAAATCTCTCGGCTTCATCATCATCGGCTTCTTCATCAAAAACCGTCTCTCTTTAACTGTTGCATTAATTGCGCCATAAAAATCTCGATCGCTTTAACTGCACGTGTCGCTTCAAAATCCTTTCCCGCTATTTTAACTTTTCACCGTGCTATATATATGCGGGACCCCCACGGTCATTTTCACGCTCTCTCGAGCTCTCGAATCTCTTGCAATCGGCTTTCTTTGCTCTTGTGACCAGGCTCTCAATTCCCAAGTCGGCCGAATGGATTCTTCCAAGGTACTCATTCCAATCCCAGAAAGTAATGATCAGTATTACTTAGGACCGGTAGGGAACCTAGATGCCGATACGGTAATTAATGAAGAAATTCCAAGGCTTCCTTTGTCGGCTAAAGGTTACAACGTAGAAGAATGGGGAAAAAGTTTTAGGGCTTGGCCGACAGCACTGAAGGGTTGGAGAAGTTGGTACATCCGAGTATCGATAAAGAAGAAATCCGAGGGGAGAGGATGGGCATAGCCGAAAGTGTCTCTGTTATGTTTAGCCAACCTGAAGTTAATGAGCCCTTGGTGGCCACATACTACTTTTGGTCGACACTTTTAATGCTTTTCTCTTACCTTACCGGGTCCAATCCCCAACTCTCTGGGACGAGCTGAGTTATCTTGCCTTGAACACGATGGAGATCAGATATCGACCTTCGATAAACCCAAATACAAATTAATCCGATCTAAGGGCGAAGGTTGGTCAAAATACATCCAGCACAACAACAAAGTAAATGGGCTGGTATCGGACGAAGAGCATGCAACATTTCTAAACCTTTGGTTGGAGAGGTTTCTTTTTTGCGGTGCATCCCTCAGGCCTACACAAGTCTATCAACTGGTGGTGGAACAACTAGTAGAAGGCCGTCGGCTTGCCCTTGGAAAAATGCTTTTAGGCGCCGTCTATCAGATGATGCATGTTATTAGAAGTTGGCTTTTCTCTGGCTTTGCCAAATTCGTTGTTGGCAATGTTGGAGGCCCATTATGGTTTATCCAGCTATGGTTATACAGTATTTTCAGCCAATCACTTAATTCTGAGCCTTTGGAAGATTCAGCTTTTCAACGGTACTTCTCGCTAGGAGTACCCTCTCCGCCGCATAAAGTGCGCGTCCACGTGGCGACTTTGGCAATCGAGGCGGCGACCACGGGCTTGCCAACCGGCGTCGGTCCGCGTGGCGCCCGGCGGCAGGTGGCGAGCATGCCCTCGCCGCTTGGCGCCTACCCACGCGTATCCGGGTACCTAAGGCGACCACGACCGGCTTGGCAGTCGCTTCCGCGCGGCGCGCCATGAAAGGTGTGGGAAGCTTACTGTCGCGACGGCTTGGCCACCCACGTGGCGGTTCAGCAGATCGCGCTGGCGACTACTACCACGCCAAAGTCGGCCTATGGCGCCCGAAAGCGGTGGGCGAAAGCACGCCTATGTTCGCCCGGCTACCGATCACGTGGCGGCTCGGGTAACGAGCTGCGACCATGCACTGCCACCAAAGCGTCGGTCCACGGTGGCCGGGCGAAAGGCTGGGAGACGTCACGCCCCGCCGCGCGCAGATCCACATGGCGGTGGCGGCGCAGCTAAGCGAGACGCCTTACCCGGGCCGCAAGAAGGCAAAAAGGTGGGCGTGGTGGCCGCCTCGAAGGCTCTTTTCGCTACTGTGACTTTGAGTGTCGAATCTGCGGGCACGCCGCCATGAGTTTATCAGCGCAAGGGTTTACGCAATAAGCCCATTCCTCGGACGCCTCACACCACCATCATAAAGGTCCCATCCGGCCAATTTGGGCAAAACGCACGGGTAGGCATTTAATGAAATTTGGAGGAATGGGGCAAAGCCTGGAAGGAGCATTAAATGTATTTAGATCGACATGATGACTCCTCCTTCTACACCCCGTGCTAGCCTGCCTATATAAGGGCACTTTCGGGTGCATGGGAAGGGATCGAGATCTCGAACTAGAGAGAGCTAGCAGAAGAACTTGTAACCCCGTAACTACTGTAGACTAGCTCGAGAGACTTCATATACGAGATTTAGCGGGGCGTAAGCCTATTACCCTTCTCACAAGGGGGCCCCAACTCAGGTAAAATCTTTGTGTTCTTCCTAGTTCAGAGAGCATCGGACTCCGGCTGCAGGAGAGTTTATAGGGTTTTCACCTCCTCTCGATTAGCCCGCACCCACGAAGACGCCTCCTATCGAACAAAACCGATCATAGACTCCGGGACTGTGTGGAATTGTGAAGCAGCAGGATGAGGAGGCTAGTGGTTGGTTTCCCGCCAACTCTCCGTTGAGTT